>OY759267.1:5594950-5622450 GCA_963662155.1 Lamellibrachia columna
AGTTTTCTTTTGAGTGAGAGATAAACTAGAAATTACGTCAGCGGAGTGCAAGAGTTAGTTCGTACAGTTGTTCGCAAAGTTATGCGTGTTTTCTACGATTGTACCAAGTTACGTAATCTTAGTCAAACGCTTCGTGAAACCGCGCCTCCTGGGACAAGAAGAACCAGCTGCGAAATCGCTGCGAATTACAATTACATTTAGTGACGAATGTATCATCTGTATGTATAAAGTCGTGAATTGTATTACCGTTACGGTAATTTTATTTGGCAAATTTTTGTTTCATTAGCAGCAACCGTGTCATAGACTCATAGGCACTTGAAATGCCTGTTTACTTCCGCAACTGTCTCTACTGGCGGCCGAAATATTTGTTTAATTGTTTTCATCACCATGTCCACATCAGTTTGCTGAACAGTGACCTTGCCCATCTCTAAACAGCCTGTAACGTTACATGGATGTCCTAGTAAATGCAGAGGTAAAGGTAAATTCAAACATAAAGTAATGTTCTCACCGTGTACCGAATATTAACCGGGATATGTGAAGGGAATTTAGACAAAAAGGAGACGCTGCTACGAATATTATTTTGTTGATGCATGAGTTAAATGGCATTGATCGCCTTTCAGCTGATGCATCGAAGATGTCGACACTGTTTATCGCACTGATTGTGGGCGCGCTGGTGCTTCTTCTGTGTTGGATTCTCGCCTTCATCATAGTTCTACTCTCGTGAGTCGCAACCTCGCACAGCAACGCTACACGACCCATCAACCTCGCACAGCAACACTACACGACCCATCAACCTCGCACAGCAACACTACACGACCCATCAACCTCGCACAGCAACACTACACGACCCATCAACCTCGCACAGCAACACTACACGACCCATCAACCTCGCACAGCAACAATACACGACACATCAACCTCGCACAGCAACACTACACGACCCATTAACACTACACGACCCATCAACCTCGCACAGCAACACTACACGACCCATCAACCTCGCACAGCAACACTACACGACCCATCAACCTCGCACAGCAACACTACACGACCCATCAACCTCGCACAGCAACACTACACGACCCATCAACCTCGCACAGCAACACTACACGACCCATCAACCTCGCACAGCAACAATACACGACACATCAACCTCGCACAGCAACACTACACGACCCATTAACACTACACGACCCATCAACCTCGCACAGCAACACTACACGACCCATCAACCTCGCACAGCAACACTACACGACGACCCATTAACACTACACGACCCATCAACCTCGCACAGCAACACTACACGACCCATCAACCTCGCACAGCAACACTACACGACCCATCAACCTCGCACAGCAACAATACACGACCCATCAACCTCGCACAGCAACACTACACGACCCATTAACACTACACGACCCATCAACCTCGCACAGCAACACTACACGACCCATCAACCACGCACAACAACGCTACACGAACCATCAACCTCGCACAGCAACACTACACGACCCATTAACCTCGCATAGCAACGCTACACGACCCATCAACCTCGCACAGCAACGCTACACGACCCATCAACCTCGCACAGCAACGCTACACGACCCATCAACCTCGCACAGCAACACTACACGACCCATCAACGCTACACGACCCATCAACCTCGCACAGCAACACTACACGACCCATCAACCTCGCACAGCAACGCTACACGACCCATCAACCTCGCACAGCAACGCTACACGACCCATCAACCTCGCACAGCAACACTACACGACCCATCAACCTCGCACAGCAACACTACACGACCCATCAGCACTACACGACCCATCAACACTACACGACCCATCAACACTACACGACCCATCAACCTCGCACAGCAACACTACACGACCCATCAACCTCGCACAGCAACACTACACGACCCATCAACCTCGCACAGCAACACTACACGACCCATCAACCTCGCACAGCAACAATACACGACCCATCAACCTCGCACAGCAACACTACACGACCCATTAACACTACACGACCCATCAACCTCGCACAGCAACACTACACGACCCATCAACCTCGCACAACAACGCTACACGAACCATCAACCTCGCACAGCAACACTACACGACCCATCAACCTCGAACAGCAACACTACACGACGACCCATTAACACTACACGACCCATCAACCTCGCACAGCAACACTACACGACCCATCAACCTCGCACAGCAACACTACACGACCCATCAACCTCGCACAGCAACAATACACGACCCATCAACCTCGCACAGCAACACTACACGACCCATCAACCTCGCACAACAACGCTACACGAACCATCAACCTCGCACAGCAACACTACACGACCCATTAACCTCGCATAGCAACGCTACACGACCCATCAACCTCGCACAGCAACGCTACACGACCCATCAACCTCGCACAGCAACGCTACACGACCCATCAACCTCGCACAGCAACACTACACGACCCATCAACACTACACGACCCATCAACCTCGTACAGCAACACTACACGACCCATCAACCTCGCACAGCAACGCTACACGACCCATCAACCTCGCACAGCAACGCTACACGACCCATCAACCTCGCACAGCAACACTACACGACCCATCAACCTCGCACAGCAACACTACACGACCCATCAGCACTACACGACCCATCAACACTACACGACCCATCAACACTACACGACCCATCAACCTCGCACAGCAACACTACACGACGACCCATTAACACTACACGACCCATCAACCTCCACAGCAACACTACACGACCCATCAACCTCGCACAGCAACACTACACGACCCATCAACCTCGCACAGCAACACTACACGACCCATCAACCTCGCACAGCAATACTACACGACCCATCAACACTACACGACCTATCAACACGACATCCTTCCTCAAGTCATTGTTTTTATTCGTCTCGTTCTAAAATCATTTTGCGAACAATCAAATCTATCCAGTGTCCACTGCGACATGCTTGCTTGTTTGTACACTTTTTAATGCAGTGTCGATGAAATCATCGGTGAAACTATTAAATTATTGTTGACCGGATCCTGAACTATTTAGGGCCTACACACTACAGACTTGGACATCAACGAACCTGGTGGGCGGAGGGCTACATTAATTGACGAGGGAGTTCGAACATTAATTGAGACGACCCAGCAATCATATACAATCCTATGTTATTTGTGTTCACTATTTCAAAAAGAATAAACTACCATGAAAAATACATAGTGCTTAAAGCGAAACAAAAGTCGTCGGTTTGGGCCTATGAACCTATGGGTTACTAAAACATAACCATTTGCAGCTACAATTAAGAATATCACGCCAGTGGTTTACTAGGAAAACCTTGTTGAACACATATCATCTTAATGCGACGGGCCGCGCCATACTGTTAGATAAACCTACGTCACGAGTGCGTGTAATCTATTTGTAAAACCCTGTCCTTAATACTTGCCACTAGGCCAAGGCCAGGCTGTTTGCGTCTACACTCAACTTATGAAAAATAGTTTGGTCTTTGTCTACACAACTTTTCTAACTTAGCAGCTAGCTTGATTGAGAGTTTGCGTTGCTTCCGACGGCCCTCTGATTTCGGTCGACAGCCCCAGTGTAAATGAGATTTCACCAAAATCTCCAACTTTTAGAACAAATTAAAAGAAAACCACTATTGTGACACTGACGTCTCTGTGCTTCCCAGAGAAGTTGAGATGGCCTTGGAATGAACAGGTCTGTCAGGGGGTGAAGTGTAAAGCGCTTTGAGCGGTCCTACGGACTGGATACCGCGCTTTATAAGAACGTACCTTTACCTTTTGTTGTGATATTCTTGATTGTAGTTGCAAATGATTAGTTTTCATTAACTATTTTAGATACATGGCCATAGCCTCCAAACCATGGCTTAAAAATATATAGTGTAACCCTTGCGCAGACCGATCTGGAAAGAAAATGTCGCTAGCTGAGAAAACGTATTGTGTAAAGAAGCCGTTTTCACGGACGACGGCGGATTAAACACGGCACTACATTTATGCAGACACCTTGCAATATTAGCGTAATTGTGAAACAGAATCATAACTATTACAAGATTTTGAAAGTCGTAACTTGTTTTTAAGGAGAAAAAACAAGACACACAGCGAGCAACCAGAGACAGATGGAAATTCACACGGTAAGAGGTGTGCGTGCATGTGTGCGTGCGTGCGTGCGTGCGTGCGTGCGTGCGTGCGTGCTCGAGTGGAAACGGAAGTGGCGTAGCACAGTGGATTAGCCACGAGGGGGAGGCCATGGGGCAAGGGGGCAAGCTCAGTCATCCATTAGTTTGCAGAGTTGGAATGATACTGTTACAAGGATTTTTTTCATACGACAATTTTGGGTTCTATTTCATCTGAATCTGACGACAAACAAATGCGCACATATTTATTTGAGAGGGGGGGAATTATGCAGGTGCTAAAACTTAATAAATATATGGAAGGTGACACACACTCAATTTATCAATCTAGTTTATAAACATTTAAATGTTCCTTCAGTGAGTCTTCATATATTTTTTTCAGCCAAACATTTCCATAACTCCTAGCTAATTAGTTACATACCATGATACAATAGTTAATATGAGATAATATTGGTGTAATATATATATGTAACAATTTTTATTTCTAAAGGTAACACATGCTTTAATATGTTTAATATGCCGACAATTTTTGAGCACTTGATTTGATATTTTTCAGTGTGTTTTTCTAATTTAAGTTTGTATGTAAACTCAATCTTAAAAAAATAAATTGTTCCACTCGTTCTATGTTGATATTATTAATGTTGAGCGAAAAAGTGTGTTTAACTTTATCTGGCATTTGAAAGATCATATATTTGGGTTATTTTTTTAATGAAAATTTATTAATATTAAGCCATTCCATTATTTTAGGAGTTCATCATTTATTGCCGATTCAGTGCTTTTGTTTGGTATATTGTCATTAAAGGATTTGATGGTGCTAAATAATGTGGTGTCGTCGGCATACATAATAAAGTTAAACATTTTGCTAGCTTTTAGGAAATAGTTTATGTACAAATAACAAGGGACCAAAGATCCTTGCGGTATACCAATGTTAATAGATGAGATATCAGATTTAGCATTTTCAAATTCGACATATTGACTTCGATTTTTTTAGATAGCTTTTAAGTAAATTCAGGGAAGATCCATCTAAACTATAATGTTAATTTTTTTAATACTATTGAATGATCAATAGTATCAAACGCCTTTGAGAGGTGAAGAAAATGCTGAAAGGTACGTCATTTTTATCCATTTGTGTAATTATTCTGTCTGCTAGTTCGTGTTGCAAATTCAGTCGAGTGTTTTTGTCTAAAGCCATATTGATTTTCAAAATAATGTTTATTATCGTTAAAATATGCATATAACTGACTATAAATTTTTTTCTCTAGATCTTTTGAAATAGTAGGAAGGAGAGAAATGGGTTTCTAATTTTTAAATAGTGATGAATCATCATTCTTGAAAATAGGAAAGACTGGCAATTTTTAGTTTGTCAGGGAATATACCTTATAACTTGGTTTATTAGTAGGGTTATTGATGGCACGTTCAATTATTTTCAACAGTTTTGAAGAAATACCATCACAACTACAACTGTTTTTTGTTGGAAGGCTTTCAATAATTTTCTTTACGGTTTCTTTGCCTACGTCTTTAAATCTGAAAACAGAGTCAACTCGCTTTTTTAAGTAATAACTATAATCCTTATTGCCATTATATTGAATCCCTTGTGCAATTGTTTCACCTGTACTTGTAAAATAGTTATTGAATTTATTTGCAATGTCCGTTTTGTCTGTTATATTAATGCCATCTTCTTCAAAATAAAATATGTTGTTTGCTTTATTTTTTAGAAAGAATTTCATTTATTTATTTTCATTTATTTTCCAAGTATTTCTAATGTCATTTTTGGAACATTTAAAGCATAACTCAAAATAACTTTTTTTGCTTCACGAATATTTTTCTTTAATATTGAGTGAAACGTTTTAAAGTTTGCGAGAATGACCTCATAGTTTGTTGAATTTGAGTTTTAAATGTTTAATTGTTTATAAAGTGAATCTCGATATTTTATTGATTTTATAAGACCTTGTGTGATCCAAGTAGAATATTTATGCTTATATCTATTAAATTTAACGTTTTTGGTTGGCATGTGCTTATCCTTTGCTCGCATAATTTCTTCATGTATTATGTTGTAATTTAAATTGGGATCAGCCTTAGGATATTTACTTAGTTTGTTGTAGATATTCTCAGAGTTTAGTTCTTTTTTTTTTACATTATGCACTGCTATTTGATTTTGTAAATTTACTCTTACGCATTTAGGAGGAAATTTAGTTTTTAGATTGGTATCCATGAATAGGAAGTATGGTTGATGATCAGAAAGAGCTTTAGTGAAGATCCCTTCTGTACTGTCTAATACAAATTTATTTAACTTACAGAAAAAGTTGTCTATCAATGTTCCATTGGCTCTAGTGAATCGGGTTGGAAATGTAATTTTAGGATAGATACTTATAATGTCATACTATCAAGATATCACCGAATATTCTTTTTTCGTTAATTTTGAGTAAATTAATGTTAAAGTCCCCTGTGATAATAAGATAAAAGTCATTGGTCAAGATCGAAAAATACAAAATTAAGGTAGCTAAGTCACTAAATGTGTGTGAAATGTTTTGTAAATAAATGAAAGTAGGTTTGATTATATCTTATGTATTTGCTAATGCTACACTCTGCTTGGTGTGAGCTGATGAGAAAGTTGGCGAGTAAAACAAAACTAAGGTACAATGAGAATTAAAGCATGTTAGTGGAATCGTTACCATGTAAAAATGGTTTAAGTTTCACAATTCTACTAAATCTAATATAAGTATTAGAATGCCAAGAGTGGTATAGCATAAAAAGAAAATATATGAATATGGTGTTAACCATGTTCATTGTGGAAAGACTCGAAGAAGAACTCGTACGTATTAATAATTAATGTGAGTGATATTCATAAACATAATTTCAGCGGTAGGCAATGGCAGAGTATATCAATTGTTTAAGTTTTTGTATTTGACGACATTCTAGGTATGTCATGCAGGTATGTACCAGCAGATACGATATACACATGATCGTGTATATATAATTACAATTTGATCAAACATTTTAAAATGTAAGATAAAAGTAATATGCAAATCATGTGTAAACTGAAGTTCCGTCAGACTATGACCATGACATTTTTTAGTTTAGGCATTTATCGACAGTCCTTACGTGACATATATGCCGGCGCAGTATAACGCTACACGTGTATGCTATTCAAACACAATAAAACAAAAACATACAAATGCACTATATATGATTGAAGGTACACAGAGACTGATTAGTGTTCATTCAAGTGTTCATTCAAGTGTTCATTCAAGTTTCCATTCAAGTGTTCATTCAAGTGTTCATTCAAGTGCATGTATCAGTTCCTCTGTAGTTCCTGCAGTGAGTTGATCTTCTTGATCATGTTGTTGCTGTTGTTGTCTCTTATCGTTACTTGCCCGTTATGGGTCCAGCAGTCGGCTATTTCTTTTTGGGCACGTCATTTGCGAGTTTGAAAAGCCATGAGAGAACGACGCTGTGTGAAATCTTCGTTTATAAAGAGTTGAAGGGCCGGCTCTGAAGTCTGGTTGTGGCCCTTTAGGGAGCCCCGTGCGCTGTAGACCGAGTCACGTGTGCGTTCAGAGTTGAAACGCACAATCATCGTCCTAGGACATGCGGGGTCGTGGCGCCCAAGCCGATGACATCGTCCTAGGACACGCGGGGTCGTGGCGCCCAAGCCGATGACACCGTTTGACGTCTTTGTCGGACAAAGGCGGCCGCATCTTCATGGTTTCGTTGATCACCTGCAGCACCTTGACACGGGCCTCCTCGCCAGTGTCCGTGTCATGTATGCGAACGTTTGCCCTACGGCTATACTGTTCAGTGTCGTCCACACTCGCCTCGAGCTTCCTAACTCTGACTTGTAGTTCTTCGATAATTTTGTCTTTAGCATCAATGGAGTAATTCAGGCGGGTTATTTCTGTCTTCATCGCGCTAGGGCGTGTGGGTATACAGCCGACTTGATCTTTTCCACCACATTTTTGTCTCCAGAAGTTCCAAAACTCTCGGGGTAAACACGGCTTGTGTGTTTTCTTCACTCTCTGTACGTGTCGACTTAGGCATTTTAGGTGTGGATTGTTTATGTAGTGTTTACTGAAGTGTAACGTTTACTGACCAGGGTGTTATGCAATGTTCGCTGTGATGTTGTGCAATGGCCAAAGCACTGATGCGTATCGCGTGTACGTTTCAAGCAGTTTTAAACATATTGACAGTAGTTATCACATATCAAATCAAACGTTTCCACAATAATCACAGAGCAGACTCTCGATTCATAATGTCTGTCCTATCCGCAGAAAGTAGCTCTACACCCGGGACGTCCGAAATACACGTCCAGTCTCTGTCAGCCATGACACGCACACACTTCATGAGCTTCATGTTCCCAAATCTTTTCAGTAGTTTTCACTTGCTGGTGCTAATATCGCTCACAAGTGCTGCAGTGGAGCATGCTAAATATGCACTCACACTGGTGGAAACCGTAATGCTGAGCACCAGGCACCAGGATCGCCGCAATGCGTTGGTGCTGCTACATGTACACAAGGACATCAAACTCGACATCCAGGCAGTTATTGACACACACAAATGGAAGCACCCAAGAAGGATGCTTTTCATTAATGCTCTGAGCGGCCATTGAACTGCTACTGAATGGTGCGCACTAATCACACATGCATACGTACACTACACTAATACAGTAAACGTTTCAACGTGTTCCTTTAATTAATATGATGATAACATTATCAACGGTGGTCCACAAATGGTAATTGCCCGGAAAACACCATATAAAGAATACTAAATACATTCCGGACCCCTTTGCATGGGTCGCTGCGCCCCCCTTCCCGTTTGTCAAATTTTATATCCGCCCCGAAAAGGTTAAAGGTTGACATCGATAACTAGTATCTATCGATGACTAGTATCTTAATTGACAATAACTGCCAGTCACCAGACTACAACGAATAGTGTTTTAGTTTTGAGACGGAAGACGGAGGGAGGGAGACGGAGGGGGGGGGGACGGAGGGAGGGAGACGGGAGCGCAAGATAGCCAGGAGACAGGAAGGAAAGGTGACATGTTGATGGACGAGGAGATGGACAACATGCTGCCAAGTGACACGACGAGGGAAGAGGAGATGGACAACATGCTGCCAAGTGACACGACGAGGGACGAGGAGATGGACAACATGCTGCCAAGTGACACGACGAGGGACGAGGAGATGGACAACATGCTGCCAAGTGACACGACGAGGGACGATGAGATGGACAACATGCTGCCAAGTGACACGACGAGGGACGAGGAGATGGACAACATGCTGCCAAGTGACACGACTGCAGGACAGAATATGACGGAAGGGAACCGACGAAAGAGCTACTCCGAGGTTGCGATAGAAGGGGTGAGGGGAACGCAATGGTGTTTGTGGGGGACTCGATGGTTAGGAAAACTGACAGAGCGCTAAACAAGGGGAAGACGTGGTAGTTTACTTTCCAGGAGCAAAAATATAGGTTGTGAGAGAGAGGATGGAGAAAATCAACGGTCATAGCAAGGGAGGATCTATTATAGTACACGTAGGGACTAATAACACAAAGAGGGAGGGCACAACTGCCATCGTTAAGAAATACAGGCAGTTAGTCAGAACAATTAAGCAGACACGGGTTGAGCAGATAATTCTGTCAGGGATTTTACCAGTAATGAGATGCGGGGTGAAGGGTTTTCGAAATTGAAGGAGGATGGCAATTTACATACTAGTTCAGCAGCTATGTAGGAAGAGGAAGTTGGATTTGTGGGGATGTTTTGTTGGGAGGGCTGACATGTTCATGAGGGATGGGCTTCATCTAAGTGGAAAGGTTGCAGCAATGTTTGTGGATGAACTCCCATGAGCAGTCAACAGTGGCATGGGTAGCAAACATTGTTTAAACTAGAAGCGCAGGAGTGGTACTTAGTAACCCGCACAGGACAAGAGGCCACTAGTATATGCAATGCAAACCAGTAACAAAATGTCCGGAAAACATTTATGAAGCTGGTTACAAACCCGTGTGTTTAAATGCAAGGAGCATAGTAAATAATAAAAACGAATTAAACAGTATGGTAGAAGATACTGACCCTCACATAATTGGCATAACCGAATCATGGGCCAACAAAGACATGTCAGATGCTGAATTAGGACTGACAAGATGTGTAAAAATTAGGAGAGATGGAATAGGAAGACGGGGAGGGGAAGTTATTTTATATATTAAATAATCTATTGAGGCTTACGAAATAAAATTAGAAAGGGAAACAGATTGCGATGAAGCTGTTTGATGCAATACAGTTACAGGAAATTAAACAATAACTATTAGATTAGTTTACCGAAGTCCAAACATAAACGAAGAGGATAACACAAAAATACAAAACGCTATAAAGGAAGTGAGTAAAGGGGAACGTATCATAATGGGATATTTTATCTACGGACACATACAATGGAAATATTTAAATAGCACAGGAGGAGCTTGCGTACCAATTGTTTTATTTTTAATACAGTATAGCTTCCTTACTCAACATGTGCTAGAACCAACCAGGGGAGAGAGTCTGAAACGAAACGAGAAATAAATGTGTTGCGGAAGGACCTTTAATTCTGGGTTTCAGCTGCCAATTCGGTCATCAGCTGTAAGGCTACACTCTTGCTACAAGGCACGTTAGGCAAAATAGTCCCTCTCGTACCAAGAGACCATCCCAAAATATCCAAGAGTGTGCGCGAAGTTCGTTGTGTTTAGAGTTCGTGTAATGTCTCTCTGGGAGACGACAATACATCTACTGCGGCGATGTCACTAGAACTCTTATAGTGTTGTCGTTTGCAAGCCGTGCGACGTCAGCATCACCAGCAACAAGCATCCTGGCAATGTCCACATCGTCCACCGGTCGCTCGACCGAGTGCCCGTCGAACGTAAGGTCCGTATCGGCGGGACAAGCGTCGACCGGACCGCTCAATCGCTTGAAGACCTCCCTCGCGTCAACGTCGTCAGCCGCAGCGGGTCGTCCAAATGAAAAGACCTCGAGTAGATCCACACTGTTGCCAGTCCGACCTCTTACGTCACTTGTCGTCACGTGTGTACGGAGACAGTGATCGCTTGGCACAGGTAGCAGTCGGCGACGTGTGTCTGCTGGCAGACATGTGTCACCTGTCACCCCAGCCATAGCCTCGGCCGCCCGTGACGACGTAGGAGACGTTAGTCTGACGCCAGTGTTGGTTGCCTTCGGCGTGGTCGCAGCAGACTCGCTGTGGCCAGGGGCGCTGTGCCGAGTCTCGCCAGGGAGACAGACCGTTCCACGTCCGTCGGTCGGTGTACTCCCACGAGCAGGCCCTCCATCCGGTCTTCTCTTGACCGGGCGGCCAGCGTCGGATGAAGCCGACCCGATGCCGTGGGGCGCAAGTGACACGTCGACGTCAGTGAGAGACATCAGCGACTCAGTCGGGTCTGTCAACGTGTTGCGGTTGTTATTGACGTTGCCCGGTTTGCGCCATCGAGTCCGACCGGCCTTGTGCGGCTCGTGCCAGACGCCGCGGCCTTTGCGCCACCCCGGCGGCTCGCTGCCGGCGCCCGGACACAGTGGCAGTCTCGTCCGCTCGCCGAACCGCGAAACCACCGACTGGGCGGGTCCGCTGTCGGCGGTCCGGACGCGTTCCGGGTGGCGGATGACGACGGCCGGACCGCTCCTGTACAGATAGCCGACACCCCGACCACCGAGCAACTTGTGGCGAGTGTCCGTGCGATGGCTCAGTACGCCCGGCGGCTGCACAGAGCTGTGCACCGGAGCGGGACGACTGACGGCGTTCGCATTGTAGTTGTAGTTCGTGTTACGCCAACTCGGTCGTTTAGCGTCACCCGGCTGCCTCGCAGTGCTGGGGTCGACAGGGAGCAAGTAGTTATCCTCGTCCCAGTAGGCTTCCTCTTCATCCTTATCATCCTCATCACCATCTTCCTCATCCTCGAATGTTTCGTAGTCGAACTCCTCCCCGTCGTCCACGTAGCCGTCATCCGGCTCCTGGTCCGGGTACGGTTCCGCCGACGCACTGGCGCCTCCTTCCAATAAACAAATGGAACAAAATTAATGTTCTACATCACTGGCGTATTTAGAGGGGCATTTGGACATGCCCCACTTTTGCAAAAAAAATTTCTCGTATTTTTCTGTTGCGCCGCTACATACCAGCTACTTGTTATTTGTACATAAACTATTCCCCAAAAGCTAGCAAAATGTTTAACTTTATTATGTATGCCGACGACACCACATTATTTAGCACCATCAAATCCTTTAATGACAATATACCAAACAAAAGCATTGAATCTGCAGTAAATGATGAACTCCTAAAATAATGGAATGGCTTAATATTAATAAATTATTATATATTATAGAACGAGTGGAAGAATTTATTTTTTAAGATTGAGTTTACATACAAACTTAAATTAGAAAAGCACACTGAAAAATATCAAACAAGTGCTCCAAAAATTTCGGCATATTAAACAGATTAAAGCATGTGTTGCCTTTAGAAATTTAAATTCTTATATATATAATACACCAATATTATCTCATATTAACTATTGTATCATGGTATGGGGTTACCAAGGTAGCAGAATTATGAAAATTCAAAAGAAAGCTATGCGGAATTTAACCTTAAGTAAATACAGTTCACATACATAACTACTTTTTAAACAACTTAGTATTTTGAAAATAGACGATTTATTAAAATTACATGAACTTAAATTTTATTTTAAATACATGCATAAAAAATCACCTGCCTACTTATTAAACTGGAAAATAACCCCAAATACACATAATCATAACACAAGGTGTACAACTGATATATACTTATTCACAGCTAAACATGAATTTGCCAAAAGGTGTTTTAGATATAACTTGCCACATGTTATAAATAATACCCCTAAAACAGTTATAGAGAAGATAGGAACTCACAGTTTACAAGGTTTTGCAAATTATGCAAAAACATATTTATTACAAAAATATGAAGATACGTGCACAATACTAAATTGCTATGCTTGCTATCAAATTCGACTTAATCAGTAATACATATATGAATGCACGACTACTATCTATAATTAATATTACATATTATCACACATATCTCAATATATACACTCAAATGTTCATGCACAGTCTTTCTCCCTCAGCACACATGCACTGTCACAACCTTTTGTATAAATGAGTTAGTTAATTATATTTCACTGGTGGTTCCTATGAGAGCGCCTGTAAAGTCTTTATAGGAGTCACTGACCCCTTGTTAAGTTATAGTGCGTTTGTATTTTTGCATGTGAACGTATTAATGCATATTTTCATCGATCGTTCAATTTTTATTTGTATCACAAACGGGATCAAAATAAACTTTCTTGTTCTTGTTCAATGTTGCACTCAATGTTGCACTCAATCCACAAAGTACGTCATTTTGTCTAGGATAACGTAACGTAACGCCTGCATAATTTCTCCCCCCTCCCCCAAAAATATGTGCGCATTTGTTTGTCTTGTAATTCAGATGAAATAGAACTCAAAATTGTCGTATGAAAAAAATCCTCTTGATATTGACCAGCGAAACCAACGTAACTAATTAGCTAGAAGTTATGGAAATGTTTGGCTGAAAAAAATATATATGAAGACTCATTGAAGGAACATTTAAATGTTTATAAACTAAATTGATAACTTGAGTGTGTGTCACCTTCCATATATTTTTTTAGTTTTAGCACCTGCATAATTCCCCCCCAAAAATAAATATGTGCGCATTTGTTTGTCGTCAGATTCAGATGAAATAGAACCCAAAATTGTCGTATGAAAAAATCCTTGTAACGGTATCATTCCAACTCTGCACCATGAAAGACGGGGGGCAAAGTTTGTTTAAATGTTTATAAACTAGATTGATAACTTGAGTGTGTGTCACCTTCCATATATTTTTTTTATTTTAGCACCTGCATAATTCCCCCTCCCCCAAAAAAAAAAATATGTGCGCATTTGTTTATCGTCAGATTCAGATGAAATAGAACCAAAAATTGTCGTATGAAAAAAATCCTTGTAACAGTATCATTCCAACTCTGCAAACTAATGGATGACTGAGCTTGCCCCTTGCCCCATGGCCTCCCCCTCGTGGCTAATCCACTGTGCTACGACACTTCCGTTTCCACTCGAGCACGCACGCACGCACGCACGCACGCACACATGCACGCACACCTCTTACCGTGTGAATTTCCATCTGTCTCTGGTTGCTCGCTGTGTGTCTTGTTTTTTCTCCTTAAAAACAAGTTACGACTTTCAAAATCTTGTAATAGTTATGATTCTGTTTCACAATTACGCTAATATTGCAAGGTGTCTGCATAAATGTAGTGCCGTGTTTAATCCGCCGTCGTCCGTGAAAACGGCTTCTTTACACAATACGTTTTCTCAGCTAGCGACATTTTCTTTCCAGATCGGTCTGCGCAAGGGTTACACTATATATTTTTAAGCCATGGTTTGGAGGCTATGGCCATGTACCTAAAATAGTTAATGAAAACTAATCATTTGCAACTACAATCAAGAATATCACAACAAAAGGTAAAGGTACGTTCTTATAAAGCGCGGTATCCAGTCCGTAGGACCGCTCAAAGCGCTTTACACTTCACCCCCTGGCAGACCTGTTCATTCCAAGGCCATCTCAACTTCTCTGGGAAGCACAGAGACGTCAGCGTCACAATAGTGGTTTTCTTTTAATTTGTTCTAAAAGTTGGAGATTTTGGTGAAATCTCATTTACACTGGGGCTGTCGACCGAAATCAGAGGGCCGTCGGAAGCAACGCAAACTCTCAATCAAGCTAGCTGCTAAGTTAGAAAAGTTGTGTAGACAAAGACCAAACTATTTTTCATTCGAGGTTGATGGGTCGTGTAGTGTTGCTGTGCGAGGTTGATGGGTCGTGTAGTGTTGCTGTGCGAGGTTGATGGGTCGTGTAGCGTTGCTGTGCGAGGTTGCGACTCACGAGAGTAGAACTATGATGAAGGCGAGAATCCAACACAGAAGAAGCACCAGCGCGCCCACAATCAGTGCGATAAACAGTGTCGACATCTTCGATGCATCAGCTGAAAGGCGATCAATGCCATTTAACTCATACATCAACAAAATAATATTCGTAGCAGCGTCTCCTTTTTGTCTAAATTCCCTTCATATATCCCGGTTAATATTCGGTACACGGTGAGAACATTATTTTATGTTTGAATTTACCTTTACCTCTGCATTTACTAGGACATCCATGTAACGTTACAGGCTGTTTAGAGATGGGCAAGGTCACTGTTCAGCAAACTGAAGTGGACATGGTGATGAAAACAATTAAACAAATATTTCGGCCGCCAGTAGAGACAGTTGCGGAAGTAAACAGGCATTTCAAGTGCCTATGAGTCTATGACACGGTTGCTGGTAATGAAAAAAAAATTTGCCAAATAAAATTACCGTCACGGTAATACAATTCACGACTTTATACATACAGATGATACATTCGTCACTAAATGTAATTGTAATTCGCAGCGATTTCGCAGCTGGTTCTTCTTGTCCCAGGAGGCGCGGTTTCACGAAGCGTTTGACTAAGATTACGTAACTTTGCGAACAACTGTACGTAACTAACTCCTGCACTCCGCTGACGTAATTTCTAGTTTATCTCTCACTCAAAAGAAAACTATCGTTTCCTGGCGGTAATTACAAACTTTTCAAAAATATAACTATTTACATTTTTTTTAATGAGCACATGAATTACTTTTCGATTTTTTTTACCTGGAATATAAGCACACATTTAACAAATTGTGTCATGTGCACTTTAAGGACACGATAAATACTAAACTTCCGTATAACTAGGCTGGTGCATTACAAACATAGTGGTGTAAAATATATACCGATGGAGGAATGAAGGATTCCTGACGCCCGTGCCGGACGATTCAAGAAAAAACAGATAGCATCAATAGCACTGACGATGATGACGACGACGCTGACGATGACATATGCTGACTTACGTTTAGATCCGTCTCGCTTGACGTCGCAGTTCGCCCCCTTCCACTCTTCCGGGCAGCGACACGCCATCACCTCATAGTCGGTACCTGAGTCATGCCTGGGGGCGTGCACGCACGTGCCGCTGTTCTGGCAGCGGTTCGTGTTGGAGCATGAGCGCACGCCTGCAGCGACCCAACGCGGGTGACAGCTACTGGGTCTACGTAAGTTCTAGCATTCTATAGTACGACTCTAAGTAGTGATTTGATAAATAACCACATAATTATTATGTGCATCGTTAGAAGCGGGCATTTGATTTGCATTACGGGACATTCTTTTGACCTTTATATTATACACGCACGCACGCACGCACGCACGCACGCACGCACGCACCAACACACAATGATGCGTGTGAGCATGGCGGCCGGCTTACCGAGGGGAACATCGCGACTGATCAACCAACCAATGTCGGCGACACAGTGGTACACGCCAGCGTCGGCTTCCTGCGCGTGGAAGATCACCAACGCTTTGTTGTGCTCCTGGTACCTGAAGGCAGCAATAGGCAACGAGGTAATGCGAGTGCAGTGGCGTGTTTAGGGGGGCATTGGGCCATGGCCCCCTTTGGCTTATAAACAAAATCTGTATGTTTCCGTTGCGCCGGTACATAGTAGCATGGTAAACTAATGAGTGACTAAGACTGGCCTCTGCTCTCGGCCTCCAACATTGCGCGGGCTTGCGTGCGTGCGTGCGTGCGTGCGTGCGTGCGTGCGTTCTAAGCTACACACATATCCACAGCAACATGCACTTAAATTACAATATAGATAACACGGTTTACTGCGGATTTGTTTCATATGGATTTGCTTTGGTTTTTCTCGGTACAGAAACGATTTGCTACAAACGAAATTATGGGTGTCCATCTTACATATATTATCTAAATAAAAAATACAAGAATCGTGACATTTGAATGCGGAAATAGTAAATGCTTTAACCAGCACATTATACGCACACAAATATAATACTATTATTTTAATTAATTGGAAGTGCTGAATGCGTGTTACGGTGACCAAAGTTCCGGACCGTACGCGGACTACGCCGTCCGCACCTGCGCACGCCGTTTGTGTATGGTACGTCCGACACGTTTCGTCCGTCCGGTAGCACCCAGAACATACTGCGCAAGTCAGCATGCGAAGAATAGTCGCAGCGAAGGAGCGTGTACTCTCCCAAATCCACCCAAAGCGTGTGCTGCCAATCGGCTGCAAACGTATCCGATAAGTGTGTGGCGAACAATTGTACGTGATTTGGAACAATCGTATAAAACACGCATAACGTTGCAAACAATCTACGATTCAAGGAAATTATACGATCCATGGTAATAATGGGGTGAATAACAAACATAAAGTGTTCCAGATCCTTCCTGAAGTCATGCATGAACCCATGAAAATTTGGCGCCCGAGATGCAAAGTATCTATGCAGAGTAGTATAATATACATGATGCATACTCTACATGGATTATAGTCATATTGTTTTTAAACAGGCTTATTTATGATTCTCTGCACCTGTCAGACTATTTTATTGCATGAATCCACATTGGCAATTGCAAATATATAGCAATGGTTGTTCATTATACAAGACGGCGACAACTACAAAAGTAGCCGGTTACGTGCCTTCGTCACACGAACTCTTCACACACATTGCCCTAGCCGTGACCTCAGGCGTACACGGGTGCCATGTGCCGACCACTTGTCTGCACTCAAGAACGCGTCCCATCCGTCCGACTCCGCATGTAACGCTGTTGATCACAATAAACGATTAGTGGTAGAGGAGTGTGGGGCAACGCGTGCTGCGTCTCCACAAATCGAACGAGCGCAAATTGGTTTGGCCTCGTGTTGCATCGGTTTGTCTGGAGACAGCGGCACTAATAGTTGGATCTGCTCAAGCAGAGGGGCGGTCTTCGCTCCAGGGAGTGTGCTTTGTCACACACTACTTTATTTCGCCAACACAATCACAGCCACGGTTGAGCACGAGCTACTGATGTGATGTCTAATAAATGTGTACGTGCGAATCAATTGTGCCTTATTCCGAACGTAGACTAATTAGTTACGGTCGAACAAAATGGCGAACATGACGCACATTAACAAATTTCAGAATAATAAGTGAAAATATCATGCCTACTTTCGGGATTCCCATATAAGTAAAGTATGCACAGTGTTATGCTCTAAATGCTTAAACAAATCATTTGAAAAGACACATGTACTGGTGGCTTTGCTCATCTTTTGGTTTGGCCTCCATAGAAGAACTAGCAGGACACAGTACTGAAAGCTTACTGTAGAGTGGTCGTGACCGAGCGTGGCCAAAGAACAATGATCCAGCAAGTAAAACGAGCGAAACAGTGGCTCAGCAGAAGCAACCATTCAAGAGCAATCATGTCTGCCTAACTGAGTATTTTGCACATATATAAAATATATCAGCGACATCAAAGTAAACGCCTGGGGTAAAGATAAAACAAAAGCCACATTTCAACGACGTGTGATATTTTATTTATATCTTCAACTAGGCCGGTAGAAATAACGGTTGATGTGTGTGTGTGTGTGTGTGTGTGTGTGTGTGTGTGTGTGTGTGTGTGTGTGTGTGTGTGTGTGTGCGTGCGTGCGTGCGTGCGTGCGTGCGTGCGTGCGTGCGTGCGTGCGTGCGTGCGTGCGTGCGTGCGTGCGTGCGTGCGTGCGTGCGTGTGTGCGTGTGTGTGTGTGTCTGTGTATAATATATATATATATATATATATATATATATATATATATATATATATATATGTATATATATATGTATATATATATATATATATATATATATATATATATATATATATATACACACATCAACCATTATTATATATATATATATATATATATATATATATATATATATATGTATATATATATATATATATATACATATATATATACATCAACCTTTATTATTATTATATATATATATATAAATGTATAAAGTTAACTCACAAAATGGCACAAACGGTTTTATCAGACAGCGCTCATATATATATATATATATATATATATATATATATATATATATATATACATATTTTATATATATATATATATATATATATATATATATATATATATATATATATATATATATAACGGTTGATGTGTGTGTGTATATATACATATATATATTAAAATATATATGTATATATATATATATATATATATATTAATATGTATATATATATATATATAAAGAAAAGACGAGCGCTGTCTGATACAACCGTGTGTGCATAATGGGTTTTATCAGACAGGAACTGTCCCTCATAGGGATATACACATCAACCATTATAAATATATATATATATATGTATATTATATATATATATATATATATATATATATATATATATATATATATATATATATATATATATATATATATATATATGTATATACATCAACCTTTATTGTTATATATATATATATATATATATATATATATATATATATATATATATATATATATATATATACATACGTATATATATATATATATATATATATATATATATATATATAAAGAAAAGACGAGCGCTGTCTGATAAAACCGTGTGTACATAATGGGTTTTATCAGACAGGAACTGTCCCTCATAGAGGGATAGTTTTGTAGGCCCCACAGCCAATCAGAAGTAGCGATATGTGTACCACTTCCGCGATGCAACCAATCAATATACGTGTTACAAACCTGCACGCGCTCCATTGTGACCAGCGTCGGTCTGCGGACAGGGGTGTTGTCGTTGTCACGGGTACAGGGTAGGTCGCTGTGTAATATTGCAAACTAGTTCAGGTACATGATGTAACGATTTTATTCTAACCATAACTATTGAGATTTACTAATGAGATTTACTATTGAGATTTACTATAGAGATTTACTAATGAGATTTACTTACTCAACGTCTCGGCTACGATAGAGTATAAGTTTGCAATCACAGACCATGCAGACATAAACAACTGCGTCGTTGCCTGGGGGAGCAAAGGTGATTATTCTCTACCAACATGATGAACATTTTCAAGAATAGTCCATAATTTTATGCACCATGTGCAGAAGCTCTATTTGGCATACAATAACACATTTAAATTATTCAATTTATTAGGCGTTACACGTGCCGAGTAATGAAGAGTGACAACCTCAAATGGTCATTCTGGCCGCTTTCTGTAGATTAGTTAAGGCCGGTTTACACGAGCGATTTGTGCTCCATTGATCAGGCGGCATTGTGTCGAATGATGATGCGCAGCTAAATAATGTGCGCGTTTAGACGAGCGACGGGTATAGATACTGTGACCTAGATCTTGACTTGCGCCAATCCCGATGTGAGCTCTGATGAAAGGTCACGACGGGGCACTTGTTGTCGGCCGCTGCTTCAAAGTGGCTGCCGACAGTCGGTCAAATTTGGACATACACCAATTCCACCGACACAATCGTAGCCACAAACTGGTCTCGCTGGGGGTGTTTACACAACCAATTCTTGCACCGCGGTACCGCGCAAAACCGCATAGGCCGACCAATTGCGCAATTAATCGCTCGTGCAAATTGACTTTTAGACTATAATCCAACTCGTAGCTATACTCATGTGTGTTGTGTGCTGAACTGAAACTTCTTTCTTTTTCTAATTATATATATATTTGGTAGAATGCTTAGGCCACGTGAACTAGAACATCTAGTGACAACGGGACAGATTGAGGGGAAAGAAGTAGAGGTCGGCAACGAATCAAAACCCTGAAGGTCTCGCAGCCTGGCTAGGAAAGAGTACAGCAGAATTGTTATAAGACACCTGTGATCGTGGGAAATGGAGGGGGGTGATCGCCTACGTCTGCAACAGACATGTCACCTGATGATGATGATGATATCAATTTATTAATTAATAATTACAGCACACTAGCGTAATAAACGCCATAATTAGTAGATTACACAGTTTCTTATGCTGTTCGGCCAGTATGAAGTGTGAAGGATGGGTGCAATGTTGCGGGTGTGGCCAGTGCGGGAGTGTGCGAGGTGTGAGCGTAGGTCGTTTGCGTGCGAGATTTGTCCCAATGTCTGAGTGACACGAGACATCTTTGTGAGGGGCCACTTTGGCCTCCAAATATTTTTCATAAAATCGGTCTCTTTTTAAAACGCATTTGAGTTATAGTATTTATTACGATAGAGTATCGGCATTGTGCAATTGATTGAACTGGGGAATAGAACATAAAATAACTGCTTTTATACAAAAATGTCAGATGTAGGTCAATCTATGCTTAAGGGGCCTACTTTACCATACGTTCCCCATAATGTTGTTTTGTAGATAGTTTGCCCTACGTTTTTGTTTTCATATTCGTATTTGCGACTAAACAGTTAATTCAAGTTATAACAGTGCACCTTTATAAACCCTCATAAAATTAATGTTGTCACTAACTTGGCTGAGCCGTAGAGACCGGACTTGGTGGACGCATGGTGCCTGGCCTGGGGCCTGGTCCCGGCGGCGCGGTGGCACAGTCCGGTCTGAAACAACGGGCTGTCTGACTCGCCGTGCCGACGCAGCGGGCGCTGATTGGCGAGCAATGTCGCGTCCTTGACCTTGTGCCTATGCCGCACGTCACCGAGCACGACCATGGCGACCACGCGCCCCAAGTCGCCTGCGTAGGCGCTGAATACAGTAAGCAACAGAGCAATTAATGTCTTTTATTCAACATAATAATTAAATTTCAACATTCATTTGCACGACGACATCGTTCGTCTCAAAGAAAAAAATTACGAGGACAGTTCTAGTTGTTTCTAAGAGGCAGAAAAAGGTGGTAAAATGGGGCGGGTGCAAACATTTTCACGAGTCTGTGCTGCACAACGGATGCGAATCGTGGACAACGACAAAACACTCAAAAACAACATCAAGATGAGTGTTAAACAAGAATGCTGCGAACCGCTTTCAACATTCCCTGACAGCAACATTGAACTAACATGGAGCTCTACAGCGGAATGAGTAAAGTTGTAGATGGGATGCGGGAAAGGAGGCAGACATTTGCTGGGCAGTGCTACAGACGAGATGATGAAATAACATCAAGGACCATTCCGTGGCAACCAGCGCATGGAAGGACAAGCCAAGACAGACCAGACTTAAAGGGAAACAAAAGTCATGGTTTTGGGCCTATGCACCTATAAGAGTTACTCAAACATAACCATTTGCAACTACAATTAAGAATATCACGCCGGTTTACTGGGAAAACATTGTTAAAAACACAACTTCTTAATTGCATGGGCCGCGCCATACTGTTCCTACGTCACTAGTGTGGTATTCTGGCAATATTCTCTCGCCAAATGAAAATATATTTGTATATACCTATTCCGATACGCCTACTTGCCAATAGGATATTGTCATGCTGTTGGCGTCCAAACTCAATGTAACATATTTTGGCCTTTGTTTACTAAAATAGTTCTCTTTCTGGCAAAATACCATATTTGTTTGAGATTGCGTTGGTTCTTTGAATGCCGGCGTCCCTTAATACGTCACTTGTAGTCTAGGTTACCCCGATGTCGTAGAACTGGGCATGCTTTTATCGGTCGCGCTGGTTAACATGTCAGCCCTCAGTCAGCACCATTGGCGTGATATTCTTGATTGTAGTCGCACATGATTAGTTTTTATTTTCTCCTTTAGGTGCATATCCCTCAAACCATGGTTTTTGTTTCACTTTAACATTTATTGACTGTATATGGGTAGATGTAGGAGTGGGTGGGTGGGTGGGTGGGTGGGTGGGTGGGTGGGTGGGTGGGTGGGTGAGTGAGTGAGTGAGTGAGTTAGTGAGTGAGTGAGTGAGTGAGTGAGTGAGTGAGTGAGTGAGTGAGTGAGTGAGTGAGTGAGTGAGTGAGTGAGTGAGTGAGTGAGTGAGTCCACGCTCACCATAGCAGGGAGGCATGGGTCCACAGGTGCGTTGCTGCGAGCCCACGCCATGACAACGCCCGGTGCTGCTGGTGCAGCTACGCGCCCGTGTGCGCATGCCACCACTTCCGCACGTAACGGAACAGGAGCCCCACGGACCCCACGCCCCCCAGGCCGTCGTACCACCTGGTTGCGAGATCCGCGATAGCTTGTCGAGTAGACGGTCGCCGAGGTGGAATCGAGTGCTCATGATGCGCGGGAACTGAAGCGTGACGGGGCGCGTCGCTTGGCGGGTGTAGACGCGACGATGTCTAGCCGATGCCCGACGCACTGCCTGTTGGATCCAGCTCGCCGACTGACCCATGGGCTGTCCGTCGTTGCCTCCTTCTGCTAGTCGACTGTGTACGGCCGGAAATCGTCTTGCGATCATCGGAAGTGCTTTTCCATGGATTGGTCCTGATTCGATGTCGCCTTCCGGTTGGATTACCCCGTTGGTGCTGCCCCGGGGTTGTTGCGCTGCCCCGCCCGGCTCCGCCAACAGCTGGCGTCTTACGACGAGAAACTGGCAGTAATCCACAGCGTCAACGTCAAACTGATCATCGCAGTCCGCGGCGTGGCAGGGAGACGAGGCGTTTACCCCGGTCGGCACCACCCGGAAGACGCCTTGCCGGCTAAGCGGCTCAATCACGTCACCGTCGGCGCTCCTCACTACCCCCGCGAGCGTCCTCTGATCGCCAGCTCCCGTTCCGTTGACCGTCACCCGAAACATGTTGCCTCGACCAAATGGTCGGACCGTAAACGGACAGCCAGGACCACGTCTCGTGCTGACCGCTGGCTGTGCTGACCGCCCCGTCCGGGGATTGTTCATTCGCACCCACTCGAACTGTCCACGCCCCGGCAGGGTCACGAACCTGTAGCGGACTGTGTGAGTATGCCCCTGCAGTCGCTGGTCGATGACGCCGACAAAGTCGGCCGACAGGGGAGCGGTGTTTGGGCCCGTATTTGGTTGCTGTCGCTTGGTGCGTCTGTGTCCTACGTTCTTTCCGGTGTCCGGTCCAGCCCAGACGTTGGTTGGGTCGAGCTGGACTAATCGAATACCATTTATTATGAGAGACACATTAACAATGGCATCATCATAATGACACGAAAGGCGTTTTTTTTTTAATAGCACTAACCCAGCCCCAGGTTGTCTGATGTCACGTGCACTTGTGTAATTGCTGCATTTTAACTATTGGTAAAATGTATAACTTGCATGCAGCGATATAATGATTACACAGGAATCAAACTGTTGTGACCGTTATGATTTTTCAGGATCGAAAGTCGGAAAGATCTGGAAAAAGAAACAGAAGGTGTCGGCTTTACCTTTGCGCTTTGTCTTTGACAGCAATGTTGTTGCCGTCTGCTTTCATCCCATAAATTCAGAACCTCCGCTTTTTGTCAGTTGATTAAAATGCAATTAACTTGCATTTCCCTGTCGGACATCTATTATAGTTGCATGTCGCCCAATTCCGTGGCAACTCAATATTGTATCATGTTCCACTACCGTCTATGGCCTTGACCTTGGGTGAGAGTTTATGCTAAACTGGCACAGCAATTTTTTTCTATTATACACCTAGTTGACATCTCTGAATTCATTCAGTGGAATTGTTTTAGGTGTAAATGAAAAGATTCTCGACGTTAGGCAACTCAAGTATACATGTTTTGCATACATACACTCCCTCCCACCCGTCAGACACATGTATACGTGATTATGTGTTTCCTTGGCTTATATATGTTCCTAATATGAGTGTAATATTGAGTACAACTGCTCCACTAATATAAACCCTTTATATATTTTATGTGACACACCATATATATTACACATTTCCATACATAATTAAATTTGTCTTTTGGATTAGACAATGAACCAATCACAAAGTAATTTGATAACATTATATGACTTAACACATAGGCACAAGAACTGTGTATGTTATGCATGATCTCAAGTGAGGCTCGCATAGTTTCTTAGGACTTATAAATCAAGACTTTTAATGCTAAAAATTGTCATTGCCACGCATTGTTTAAATGACACAGTGAAACTAGTTAATAATTATGTACTATTCAACAGAGATGGATTATTCGTGTGTAATCGTTGACAACTTTCGAGTAATCAAACTCGTACTGAATTAAAAGTTAAAAGGCCAAGTAATCGTGCTCGATTACATTGCCAAAGTAATCGTAATCATGATTACAATCGCAATGACAACTTTTCTTGTGCATATATGTATATATGTATCTAGTGTATGCACTGAGAGTGTATTTTAATAGTGTTTGATTTCGTCTTGAATAACATTGATTAGAATGACAACATAAGTGTAATTTATTTCATTCTGTCAATTATATTCTGGTATGTAATCATGACTGTAATCATGATTACATGCAAAAGTAATCAAAATCAATAACACTCAGTAACAGTAATCGTAATTGATGAATTGCGCCAATGACACAATAACTAAATTGCAGAGAAAGGAATTGCAAAAAAAAACTATTATGGTTTATTTATTATAGGTAAACAAATCTGGTACAGGTCCATGAACAAATTAATAATATGTTCTTTGTTTACATATCCTGGATTCAAGACACTAGTGCAGTCTCGTATATACTTAGTCCATTTATGTGCTGCCTGTGCTATGTCCAACATTCTGCTTCACTATTACCTTTATCTTTGGTCCATCATTGATTAATTACTTGACACAATAATTAACTGAGGTTTATTAATTCAGAACTGCTTTCAATGAGTTGTAGTTCCATAAATCCATGTAACACATTTTCTGTTATTCAGGTTCATGATAATGCAAATGATTCCGCCATATCTGAGACAACCTGAAAAGATACATATGTTAATTAGAATAATAAAAAAAAAGTATATTCTTGTATAATGATCCCCCCATGAGGCACAAGGGATTTCATATAAGAAAGAAAAGTGTAAGCTTGGGGGTCTCACATTTTATCTTTGTACATATGTAAATACCCTTCCGCTGTTGCACCTGTTGCTGCGTGTGAGGCTACTCTGGTTCGTCTGTGCTAGAACTCGATGGTTTTCGCAGAACTCGACGGCTTTTGCAGACCTCGATCGATCTCGCAGCAAGAATTCGACGGGTTTCGCAGGACTCGACATCATTATGTTGGTAGTTTAGCGGATTCATTCAGCTCGCTTTATTGTCATTCAGTTAATCTATGTTAAAAACATCTTAAATCATTCCACTCATATCATTGATGAGTGTGTGTTCTGTGGTTAAGGGCGCCATCTGTTGGGTGTCTGCAGTAATGCTACCAATGAGTGTCTAGTTGAGGCACATTTTACTTTGGCATTTTACTTCTCAGAATTAGAGAGCACTGTGTCTACAAGCGCATTACTCCAGTAACAATGGTTTGGACAACATTTTACAATTTAGTCATTTAGCAGACGCTCTTATCCAGAGCGACTTACAACAAGTGCATTCAATCTAAGTTGGTAAAATAACTACAGGTCGCTATGACAGCAAGTAAGTCTTTTCACACAAAAATATGCGCTAATAGCCATTACAGTGTCTGAAAAGAAGATTAAAAAAATTTTTTTGGGGGGAGTGACCAATATTTTTAGGGACCCCAAGTGTCAGTGGTCATTTCGAACACTGGTCTCCATGACTGAATGCAATATTCAAAGTGGAGTCTAACAAATATTGTTTACTAAATTTAATAACATCTACCATTTTCCAACCATTTGAGTCCCAATAGCCTTGAGTCCCAACATGATTTTATTACAACAGTGTTTTCACGAATGCTTGTTAGATAATTGTTTTCTTACCATAATATGTAAACAACATTTCAATGACAACAAACTGTTCAAACTAAAGACCTGCAAAACGTGAGCAAATATGACAGTGGTTACACTAGTCACCTCACCTGTGGCTGTGTCCGTCTTTCAAGACACTTTCTGAAGCTTGTGATTAAGATATTCCATTTAATGTAGGTTTACACGTATGATTCACATAACTATAATAATAAGCCTACATATGTGGTTATGCTTTATCTACCAAAAGTCTAGCATTGTGAAAAATAATTGATAATTTGAAAAAACTAAGCAAAACAAATTAACTATCCTATTATGCACTCCTTTTATGCACTAAGGAAAATAATTATCAAAATATGCAGTTTTATTAATATATATGTTGAACTGATGATTGGTAAAATCAAATCACCTTGAGGATTATATGATGACTTTTTGCGAATTCAGAAAAACATGGTTTAAAAATAATGCACAAATATGGGACGTAATTAAAAAAAAAATTTTTTCCATGCATGGGCGTGCATAGGGGGGAGTAAGAAGGGCACATGCTCCCATGGATCTGGATGTTTGTAAAATGTAGATCTTTTATGGCAAATAGATTGTTTACTATTCGTGTTAAGTAGATCATCTAGTACATT
>OY759267.1:5629950-5757450 GCA_963662155.1 Lamellibrachia columna
TAGCTATGTGTTACTCGTTGCGTGCGCTCATTCATAACACGAATTTGTAACGGCGTGGTAAACCCATACGTTTTTGGCTTGTCTTCGTGTATAACCCTTTGCGTCACCACATAGTAGCATGGTAAAGTAATGGCCTTCCCCTTTGTGATATTAATAACGGTAATTGCATTTAATATCGAACAGGGGCACGCACGCACGCACGCACGCACGCACGCACGCGCACACTAGTTGGATTTATTTACTCATCAGTATTGAATAAATAAAACTGAAACTGAAATACATTTTAATTGTAATGGCAAGTGTTGTACCAGATCAGTGAACTCGCGTGTTTAGTGTCTTCAGTATTTAGTAGTATCTCCTGTGTAACATTCCTTCATCACGTCCACGTCCGCCCGATTCGTCGTCTTAGTTCCACGAACTGACATCTCTCCAGGATGAAGTTGATCGTCGGAAAGCGGTTTGAAGCAGTTGCGGTAGGTGAATCTCAGCTTCTTCTCACCCAGTTGATCATGTGCCACAAACACCACCCAGAGGCCTTAGAAGTGAGCTCATAATTGAATTTGTGCTGTTTTGCAACACCTAGATGGTTGCACTTGTCCACTTTATTGTAACAATGTAACAAACCAGATTGTAACGGGTTTTGTCTCCCAGTACAGAGTTTTCCAATTATGGTTGCTTTTATTTTATTGTTGTCATTGTTCATTCCGAGAATTGCATGAATGTTTGTCCAATTTGTGAAGCTAAATTGGTAGCCTGGCTAGAGAATCAAACCAGTATAGTTGTACCATCACAACTTCCGTATGTCGTTGCTGGTCAAAGAATGTTCTTATACTGCGTTTACACCGACGGAGTTATTTTTAACCCGGGGCAAGTTGTTACAGAGGCGTTTTACGAAAACAGAGCACACATGGAAATACTTGATTGAATGGTACACAATTACCTATCAAGAACTTTAATCAAAGCAACCAGTATATTTACATTCCCCCTCACTCCTGCAAGACAGCCCATACAGCTTCGATCAACTAATTATAATCCAATTTTTGTGGATTAAACGAAGGTTATATCAAATTCTTATTTAATCTCATTATTATGCCTATATATATATATATATATATATATATATATATATATATATATATATATATATATATATATGTATATGTGTATATATATATATATTTATATATACATATATATATACACATACATATATATATATACATATATATATATATATATCCGCGATGATGGCATTTATTTCGTTCTTTGTTATCTTATACAATACAATACAAACTACTTTTATTGCGCTAAAATCCTCGGGAGACCCAAGCTCAGCAGCACACCAAAACAAAAGGGGTTACACAATTCCTAATCGATAAGCAGTTCCAGTTGTAAACAGATGGATTGGTACGCTGTGAAGCTATGGAGGATAAACAAGTTTACACAGGTGGATTTTTACTTTACGGGGAAATGTTGTTATATTTTCTAAAGACGTAACACTAATGGGGAGTGAGTTCCACAGAGTCGGCGAAGCAACTGAAAAATTTCAAGTTCCGACATTTGTCTTAACACTGGGAACAAAAAGTAGATTATAATTAGATGATCGAAGCTGTCTGGGCTGTGTTGCAGGAGTGAGCAATTGTGCAGATCTTAAAAATAATGCTATATCGGACAGGGAGCCAATGCAATTATTTATAAAAGGGGTACCGAGTAAGAGAAACGAGGAGACTGGATAACTACCCTTGCCAAAACATGTTGCACATGTTGAAGTATCAAAAGCAGAAGATAAAAAAGCAAGGTAAGTGGTGTTACTTTACTTTTGTCCAAATTTAGAGTAACGTAATTGTGTACTTCTAAAAGAGCAGCCTCTGCATAATGGAATTGTTTGTAAGCTGATGGTAATACATTAGAAATGTAATTTTACTCAATGTGAGACCTTCGACGGCTTGCTACAACTTTTTCTAGCACCTTAGACACAAAGCTTAGATTAGAAATAGGTCTACAACTGTTTAGCTTTTCTTTGGGCAAAGTTGACTTCTTAAGAAGTGGGTTGACTTGCGCTTGTTTGAAATCGTCAGGAAACAAGCCAGAGCACAGTGATGCAACTACAAGATTTGTTATTGAGTAAAGTAATGCAACAAGAGTCAGAAATGCTTTCAGCAATGTAGTAGGTAATGGATCAAGATCACAGGACTTATTTGGAGAGGACATTATTTTCCTTACTACATCAACTGTGGCAGGTGTAAAAGAAGCAAGTAGAGAATATCTTGCGGATAGTCCATTTGTACAGGATTTAAAGTATGATCTGGAAAAGCAAGCAGACTGGATCAGACTGATTTTTTTTAATGACTGAAGAACGATTTACATAAAGACTTGATTTAGACATGATTAGGCAGAGACGGAGCAAGCACTCTGTGTATAATTTTCAGCCCTCAAGTCCAAGTCAAATTTCAAGTCATAAGCCTTTCTCCTCATTGTGCTAGGTAGTAATTCTGGCAGTCACGCTTACATTCTTGTAGCGTGCATCAACCACTTCCATGCATTTTCTGAAAGCTGGGCGCTCTACAAGCAATAGTGGCATGGAGCTACCAATGATCAAGTCTTTGACAATTGAGTTAGTGATGTCTTTCTGCCGCCGTTGACTGGTTGCGTAGGTTGACGCACTGGGAGGCTGAAAAAGTGTGTCATCTTTCTCTGCGCATCATCATCACATTTGAAGTCATGTAAATGGAGTATCTGAACAAAGACAAATGAACTAATCAGGACCCTTACACAAAAAGCTATCAGAGAATGTACAGTCCATCAGTACCCCGTCTACATTATGCATTTTCTATGCAAGCCTTGTTCGCAAACAAAAACAAAACTTCATAAAGTTGGTATATGTAACTGGGGTATATAGCTGATATCGAAAGCCAAGAAAGAACAAAGGTGACAAGCAAGAAGGTAAATTAAGCAGTGAGGTTAGATTATTTGACATTAACTAATTAAGCCATTACATTACTGATAATCGTATTCCGGTCAAAACAAATTATGACAATTTGTTTTTACCTGGTGATGAAATAAATGTTAGTGATTTACAATATAGATTGACATTTTGTTTCAAGTTGTTGTGAAAACAGCAAAGTATATTTCAATCTGCTTCATGCCTCAAGAACTGGTTAGACCAGTAATAGTGAGTAATATTATAGTAAACTAAAATGTTTTCTATTTCGGTCGCTCCTTTATTATGGCCCCCATTTATATACATTGCCGTTTTGGAAAACATTCACACAGCTAACGTCGAGATTTGAGCAATATTTCGATTCCGCAAGAACTGGTACGACACGAGAACAGGTTACTTGAGTTTACTACTTAAACCCTGGCTTGACCTAGTCTTAGACTTAGTTAACTTAAGGATGAGCCATGAGGTGATAATGAATTGCAGCGCACGTACTTGTGACTGTGAGCAGTTTTTAATTGTCTCACAAAATTTGAAGTTGTCCCTAGAGCATCTCCAACATGTTTATTACAAAATGTGCAGGAGGCTTTCCGGCTGTTCTTTGTTTGGAGAAAGTTTTTGAAAGCAAACTTAATTACTCTACGAACTACGCTACCGTCCACGCTGGCGTCCAGGGCGCATACGTATGCTGGTGTAATCGGATCTAGTAGCATGACGCCAATTGAAGTTTACTTTGTTGTTTTGAGAAAAACCTTAAATAAACTTCCGTACTAGATAAATTAGTCACGCGGTCAAACTACGAGTTTAGACTCATTACGCGTGGTTGATGTGGCGTCCATGGCGTAATGGAAAACATTCACGCAGCTAATGGCAATATTTGAGCAATATTCAGACACCGCAATAACTGGTATGACGCTTGTTATTGGTGAACAGGTGACTTGACCATAGCATACCATAATGCACGACTTATTGACGTTCAACGCCACCAAGTAGGGGGCAGCTACAACTTTCGTCAGCGCATCCGGTAGTTCGACTCTGCATGCGCCAATTCTCAAGTTACATTTCCGGGTGAGAGGGCAATCGACATAAACCGCTGTTGCCAATGCGATTGCGTTTCATCTTTTTGCTGCACAAACAGTTCTCGAAAATTATTGCTTTGTTACTGACCTCCTTAAACCTGGTAATGTAGTCTCTACGACAGCAGATGGAAAAAGGAGACGTGGTCGCCCAAAAGAAACATGGAGACGAACAGTGGAGAAGGAGATGAAAGAATGCGGCCTGACATGGAACACCATCACCAAATGGGCTGCAGACCGACAGCAGTTGCGCTCTTTTGTTGATGCCTTATGTGCCACCGGGCACGAAGAGGACTAAGTAAGTAAGTACGTCTCCACGACTGACGCGGTTATACAACTGGTCATCTGTTGAATCAAGGCAAGAACATAAACTAACAATTGCACACATCGCCATCGCATCGCCGGCAACACTGTCAGTGACAGTGTTTTTGTTGTTGTCAGTTGATGTTGGGGATGTCGATCTATTTTGTTTTAATTTTTTTTATGATATGGCTGCAGCCGTGGGAAATTGAAAATAGTTTCAAAATCGGTAAATTACTTTTCGAAATATGATTTTTTTAAAGGGCGATTCCAGCGGCAGCGTTCCGTGTCGTATGTGCGACATTCAGACACTTCTCATTTTTGAAACTTTGCAGATCCATATTAAATTATAGCCGACTGCTTTAATTTTGATCATTGCATTGTTCTACATGTTGTTGAATAGTTAATATAGACAATATTAATTTTTCATCAATAATGGATTTAAGAAAAATTATAATATATATATATATGCGTGATGCACAACAATCTAAAATCAGATGGGTGCGTTAGTTATTGGCAAATATTGCCAACAGTCTGTGAAGTTATGTAGTATGTTAATAAGTTGCTTTATCATAATTAAACACATTATATATATGCATATCCTATGTATATTCATATGACATATTGTTTTTTAATATAAATGTGTATGACACATTTTCGTTACGTGTTTGATGCGTGTGTAATAGACTTAGTAATGGACAATTTTCTTAGTTGATAATGACTGTTTACATAAAAATATGACATTTTATTACACAATGTAATAACACAACATAATGAGGTAAGTGAAAATAGTTGTGTGACATATTTATTTAATCTGCCCAAGGTAATATAAACAATAAGCTCTCATTCATTTAACTTTATCTTTAATAACCAAACCCGAGGCTGAACACATGCAAATCAGACATTTTAAATACACGATTAAGGGTTAGTTTCCCCTAGTGTGTCAATTATTATTAAATTAGTATTGTGTTTCCCCCTTGTCTCATTTTGCATGTCTTGTATATTGGTACTACACAAGTAGTGTTGATTTGGAAACCATTTTGAAATAAAAAGTATTATTATTTTGGAAAAGAAATGAAGATTTTATAAATTTGTATTGCGGGTGTGACATTGAAATTCAACTTTTTAAAAACTATATAACTTTTTTAATCAATATTATCATGCTTTATTTTTCATTTCATTATAAATTCATATGAGTTTTCCTTTTTGTAATATCTTCAAACATGATTCAGTGGATCGCTATTACTAAAATGTCAACTTATAACAGTTGCTAGGCAATGTTTTGTTTTAAGGTTTATATAAAAACAAAGTATACAATTCCAATTATTTTCACATGCAATATTTCCCACTGTTTTGCGGAGTCAAAAAGTAAAGTGCACACTTTGCACCAGCAATGGTACTACAGTGTAATAACCTTGGGATGGAGTCGAACATCACAAACATTTCAAGGTGTATACATAAAATCAACTGATAAACACATGATACATCTAAAGAAACACACTTCTTTCAACTGAAGATTTCTAATGTTCTGACGCTTCCTTGCAGCTTAAAGTTTATCTGTAGCTCTCTTGTCAACGTCGTAGATGTCTTCCTCCAATCAGCCGACATTGGTTGATAACATGATCTTTCTGAGCGGTCATATTCTCTCGAGCTCTGCCTGATCTCACCATCTACAATTACTCTATGTCTTTTGTGTGTAAGCCACTTTTCTATCCAGTTGATTAAATCCCTACCATGGGCTTTTAGTTTAAGTAACACTCTTTGATGTGGCACTTTATCGAAAGGTTTCTGAAAATCTAAATAGACAACATCCACTAGTGACCCATCATCTACCCACTTTGTAATTTCTTCCAAAAAACATAAGAGACTGGTTAGACATGACCTTGCTTTTAGGAACCCGTGTTGAGATGTATTTATTAATTTATGTTTTGTAAGGAATTCCACCATGTGGTCTCCAATTAATGTTTCAACTGATGTTAATTTGAAACTTGTCTGAAATTATGTTTCCAGTGTTGTTTTCTAGTGGTCCGACCTAATCTCGAACTTTCTGTTTATTCCTTATAAAAGCATGGAAACTGTTGCTGTAATTGTTTTATTTTTTATATAACCTGTCAATTGTTTTTTATCACCGATCAATCAATGAATAAATCATTAAAACATTGATACACAGTCACGTTCACACCCTTCAACAACACGAGTATATATATATATATATATATATATATTTATATATATATATATATATAAATATATATATATATATATATATATATATATTATATATATATATATATATATATATATATATATATATATATATATATATATATATATATATATATACATACATACGTGTGTGTGTGTGTGTGTGTGTGTGTGTGTGTGTGTGTGTGTGTGTGTGTGTGTGTGTGTGTGTGTGTGTGTGTGTGTGTGTGTGTGTGTGTGTGTGTGTGTGTGTGTGTGTGTGTAGACGAGCCAACAACACGATGTTCTGCCCTTCTCTTTTCATTATTTGGCACGAGTAGACTATTCAAATCTTAAACTAAAATAAACCCTAACATAAACCCTTTAGTACAGGGGTCGGCAACCTGCGGCCCGCGTAGCTATTTCATGCGGCCCGCGGACTGACAACGATATTGTGCAAAATGCAGCCCGCCCCTGCCACATTGGTATACAAAATAACATGTCCACGTGATGAACATAATAATATACCAAATATGTATTTTTACTTCCTTTAATATTTAATGAATTAACTTTTGCGTATGCAGACATGAAAGTATGCAACGCTGCCCTCCTAAGGAACACACCATTAAACAACTTTAGCTTGTATTTAATGTGTTCACATTGTGGACAGATATGTGCGTTACTCATTGGAAAACTATTTTCAGTAAATAAACAACCTAACTAAGTTGCATTTGAAAAAGAGTAAATATCCCCAAAAGCCTTCTTGGTCCATCCTCGGGGCAAGACGGTCTATAACCTCCTCCCTGTGGTTTTTACTTATACAGTCGCGCCTCGTTATTACGCGGATTCGGATATAACGCGGTCTGTCGTGGACCCCGAATTTGGGCCTGCTTAAACCTACTTAGAATTACTTTGACAATTCTCAAGAAACATTCCTATTGGTCCAGTACATCATCATCGTAGTACATATATTCCATAACGGTTTACGTACATGTGTTTTATTCAGTTCAAAAGTCAAGAGTGTGTGACATTTAAAAATAATACACGTTGATGCTAGTATACTCGTTTAATAAGTTCCATAAACTGCATATTTGCGTATAAGACAGTGCTGCAAGCACACGGGGCTTCGACAGCGTTCTTGGGCTTGGTGCAGCGGGCAGCGGGTAGCGATCGCTGTTGTTTAGTAGCTCCCTGGTGGCGGATATGAGAACACCTAACGCGCCTCGCGTACAGCGCGGTCCGAAGTTGTGGACCCCGACCACCGCGTTATAACGAGACTCGACTGTATGAACGAACTATTGCCTGAAATTCAAATGTATATTATATACAAATGGTATGATAGTAATATATCAGGCCATTATGGTTGTTAAATGTAAATGGGAGTTAACATATAATACATACCTTGCAATCCATACATAATATAATATTGGTTTAGTGATATTCCATCATAATTACAGCCTACAGCCCTACAGGCTAGAAGAACGTAAATTATACAATGTTTGTATTATATTCAATGTATTAAACATAATTGGTCATGTGTAATACATTTGACAAAGTGTGACCATGTGCGTGTGGGATAAGACATAGGGACCGTCTTGCCCCATATGCATGGGGACTGTCTTGCCCCAGAGACGTGTGTCTACTGTCTTGCCCCAGAGACGTGTGTCTTAATAAGATGTATACAAAGCACAACATACTATTCCACATTAATTTGTATTGTTTGATCTGTCAATTGATTAATAATATTATCATGTCACCAATTAAGTCCATGATTCATGATTCACACCGTTGTATGGTGAGTTTCACCATTTTACTATTGGCAAAATATTAGATCAATGCATATAAAAGTTTTAAAATACACTGATTTAATTACGTCTGTCTCGTGTTGCTGAACTTTCGGACGGGTATCTGATAGAATTAGCTTAATTTTGCACCAGATTTGGAACGTTCAGAGCTATATATTTTGAGTACGTGGTGGGGCCCGTCTTACGTCCAGGGACCGTGTTGCCCCAGGTTACCCTACTACCTTATTTGTGTTTGAGTGGTAATGTGTTGTTTTAACTAACGTTCGTCGCCTGCCAGCGAAATGGCGAACGGAGTTGTACGCTGATGGAAAAGGTTCAAGACTAAGAAGGTGCCAAGCAAAGCTCTTCACTGCAGGGCACACTCCATCATCCAACGGGAAAGCCCGTGTGGCAAGTCGATGAAAATGCAGAACGTATAAGGGTCGCCGTGAAGACTAAACTGTGTTTGCTCTTGCTGTCTAAACTACCGGCAGTTCCAGCACCTTGTGACCGAGATAAATGCGCGATATGAAGAACTCCTGTAGTACATCGAAGTGAGCTGAGGCGCGCAGGAACAAGTCCGCAGCCAGATGTGGGCCACTTGGTGGCGCAGCAACATCACCAGCAACAAGCCGTCAGAGACATTGGAAAGAGTAAAGTTCAGAGAGAAGATGTTGCCGGCGGTAAGTCTTGAAAGAGGATATTTGTGCCGGATTTTTTAACTTTCTGTTGCCCACGCCTAGTGCCTGAGCTACGCACGACAAAATGCCTTCTAATTAACCATCAAGAAAAGGTAGCGCCAATGCCGAAGAATACCCACAAAACATCTTCGCACTCAGAATCCTAGAGTTACTAGGCGATGAGGAAATTGTTGCAAAGATAAATCTGAAATATATCCCCATGCGTTGATAGAAGAAATTCTAGACATGAAACTAAAAATAACCCTTCTGCATCAAACAATTGATGCAAAAGACAAATTGATCTATGAACTGAAGGACAAACTCGAGGTGAGCGTCGACGACACGGAGCAATATAGCCGACGAGCCAATTTGCGTATCCAGGGAATTGCTGAGTCGGGCACTGGCGAGGACGTCCGTGCCAAAGTGCTAGAAATCTTCAACCAGAAGATGAAGATGAGTCCTCCCTTGTCTGATCAAGACATTGAGCGCTGCCATCGACTCGGACGCCAGACTGACCCCGCACGTCCCAAATGTATGATCGTAAGATTTAAATCCAAACGAATGCGGGATTCAGCCTACAGCGCCCGAAGTTTCCTAAAGAATCATAACAAGTCAGCAGAGCCGGCCCTTCGTCTCTACATCAACGGGGACCTTACACTGAGAAGATCATTGATGGCTTTCCAAACAAGAAAATTACGTGCCGAAAAAAAGATAGCAGACTGCTGGACTCACAATGGACACGTTGTTGACAAGGAAAACAACAACTTGATCAAGAGGATCAACTCCCCACGAAACTTAAACAATTACTAACTGTGTCACACTTGCTGAGGTACACTGACAATCAATGTATTGTGTTGGTGTCCGACAAGTTGACACCTCATCAGTTGTTGCCTCCAATGTTCGCATTATATTACTTGTATCACATAATATTTTGATATAATATACCGCTTTTTGAGTTTTCTGTTGCCCACGTGATAGTTAGAACTAAGTGATAGTTAGAACGTGGACTTGTCATTGTCTGCATTATATTATTTGCATCACATTGCATTTTGATTTAATACATCGCCTGCTAGTCGTTCTGTCTGACACAGCCGGTTACTCCACATCGCTGTCTATGTTGAGTTTCTGTTTATGTTTCTCTACTATGTTTTTTTTTGTGCATCCTCATATAATGTTCCTAAAATAGCACAGTATCATCCATTGAAATCCATAAACAAATACATATACTACAATGATATACACTCACCTATCACACTCTTATCTACAAAAGGCAAACATCCTAGTGCGTGCATATATTACAGTTCACGCCTACGCACATACATATAATTAACAGGCCTTTAAAGATATTGATTAAATGATGGAACTTTCAGATCATTCTATTCTTTCACATTTGGGTGGGATTGAAAACAACAGCTTAATCAGCATTCTCGACATTGATAATAATGAACTACAAGTAATAAAACACTCACCGTATTATGATCTTAATAAATTTAAGACTTTAGTGAATGAAAAAAATAAAATTGTCTGCATATTAAGTTTAAATATACAATCTATATATGCTAAATTTGATGAATTGGAAGCATTCATTGAAGAACTACACAATCTACAGTATAAATTGAATGTTGTATGTCTACAAGATTGCTGGATATCCAATCAGATTTATTCTCTCAATATACAATTACCGGGATATGATTGCATAACTCAGGGTAAGTGCAGCAGTGACAGAGGAGGGTTAATAATATATGTTGATAAAAAAATTCCAGTACGAAGTATGCTTAAATTTAAATATGTATGAACATTGGGAGGGACAAATAATATATCTAAAAGGGGGAGTGTTACCCAAACCAATAATTATTGGCAATATATACAGACCACCAAGAATGTTAAGAGAACAAATTAAACAATTTATTAATGAATTCAACCTCACTCATACTGTCCCTTGACAAATTTAATAGAAGTATCAATATAGCCGCGGACTATAACTTAAATTTTACCAAAATTAACGAAAATGGAATATGTAGTGAGTTCTTCGACTTGCTGACATCCCATAGCCTGTTTCCTCAAATTACCCTTCCAACAAGGTTTTCTCACACAAGTGGTACGTTAATAGATAATGTGTTCTGCAGAGTTGACCAAACAACAGAGCTTACCACTGTCGGTATCCTGCTAAACAAATTATCCGATCACCAACCTTACTTTGTTTTACTGGACATTGCTCTCACCAAAATACCAAATCCAAACTTGATTAAAATACACTTGCAAAATGATGAAGCTATCAACAAATTTATAAATGAGATTAGTAATGCTGATTTATATAATAAACTAAATAAAAGTCAAACCGCAGATCCCAATGTAAGTTATAATATCATACATGACGAAATTGAAAAGGCAAAAAATAAGCATAATTATGTCGATTAAATTAGTGAAGTTTAACAAATATAAGCATAACAATCTAAATGGATAACAAGAGGACTACTAAACGCAATAAGATTCCGAGACAATCTATACAAAAGAATGAAATTAACAAATCCCACCTCAAGAGAGTATGAAATAATATATATTAACCTAAGACATACAATAAAATATTAAAGATAAGCCTACGTGCAGCTAAGCAACAGTTCCTTGCTTCTACTTTTGCTAAATATAAATCCGATATTAGAAACACATGGAAAACAATAAATGAAATCATTTCAAGAAACGGCGACAAGAAAAGCTTCCCCACAACAATTAACATAAATAACACTGAAATAACAAAAACTAGACATAGCCAATACATTCAATGCATTTTTCTTTTTACAAATATTGGGATAAACCTGGCAAATAATATAACTTACTCTGGTAAAAAAAACTTTGAACACTACTTGAAGAAATTTTTTGTATAGGTTTGCATTAAACGATATCGATGAACAAACAGTACTAAACACAATAGACACACTTCCAACCAAAAATAGTAGCGGATTTGATGGAATCTCGAGTAAATTATTAAAAAAACTAGCTCCAACAATTATCAAACCTCTGACGCTTTTAGTAACACAATTTTTTAATACAGGGATATTCCCTGATAAACTAAAGTTGCCAAAGTTATCCCAATATTTAAAAAAGGAAATCCAATAATAATTAATAATTACCGACCAATATCCCTCCATCCGGTTGTCTCTAAAGTTATGGAAAAATCCTTGCCAATCATTTGTCCTCATATTTTGAAAGCAAGAAACTCTTTGCCAATAATCATTATGGATTTAGAGACGGCCACTCAACCGAATACGCTACACTAGAATTGGTAGACAGAATCATAAAAAATGGACAATAATGAGGTACCAATTACTATATTCCTTGATTTGTCGAAAGATTTCGAATACTTAAATCAGATGATTCTACTAAATAAATTAAAATATTATGGCATAGAAGGAGTACCATTGCAACTATTCAAAAGTTACTTAACAAATAGAACACAATTTGTAGAAATTGATGACATAAAATCTGATACACTGCACATAGCTACTGGTGTGCCTCAGGGCTCAATTTTGGGACCGCTATTATATCATTATATATATTAATAATTTTTCAGAGGCTAGTCAAGTGAACACACTTCACCACTATTTAAAATATGAATATGTTAACAGTCAAAGATATGCAAGCATTGCAAGAACTTAAATTTTATTATAAATTCATACATCATAAATTACCTGCTTACCTATAAAAGTGACAATTAATTACAAACATAAACATACATGACCACAATATGCGCAGACAACATGAAATTCACATTGTTGGTATTAAACATTCATTTACAAAGCGATCTCTAAAACACAATCTACCAATAACATTAAACGATACCCCCCAAACTGTGAAATATAAACTCTATACGCATAGTCTACGAGGTTTCGTAAACTACGCAAAGTATAATTTTATAAATAAATATCAAAATTCATGTGCGATCGTGAACTGTTACATATGCATGCGCAACTAAAGACAATACAAAAAATTCGCATAGTAAGGTACATGGATATTGTGCACACGCACATGCGCACGCGCACGTGCACGCGCACGCACACACACATACACACACACACACAATACATTGATGATGGTTTCGCATTTTGAACATTGGTTATTCTATATGTTACACTCAGAAACGGTATATGTATAATCAATTCTACGGTGGCTTGCGACTGCTTGCAGACTTAATAGGAGTGTCCAAGTCCAGCGGCAGACGTGGTTTTGGAACAACCGGCCCCGCATATTGAAACACACTACCGCTTTCCCTCCGCGACAGACCTTCATTGACATTATTTAAGAGCAAACTAACGACGTAAGCTAAAAACTGGCGCATCAAAGAATTTTTATCTATTTATTTATTTAATCCAACTAGTCTATGTGTGTGTGTGTGTGTGTGTGTGTGTGTGTGTGTGTGTGTGTGTGTGTGTGTGTGTGTGTGTGTGTGTGTGTGTGTGTGCGTGCGTGCGTGCGTGCGTGCGTGCGTGCGTGCGTGCGTGCGTGCGTGCGTGCGTGCGTGCGTGCGTGCGTGCGTGCGTGCGTGCGCGTGATAGTAATACGTAATACTTATTCTATTTGATATACCGCGTTTTTCTGTAAATTATCTGCACCAAGTCCAAGTCGCTGCATCAAGTCCAAGATTCCGGAAGTAAGACCATTTATGTTCTGTATTATTCCATTCCGAAATAAAACACTCACTCACATTCACTCACTCACTCACTCACTCACTCACTCACTCACTCACTCACTCACTCATTCACTCACAAACCTTGCTCGCAAAACAAAATTGCCGACACGCTCTCGCGATTGCCGGTCATCACTTCAGACTCCGCAGTTAATGAAGATGATTGCGACGTGGTCGGTAAAGTGATATCTACTTATTGTGTGTTACTTGTAGTGCTGTTACACACACTGAGCTGAAGAAAGCTACAAATTAGGATACTGTATCCACTCGGCTTATGACTTACCTGAATACCGGATTGCCTGAAGCAAAAAAGCAACTTTCAGTAGCAGTGCAGCCATACTTTCTGATCAGACATGAACTATCGGTTCACGAGGGTATCGTTTTTCGTGTGCGTGTGCGTGTGCGTGTGCGTGTGCGTGTGCGTGTGCGTGTGCGTGCGCGTGCGTGCGCGCGCGCGTGCGTACGTACGTATTATACGTTCTGCATCTCAGGCGCCGAACAACTTTCAGGGATTTATCTAGGACCCCACGAAGGAGTCGTGGCACTTATTTTTTTTTAATCTACGACCAAATCGAATTACCATTTGCAGTTGTTATGTACACAAGTGTTCACGACGCCATGCTAACAGTTACGTACAATTGTTCATAACGTCACGCGTCTTTTCTACGATTGTCCCAAGTTACGCAATGCAAGGACAAGGCTACTATCAGTATTATGTTGCAGTTTCGAGAGTTGGATTCCAAGTATCCATCAAGATGTTGACTGGCAGCACCGAGTACCAAGGCATAGATGTATTGTTCTGTAATAATGTTGTATATCCTGAAATTGTGTAAATAGTATTATCATGACAATCACTTACGAACTACCGGGTTATCCCGTCCGGAGGATGAGTATTTATGGTAGTGAGAACGACCAAGATTGCCGCCAGGTAATATGAAAATATAAACATATTCTCATATCTTCGCAATTATGTAAAGTTGCCGACGATTGTGCAAAAGACGACTGTATCTCAAGTTCAGCAAACAGATAACAACAGATCATATTTCACATTTCTGATGTACGTAATCGAAAAAACAAAGTGTCGTTTTTGACCTCTTGTGGGCGGCCGTCTTACACCCACAACAGTGTTAATGTTTAACACATTCGTTTTCAAATCTGTGTGCATTTAACAAGATTTAACAAGATTTGCCATTCAAGCCAAAGGCCCAGATGGCAAGTGGACAAGGAAGCCATTGGCTTATCGAGAGTCCAACAGTAGTAAAGTAGCTGGGGCGGCCATGCATGCCTTGAATTGAGTAGTTTCAGTAGAAATTTTTAAGATAAATTAACAATTTCTTCACAGATTGTATTTGAAATACTATATACTATTCCAGATTAAAGTTTTTTTATTTATTTGGTTATGTTACAGGATTTTTTTTAATTTTTGTAAATGTGAAAAAGTAGCCACAAAATGATATCTTTTTGAGAAAATCCAAAGAAATAAATTATATACATATAAGTATGACAGTGTCACTGATAACGTTAAGGTTGATTTTGATTAACATAAACGATGTCCGTGTACTACACCACCAATGTCCACCATGAATGAATTAGTTTTTAACAAGATGTAACAAGATTTGCCATCCAAGCCAAAAGCCCAGATGACAAGTGGACAAGGAAGCCATTGGCTTATCAAGAGTCCAACAATGTTCAACTACGTGTAACCCGCCCTCCTGAGATGTGTGTCAACCTTGTTTTTAAACATATTCACGCAGCTAGCAGTTATACAATCCATAGACAATTTGTTCAATTCATTTAATGTCCTGTGTGAGAACGAGTACTTCCTGATATCCAATCTACAATTATCCTATACTAATTTTACCTCATGTCCTTTAGTTCTTCTAACCTTCTTGAGTGAGAAAAACATATTTCAATCAATATTTTCATACCCATTCAATATCTTAAAAACTTCAATCTGATCTCCTCTTAACCCCCTTTCTCTGGAGTTGTTAAACCACATTCTTTCAGGCGTTCTTCATAAATAAGGTCTCTAAGTTCTGGAATAATTGTAGTTGCTCTCCTCTGTATGCGTTCAAGCGTATCTATATCCTTCTTACAGTATGGTCTCCACGCTTGTATACAGTATTCTAAATGAGGTCTAACTATTGCTTCATATAGAGGTATAATTACTTTTTTCCTTGAATGTTTTTCCTAATCAACAAAAGAATTTGATTACCCTTTGAAGCTGCAATACCACACTGCTCTGAAACTTTCAGCGCTTATTGTAACTCCTAAGTCCTTTTCTTTTACAGTAGTACCCAGAACAGTATCTCCCTTTTTATAGTTTACATCCAAGTTCCCATGTCCTGTATGTAGGCATTTACATTTCCCCAAATTGAACAACAACTGCCATTTCACTAATCTGTCTAGATCGTTTTGTAAACGTTATTTACCACCATCAGTGTTAACCTTTCTAAACACTTTTGTGTCATCCGCACATTTCAGTACGTTACTTGTTACATTGTCGTCCAAGTCATTGATATAAATTAAGAATAATAAAGGTCCTAATACTGATCGTTGTGGTACCCTATTCAAAACTGATTTCTAGTTTGAAACTTCTCCATCTACTTCAACACACTGTCTTCTGTCAGTCAGCCTTTGTTCTATCCAGTAAATTTTGCCATCCTAGATACTATGGGTAGTAATCTTTGATGTGGCACTTTGTCAAAAGCTTTCTGAAAATCTAAGTACATAATATCTACTGGCGATCCCTCGTCTATCCACTTAGTGATTTCTTCAAAAAAAACCATAACATATTTGTTAAGCATGACCTCGCTTTTAGGAATCCATATTGAGATGAATTTAATAATGTATGCTTAATAAGGAAGTCCACCATATGGTTTTTAATTAACCTTTCTAATAATTTACAAATCACTGACGTTAAACTCACTGGTCTGTAATTCTCTTACTTATTTCTCGAACCCTTTTCAAATAAAGGTATGATGTTTGCTTATTTCCATTCAAACTGAACAACTCCCTCTTTTAATGACAAGTTGAACACTATTGCAAGTGGTATACTGATTTGTTCTACTGTTTCCATTAGTAGTTTTGGAGGAATTCCACCCACTCCCGGTGATTTATTGCCTTTATTTATTTAGCTACCATTTCTGGAGTTACAACTTACGGTCCTAAATAGTCAGATTTAGCCTCCTAAAATTTAGCATCTGGAACTGGTAATGAACTAATATACTCTCTGGTAAACACTGAACTGAAGTAACCATTTAGGTCTTCCGCCATAAAAACTCCTGTTATATTATATTTCCAGCACTGTCTTCTAGAGGTCCAACCTTGTCTCGTACGTTTTGTTTACTCCTGACATATGTATAAAAACTCTTGCTGTCATTTTTTATGTTACATGCTAGTTTTTGCTCAGTTTCTTTTAGATTGTCTAATTTCAGTTGTAGCTGCATTAAGTGTCTCTTTGTAATTTGCATAGTCTTCATCCTTTCTGGTATAAACCCTCCACATAGTTTGCTTAAACACTATTTTTTAATAGCTTCTTTTGACAAGTGCTTCTTTCTAGACCGTTTTCCTTGTTTTTCAAGGGGACAAATTTGTCGACGATACTCTCAATTTCATATTTTAGAATATTCCAACATTCAATCACCGTCTTATTCATCAGCATGTTATTCCAATCTAGCTTTGCTAAGTATTTTCTCATATCTTTATAGTTACCTCTGTGGAAGTTTCTCCTGTACGTTTTTTTATTTTTACTGTCTGATTTTACATTGATGTCAAAATGTATTTGATTATGGTCACTGTTACCCAATGGTTCATATATTTTTACATTGTCCACTAATTCTTTTTGTGATGACAAAACTATATCTAATACATTATCTCCTCTGGTTGGTTCTAGCACGTGCTGAGTAAGGAAGCTCTCCTGAATTAAAAATAGAAATTGTCTGTCCTCACCTCCTGTACTCTCTAGAAATGCCCATTGTATATGTCCATGGTTAAAATTTCCCATTATGACACATTCCCCTTTACTAACTTCCTTTATAGCGTTTTGTAGTTTTGTGTTATCCTCTTCGTTTATGTTTGGACTTCGGTAAACTAATGCAATAGTTAATTTAGAATTTCCTGAAACTATTTTGCACGAAACAGCTTCATCGCAATCTGGTTCCCTTTCTAGTTTTATTTCAGCCTGAATAGATTCTTTAACATATAAAATAAATCCCCCTCCCCTTCTTCCTATTCGATCTCTCCTAAACATTACGTATCCTGTCAATCCTAAATCAGCATCTGTTATGTCTGTGTTGGCCCATGATTCAGTTATACCAATTATGTGAGGGTCAATATCTTCTACCATAATGGTTAATTCGTTTTTATTATTTACTATGCTCCTTGCATTTAAACACACGCCTTTATAACCTATAACCTTGTGATGAACTTGAAAACCAGTGTTTCTATTTTCGGTGCCTGTTTGATTACCATCTTGGAGTTTTAAAAGACCAACAGTTATGCCAGCATTTCTCAGCATAATACGGGTCCCACGGCCACCAATAGAATCACTGCCGTTGTGCTGAGATGTAATCGTTTTTTATTTGTGTAACTTGTCGGTGCTTGTAATCGGTTGACACGTGACAAATGACGTTCTTCTTGCCCAGTGTGTTATGTAACAACGGCGGTGACGGAAAATACACCGTGAGTCAAGCCGTGCTCTACCTCGTTTGACAATTGGTCATCACATCCCAAAGGCTGTGTCACTGTCACCTTTCTCTTCGAAGAACAAGAAATCCTAAAACAGAGAAAGAATAAGCATGTGAATGACAAAGAAGCGATTTACATATGTTTCTGATTATGCATTTCTGTTTAGGCCTATCGTTGCACAAAGGTAGTGTCTCGAGTTTATGTTACGGCTGTTAGAGCTGGATCCGACGTTCACCGATAATTAGACTGCTGTGGATCGCCGCACACAGAGAGATGTCGACCCGCTTACATCGGAGCAAACACCTACGGATGACGGCCAGCCACATCCGTCTATAATGTCCTGGGACAATGCAAAACTTACTTCTTAAACAGTGGCACCTGACAGACTCCCTGCGTGTGAAACACCAAATCAACAGTATATCAGGTACACAAATCAAATTATCTTTGTACGCTGGTCCAGGATTTTATCTGAGGGATTTCAAGTCTCCAATGGTGTCAGGCAAGGTGGCATACTCTCACCCTACCTGTTTATTGTATATATTGATGACTTAAGTGCTGCACTAACAAAATGTCGCACTGGCTGTTGTATTGATGACATGAATATAAATCATCTCATGTATGCAGATGACCTGGTTGTAAACCATCAAATGAAATTTAACATAAGAAAAGTGCAATACTCGTATGTTGAGGAAAGCATCTGAAAAATGTATGTCACCTTGCATTAAAGTTACATGGAGTGGATATTAAAGTGAATAGTGTAAACTAGCTGGGTCATATTATATGCAGTGACTCTAAGGATGACAAAGATATAATGCGTCGGTGTCGTCAGTTGTACGCCCGTGGTAATGTACTACTTAGGAAGGAATTTTTTTATATGTGCACAAATAATGTCAAGATCAAGCTGTTTAGTACATTTTGCACATCTATGTAAACAGCTCAACTGTGGTGGAATCATACTGTATATAGCATCCACAGATTACACGTATGTTACAATAATGTGTTTAGACGATTACTCAGTCTACCCAAATACTCCTGACATCAGATGTAAATGAAGGATAAGGAGACAATGATTAAAGTCACTTTATATACATAATGACCTTGTGTAATCATACAGTATGTATGTTTTATGTTTCACCTGTTTGTTTTTTACATTATATTGTTAGCTGACTATATGGACCTATATATGTATTATTATATGTGTATTTGTCTGAATAAAAGAATTTAATTGAAATATCCCCACATTAAATGTAAAGGTAAGTTATATATATATATATATATATATATATATATATATATATATATATATATATATATATATATATGTATATATATATGTATGTATATATATATGTATATATATATATATATATATATATATATATATATATATATATATGTATATATATATATATATATATATATATATATATATATATATATATATATATATATATATATATATATATAAATGTATATATATATATATATATATATATATATATATATATATATATATATATATATATATACATATATATTATGTACTATCTACTAAGTCGACATGAACCCTACATGCTTGAGCAGTTTCAATGCCGTATAAAACAACATTTACATTCAATAGAAATAATAATAATAATGAAAATAATGAACTGCCATTGATACGCCGATCTTCATATTATGACTTTGACAAATTTTATTCAGTAGCTAAAAACAATAATAAACATTTCAGTATCCTAATTCTAACATACAATACAAATTAACGCAAAGTTTAGTGAACTCGAGGCATTTGTAAATGACTAATCTTCCTTACATTTCAAATTTAGTATAATATGTCTCCAAGAGAGCTGGTTATCTGATACGGATGAGTTATCATTAATACAATTAAGTGGATATGACTGTATATCCCAAGGAAAAAGCTGCAGCAATAAAGGTGGATTAATAATATATATAGATCAACAATTTAATTATGAATTAAATATGAAATTAAACACGTATAAACAGTGGGAGGGGCAAATAATACAAGTAAATGGAGGAGGCTTACCACAGACGATCACTTTAGGAAATATATACCGACCTCCAAGGCCTTTAAATGAAAATTAAAAATTTCTAAATGAATTTACAACAGTCATATCATCTATGCAAAATCGTCAAAAAAATAATCTTATTCAAGCTGGGGACTATAATATAAATATGCAAACAAAAATGAGCAAGAACATTGTAGAAGGTTCTTTGACATGTTAACTTCATTTAGTCTGTTCCCCCAAATCACTCTTCCCACCAGGTTTACAACCTGTAATGGCACACTAATTGATAATTTCTTTTGTAATTTAACAAAATATATATTACAGAGTACAGCAGGAATTTTAATAAAAAAATTCTCTGATCATCAACCGTATTTCATAATTATGTATACTACTCTGAAAAAACAACATCCTACAAAATTCATAGAAATTAATATCGAAAACAAAAAGGCAATGTTAAAAGTCAAAGAGGATTTAATCTCTACTAAAATATATGAGAAACTAGACGTAAGTCCAACGGCTGATACAAACCGTAACTATAACATTATCCTAGATGAAATCAATCAAGCTAAAAATAAATATATAATGAGTAAATTAGTGAAATTTAATAAATATAAACATAAAAAGTCTACATGGATAACTCAAGGTCTGCTAGCCTCAATACGACACAGAGATAAACTTTACAAACAAATAAAATTAACAAATCCTGATTCTCCAGAACATGAAATGTTACCGATTAATCTAAGAACATACAATGTTATATTGAAAAGGAGCTTTCGTATAGCAAAGCAATCATATTTTGAAACACGTTTTAATCAATTCAAATTTGACATAAAAAATACTTGGAAAACTATAAATGAAATCCTGTCTAAAAGTAAAACTAATAAATCATTTCCTACATATTTTAAAGAATAAAATTCTATTATGACAGATAAATTGGAAATTGCAAATAAATTTAATGCTTTTTTTTTTACTAATATAGGCAATCATCTAGCAAAAATATTAAATACAAAGGCTTCCATGATCATTCGTATTATTTAAATAAAAAAGTAAATTCTGTTTTTACATTTAACAAAATTGAAGAATATACTGTAAAGAGAATAATAAATAATCTAAAAATAGTTATGGATTTGATGGTTTTTCCACCAAAGTACTAAAATTAATTGAACCTGCAATAACTAAATCTTTAGCATTATTAACAAATCAAGTATTAACCACAGGAGTATTCCCTGATAAATTAAAAATTGTTAAGGTTATTCCAATTTATAAAAAAGGCGAGCCATCAATATTTAATAATTATAGACCCATATCTCTTCTACCAGCTATCTCAAAAGTATTGGAAAAAATAATTTTTGGTCAATTGTCAACTTATTTAAAAGACTCCAAACTTTTCTTTGACCATCAATATGGTTTTCGACCCAAGCATACAACGGAATATGCTGCACTGGAATTAATAGATTGGATTATAACCCAAATGGATCAGGATGAAATACCCATAAACATATATTTGGACCTTTCTAAAGCATTCGATACCATTGACCATTTAATTTTAATTGACAAATTAAAATATTATGGTATAAATGGTACAAATCTGAACTTATTCAGTAGCTACCTAAATAACTGTAAACAATATACTGAAATTGATCATATAAAATCAAACCAATACCAATTACAACTGGCATACCACAGAGCTCAATCCTAGGACCTCTGTTATTAATTATATATATCAATGATTTTGCACAAGCCAGTAAAATGTTTAATTTCATCATTTATGCTGATGACACAACCTTATCAAGTACTTTAAATACTTTTAATGATAACATACAAAATGACAATTTAGAATCTTTAATAAATGATGAACTTTTAAAAATAAATAAATGGCTCAAAATAAATTAATTATCATTAAACATTGCAAAATCTAAATATATGACATTCCAAAGGACAAATAAAAATATACAGATGCTTACTCTGAAGATAGATAATATAAATATTGAACAAGTTCTTAGGTTTAATTATTGATACAAATCTGAACTGGAAAAGACATACTGAAAAGATTTCAAACGCATGTTCTAAAAAGATTGGTATTTTAAATCAATTAAAACATGTGTTATCACAACAAATTAAAACGTTATTATATAGCTCATTAATTGTACCACACATTAATTATTGCATCATGGTTTGGGGTTTTCAAACAAATAGAATAATAAAACTTCAAAAGAAAGCATTGAGAATTATTACCTTAAGTAACTATAATTCCAACACAGAGCCACTCCATAAAAACCTCAGCATGTTAAAAGTAGATAACATTCTTAAATTACAACAATTAAAATTTTATTATAAATACTTACATAACAATTTACCAGTTTATTTATAAAACTGGAGGATAATCTTCAACTATGACATACATAATTATGATACACGAATCAAGAATGAAATTTATACTTATAAAACTAAACACGAATTTGCAAAGAAATGTCTTCGGCATAATTTACCATTTTTACTTAATAATATTCCCACTATAGTTAAGGAAAAGCTTAATACACACAGCTTACAAGGATTTGCTCAGTATGCAAAACTTTATTTTTTACAAAATTATCAAGATTCATGCACAAGGCAAAATTGCTATATATGTATGTAACATTAAAAAATCACCTGTCACCCTTATACTAAAAGGCGCCTAAACTGCAAACACACATAATCAAGCGAGAATATTAATACACGAACACGCACATGCACACGAACAAGCACATGCACGCGCACACTATTTTTTCTTCTCTTAGAAAAATTATATATGTTTGACCAACTGATTTATTTTAATTTTATTTTGCAAGGTGGCTCCTCGATAGCGACTATCAAAGTCTTAGAGGAGTCTCCTGACCCTATTTGTTTGTTTACTTTAATATATACCATGTTTACTTACAACCATATACACCTGTATTATTTAAAATTATAATTTAACATGGATAAAGCATTTCTTCTTCTTCTTCTTACCCACATAACTAAAACATAAGTATTAGGCTACGGACAAATTCATAGGTTGCACACAAACCACATTTTGGTAGGGACTTTTATATGCAAATTAATTACGGTTAAATCATAGGCAGCCATGATATTAATCGGCTTTGTTCACTGATGAAAGTCTCACTCGCGCACTTATGTAGGCCACTGGGGTCGAACTATGGTGGCTCCAACATGTCTCCAGACATCTCATCGCCGCTTTCAACTCTCCAGGCTCCATTACCACATCTTCCCTTACACAGTCGATAAATGTTAAAGTTGGTCTGCCTTGGCTTGTTCTTGCATGTGCTGGTTGCCACATGACGGTCCTTGATGCCATTTCGTCATTGCGTCTTTAGTAGCGCCTTGCATACATCAGCCTCCTTTCTCGTATCTAGTTTGTAACTTTGCTCATTCCGCTGTAGTCAAACGTTGCTGCCAGTGAATATTGAAAGCAATTTTCAACATTCATGTGCAACACCCGTCTAGTTGTTCGTTGCGTTTTCCAGTGTTAATATTCTATTCTATAGTTGAAAATGGGCTACTCACAAGCAGAAATACAGCTCCGAGGAGTGTTGCTTTGATCTTCGGGTCCATGTTCATGGCGACTAAAACAAAACAAAACAACAGGGAACGTGAACAACATAATTATACAAATATAATAACAATGTCCGCGTTCCGACAAACACTGACTGTGTCCCAATCCATTCTGAGAATGAACTACTAAAGAACATATCCTAGTTGTAATTGGTTTTACTGTTACATTATGGCCATACTGAGGCATCTTATGAATTGTATAACAAATTCAACTTGTAATCGAAAATGTTACGCATGACGTAGGCTTTGTGCGCACAATGAGAAATGCGTGCGTGCGTGTGTGCGTGTTTATGTATGTAGTTTGGCCCGCCCGCCCGCCCGCCCGCCCGCCCGCCCGCCCGCCCGCCCGCCCGCCCGCCCGCCCGCCCGCCCGCCCGCCCGCCCGCCCGCCCGCCCGCCCGCCCGCCCGCCCGCCCGCCCGCCCGCCCGCCCGCCCGCCCGCCCGCCCGCCCGCCCGCCCGCCCGCCCGCCCGCCCGCCCGCCCGCCCGCCCGCCCGCCCGCCCGCCCGCCCGCCCGCCCGCCCGCCCGCCCGCCCGCCCGCCCGCCCGCCCGCCCGCCCGCCCGCCCGCCCGCCCGCCCGCCCGCCCGCCCGCCCGCCCGCCCGCCCGCCCGCCCGCCCGCCCGCCCGCCCGCCCGCCCGCCCGCCCGCCCGCCCGCCCGCCCGCCCGCCCGCCCGCCCGCCCGCCCGCCCGCCCGCCCGCCCGCCCGCCCGCCCGCCCGCCCGCCCGCCCGCCCGCCCGCCCGCCCGCCCGCCCGCCCGCCCGCCCGCCCGCCCGCCCGCCCGCCCGCCCGCCCGCCCGCCCGCCCGCAGATATAGATAATAAACTTACTACAAGATATAATACACCTACATTGGACACTGAAGTTGTCTGCTGTGGTTAATGCTTCTTTTATCAATCCCGAGTATTGTTTGGAGATCATTCCGGCCTGTGTGCCGTCGGCATACTTCACCTGCCATAAGATACACAGAAGTTTGGCAAAGTCCTCTATCAAACAGCTCAATTTAGTCTAGCCCATATTCCTCAAAATGTGAATATTGTAGGTTTTTTTGGACAAACACAATTTTGGACAAACACATTTTTAAAGATAATTTGGGCGTGCTGATTTGCGAACATTTCTTTGTCCAGCAGTATTTTGAGTTTTTGACTGAACATTTCGAAAACAAAATGGCTATCCGAGACATTCATATTGCTCCATTCCACACTGCAGCTGGCAGAAAGCACCTGTCATGTGCTATAGTTTGGAAAACAAACTTTTACAGATAATAACAGTGCCGAATTAATATGACATGTTTTTGAGGTTGTTATCCCCAAATTTCGATTATATTAGCGATTATACAAAACAATTGCACAGTTCCATGCAAACTTTCAAAGATAATTTGGAATGCTGATTTTTTTTAGACAAAATGGTGGCTGTATGAGATTTTTTGCACAGGCTCAGGTGTGTTTAAATTAAAAAACACAATGCATTAATAGCAAGACTTTGGCAAGTTGGCATTCAACAATCTCTGCTTGGAGCAGAAGGCATCCTGAATCACCTGAATATGTTGAGCTCGGTGTACCTTTGCATAACAATAGTTGCATAAGAGCAAATGACTCTATTACTATTACGCGTCATTGTATTTTGTTATGAAACAATGCGCTGGTACGCAGACAGCCACTAAGACAGACAGGAACATTTTGCAGAGATTCATCACTTCTTATCAAGCAGGACGATCTGTAAATCTGGAAATTATTTCTCATCGTGAACAAATGCCAGTACTAGTGTCCCTTGTTACCGTCAGAGGAGGCCTTACAGGCAGCGTACATGTGTTTGTAGAAGTTCTAACCCGAGATGTAATAACGCCACCATGTGGGACAAGTAGTAGGACGACACATTTGGTGATGGGTGGCCATGCAGGAGAGACTAAGTTGTTACAATTTTCAGTTAAAGTCACTTTTTGTGAAAAGCATGTTAGATGCATTATTTCTGTCAATGTATACATTGAATTTATTATTTGTATTAATAATCGCAAAGCAAGTGTCACTCGTACGCCTTACTGTTATTGTATTAATTGGATTATACACCCTTATATATCTTATATACATTGTGCGTAAGAATGTAAATATTCACAGCTTCATATATATATGTATGTATGTATGTATGTATGTATGTATGTATGTATGTATGTATGTATGTATGTATGTATGTATGTATGTATGTATGTATGTATGTATGTATGTATGTATGTATATATATATATATATATATATATATATATATATATATATATATATGTATATATATATATATATATATAATTATATATATATATATATATATATATATTTTCGTTGTTAGTTAGGACATTTTCCCGGATTCCTACATACCAAACAATTATGAATGGAATACTTATTGCATGGAGTATGAACTAGTGGATGGCAATAATATATATATATATAATATATGTTATGCGACTTATGCTTGATTGAATGATACAAACACGTACGCACTCACGCACCACACGCACGAACATCCACATTTCAATAAATCGTGCCATATTTATTAGTTGCTCAAATAGGGCAGTGACATAACATTTAATAAGATTTAACAAGGTTGCCGTCCAAGACAAAATACCCCGATGGCAATTGGCAAGGAAGCCATTGGCTTATCGAGAGTCCAAACATTTTTCATCTATATATAACTCGCCCTTCCGATATATTTATCACTTTTGTTTTTAAACACATTCACACTGCTACTATTTACAATACTGGTTATAAACCAGAACACTAGGCTTCACTTCATGTGAAACAAAGCGTTCACACATCATGGTTAAATAAATCCAGTTCGTTCAGTCACTGTCAGCACACAGCTCGCTGGGTGAGTCATCGGTACGAGCCGCCCGAGTGTTGTAACAGTTGTAACAGCTCGATGTGTGAGTCATCGGTACGAGCCGCCCGAGTGTTGTAACAGTTGTAACAGCTCGCTGGGTGAGCCATCGGTACGAGCCGCCCGAGTGTTGTTACAGTTGTAACAACTTGCCCGAAACACATTTTTTTTGCATTTGAGCGCACATGGACAATAACAAATCCTGAATCCCAGCTTAACTTTTACTTGGCATAATCCCTTATACTATATAGTATATATGTTTCAAGTTCCATGTCTTTTTAACGACGTAAAACAAGACATTTTGTTCACATCTCGTTAATTTCGTCTTTTTAACTCCCGACTGTGGACAGTGTTTCCGCTGTTGGACTTCCAATCAAATACTATCGATACTGACTCCATATGTGCGCGATGAATTCGTAAAACGACTTTGTAACAACGTTCCCCTGTATACAAATAGCCCCGATTTCCCCTAATCATGACGACTCTTGAGAAACCCCAAGTAGTAACACCATTTGGTGGAACTGCAGTTGCATTTGTGATGTCAGTGTTTCACATGGGCGCATGATCCAACATATTTGGTAGACTTTAGACTACATGGGTTCTTAAATATGGAATCCGCGGCATTGGTACTTGCAATGAATTGCTGATCGAATGGGATGCACGGCGAGTCGCAGACACACAGCGGGCCTGTGATGTTTAGTTGAACCTGCTCCTGGGCGTCATACACGCTGAATTTAGGAGCAATACAGCTGCAACTGAAATCAGCAAAGTCGCAAATTTTATTGGCAAATATAGATACATAGATAAACAACTGTTGAACTCTCGATAAGCCAATGGCTTCCTTATCTGCTTATCATCTGTTGCTTGCGTCTTTGGGAGGCAGCCTTCTTAAATCCTTGTTAAATATTCATGTGGTCTGTGGGCGTGCGTCATTCGTTGTTCACAATGGTTGCAGTAAATGTATAAAAATTAATTAAATATTTAAGAATTATATGTAATAATTATTGTTTGTTTAATGTCAACGTCAACTGATCTGACAACTCGTGGATATAGTAACCTACCTTCACAGTGTACATAGCAAGGTTGTGCGTGCGGTATGTGTTCGGGTATCCGTGAATCCATGTGCGTGCGTGCGTGCGTGCGTGCGTGCGTGCGTGCGTGCGTGCGTGCGTACGTGCACTAATATTCCAGCTTTGGCAGAAAGTCACTTATGCGCGTTATTTGATATGGGACTTAAATCCACTTACTCCTTCTTGAAGTAACCGATGGTGGTTCCCACGGGGGCTTGCACCTCCAACTGCATGCGGCAACACGGAAGTAATGGACTGAAATTTCCACACCATTCGAGCTTGAAGGGCCGGTCTATTCGCATCACTTCCTGTGACCAACACGCTCAAATCATCCACGGAACTGTTGCCAAATCACTGCTCGTGAAAAACGTGTTATCATATTGAGCTATTTTCCCCGTAGTTCCCCGTTTTATTCATTGTTCACGCAACTCAACAACGTTGTTGAACCGATTCGATCGATCTAATTCAATCGCAGCAATAAAGGTTCACCAATGTATGCCTAGCACTAACAGTACATTTAACCTGATTTTTCATTTATGTATAACTCTTCATTTATGCATAACCCGCCCTCCTGAGATATCTGTCAACTTTGTTTTTGAACATATTCATTACACAATTTATTCCATTCTAAATATTCTGATTTAGCCTCCTAAAATTTAGCATTTGGAACTGGTAATGAACTAATATCATCTGTGGTAAACAAGGAACTGAAGTACCCATTTAAGTCTTCCGCCATTAAAAAACCCTGTGATATTATATTTCCAGCACTGTCTTCTCGTGGTCCAAACTTGTCTCGTACGTTTTATTTGCTCCTCACACATACAAACTCTTACTGTCATTATTTTTATGTTACAGGCTAATTTTTGCTCATAGCTTCCTTTAGATTTTCTAATTTCAGTCGTAGCTGCATTAAGTGCCTCTTTGTAATATGAGCAGTCATTTCTGGTTTGCTTGTACGCTATTTTTCTAATAGCTTCTTTTGACAAGTGTTTCTTTGTAGACCGTTTTCCTTGTTTTTTCAAGGGAACGAATTGTTCAACGGTACTCTCAATTTCATATCTTAAAATGTTAAAAAATTCAGTGACTGTCTTATTCCTCAGAATGTCATTCCACTCTAGCGTTGCTAAGTAATTTAGCATATCTATATAATTGCCATTGTGGAAATTGGTGTATTTATTTTATGTTTACTTTGTGATTTTATTTTGATATCAAAATGTATTTGATAATGATCACTGTTACCCAATGGTTCATGTGTAATGACATTATCCACTAATTCATGTTGTGAAGACAAAACTAAATCTAATACATTATCTCCCCTGGTTGGTTCTAGCACATGTTAAGTAAGGAAGCTATCTTGCATTAAAAGTAATCTCCCATAATAATACATTCCCTTCACTCACTTCTTTTATAGCGTTTTGTATTTTTGTGTTATCCTCTTCGTTTATGTTTGGACTTCGGTAAACTAATCCATATTTAATGTTGAATGTCCTGTAACTATATTGCACCAAACAGCTTCATCGCAATCATCACACACTTATTTCGTAAGCCTGAATATATTCTTTAAAATATAAAATAATTCCCCCTCCCCTTCTTCCTATTTGATCTCTCCTAAACATAACGTATCCTGTCAGTCCTAATTCGGTATTTGCTATATATTTGTTGGCCCATGATTCGGCTATACCTGTTATGTGGGGGGCCAATATCTTCTACCATAACGTAAAATTCGTTTCTCTTATTTATTATGCTTCTTGCATTTAAACACACTCATTCAAAACCAACTACAAACATGTTTCCCGGACATTTTGTCGATGCTCTGTGTGTACTGATGGCTTCTTGTCCGGTTTGAGGCACCTTCTAGTTTAAACAATGTTTGATACCAAAAATAATTGTGATGCTTCCCATGCCACTGTCAACTGCTCCTAAGAGTTCATCCGCAAACACTGCTGCACCCTTTCCACTTAGATGAAGCCCTTCCTAGATGAAGCCCATCCCTCATGAACATGTCAGTCCTTTCAACAAAGCAACCCCACAAATCTAACTTCCTCCTCCTCCCTAAATAGATGCTGAACTAGCGTGTTAATATTGCCATCCTCCTGCAATTTCAATAACCCTGACCCTTGTTTCCCATTATTGGTAAAGTCCCTGACAGAATTATATGCTCAACCCGCGCCTGCTTTATTGTTCTGACTAACTGCCTGTATTTCTTAACTATTGCAGTGGGACCCTCCCTCTCAGTGTTATGTGTGCCTACCCTTGCAGGACCCATGACTTTCTCCACCCTCCCTTCTCTGATATTTTGAAAGGAAAAATAACGATCAAAGTGTGATATTGAAATATCGATATTCCATCGTCTGACTTCTTCTAATATTGCACAAACTGCTTTATTGTGAATATTGCAAAGTTCGATTCCGATCAATCGTGGCATAATTAAGATCAACTCCTACCCTGTTCATGAAGTCCATGATGTGTATTTGGAAAGGTCGCTGCGCCCCGCAACATTGCTTGATACAGAAGTTCGACTCTGCAACGACAACGTTTCGCCTGCTCCGAGAAACAGTTAAAAGACGTATACGAGAAGTTTCTTTAAAGCAAAATAAAAGTCATGGTTTGTGGAGAATGCACCTTAAACAGTTAACAAAAACTAACCATTTGTACAACTACAATCAAGAATATTACCCTAATGGCTTTCTCGGAATTTGTTTTAAAAGTGGGAGATTCTGGTCAAATCTTCGTATTCCTGGCGGCTGACATGTTTATTGGACGACCAATAAGCGCCTGGCAGTTCTAAGAAATCGACTTCCTGTGAGACCTATTAAGTGCATTCTAGCGAAATCGGAGGGCCGCCGGAAGCAATCCAAGCTTTCGATCGAACAAGCTGCTAATCAGAACGGGATAAATTTAGTACACAAATGTGACCTGGTAATGTTGTGCTCTTGTTTACCCTCATAAATGGCGCCACTATCGCATAACTTGTTTATGATGTATATTGTATTTTTTGTATTTTCTGTATTTTATGCAATAACCACTGTGGGGTTTCCACTTTTTAATCTTACGGTTGCATAATGTTCTATTTCATGCGTTACGTTATAATACCATTTTATTCAACCGTACGAAACTTTGTTGGTTGCGCGGGAGGCGAGCCCCTGATTTGATTTGGTGCGCCCTGCTGATATGTGCTGCAGAGAACAGTGGTCCGCCCTGGGCACGCTGTTTGTAGTTGATACTGCCAAGACGATGTGGCATGCATAATATTATAATTCGTTGTTTTGAAGGATCTATCCAGTATCAGCACCAGGGGACCATGCAAGGCCTGCTTAGTATCAATACTGTTGTTGTTGTGACATTTGTTGTTTAGTACCAGTTGCTGTTTTTAGTTCTTTTTAATGTAATTATGATAGATATTGGTTTTGAAACTCTATTAAACTTTGTTTATCTTGATCTTTGTGTGATTTCCTTGATATCTTTCTTAAATATTTTTTTTATACTTTCATACACTGAAATAGCTTATTACAGTGGCCTATATTAAAAACTCTTAAGTCAGCAAGGCTTACACAGAGGCCAAAATATATTGCATAAGTTGAGAATATATGCAACCAGCACGGCCATATCCTATTAGTAAGAATAGGACTAGAAGTGTTTACAAATAGATTTTCATTTGGTGAGCGAATATTGCCAGACTAGATTCACTCGTGACGTAGGGTTATTTAAAAGTATGGCGCGGCCTATGAAATTACGATGATTTGTGTTCAACAAGGTGTTTCTATTAAACCACTGGCGTGATATTCTTAATTGTAGTTACACATGGTTATGTTTTAGTAACTCTTATAGGTGCATAGGCCCCAAACCATAAATGAATTTTGTTTTGTTTTGCTTTAACGGGAATGTTCAACGAATTCCACTGGTTAACCAAACAACTGTTTTACGGGACATTGCAAAACGCACGCACGCACGCACGCACGCACGCACGCACGCACGCAAGCACACACATAATTGGTGTTGGTCACATTATCATATTACCAATACCAGTGTTATATTATAGTTAGTAATTGTACGCGGTAGGCGATGGGAAACATCAATTAATTTCGTGACTAATGTCTTTCTGCGGTCATGGTATGTCAGTGGATTGTTTGTACTGTATATCACTACCATTTTGTGGCCGGTATGTTGGCATGGACTGTGGTTGGGTGCTAGTTAATGTAAAACTAAAATGGGTTGTTGGTATGTTAATTAATACTGTCGTTAACTTGGATTATTTCACACTGAACTGGACTTGCGTTGTTGTTCTGCATGAATTAAGTTATGATTAATTAAACATCACGGTGACGTTTTTTTACAGTGACGTTTTTAATCACGTACGAGTGCATGCATACTGTACCATCATGTACTACTGCACATTAGGCATCGACGTGTTATTACACCGATAACAATACATATAATACAATTCTGCGCTAAAACACCCTATCGTACAACAGCACAACGAACCCTCGGCGGCGAAGAAAATCTGTTGTCCCAGCGTGTTCTTTACAGCGTATTTGTTGGCCGTCTCCCAACCAGAGAACACTGCAGAATCACGACGAAACATTTACATTCAATCAGTGGCTTCTATGTAATATAACGGCCTTTGCCACATTCGAATGAAACAAGAGGAATTTTTAATTGAATTGGTGTTTATTCAACATATTGTAAAAAAATTCCTATACACATACAACACATTCTACAGTGGAGTATTGAATGGGAAATGCAAGATGTGTAAAAAGTTATAAAGTACCATTTCCCATTCTCAGTACATATACACAAATGTTGTAATCAAGTCAGATTAAACAAAAGACTTACCTATGTTTAGACCCATACATATAATTAACACTTAGTAAAGGGAAAACTTTACACACAAATGTGATAACATCATTTAATATAAATACAATATATATGTATGTGCGTGCATGCATGCATGCATGCATATATATATATATATATATATATATATATATATATATATATATATATATATATATATATATATATTATGGGCGGATCCAGACTCTGGAAAGGGGGTGCTCAGTTAAAATATGCAATATTTCCGTTCGGTATTATCTTCGAGGCGTTCTTTGTTGGTGTTGTCAATAGCGTTTCTAGAACCACATCGCCGGCATCAACCCAGAAGTTGATAAGAACATTAAAATTAACTAACTTCTACAGGGAACAAAACAGTTGTCAAATATTTCAAAAAATGTTGTATGAATTTAATTAATTAAGATCCTCATTATCCAGAGGTATACCTAACTGTAATACAAACTTCATGTCTTTCTTAAGAGACAAGGGCGAGGACACCCGATTTTTATTTCCAGTCAATGATCTGCTGAACGTAATGCTAAAAATAAGAAGTCAAACGTTTATGATGGCATTCATATGTGCTTAGTTAAACAAATCATTCCTTACAAGTATAATAACTCCATTTAGGCATATATGTAATTCTTCTTTGAATGATGATATGAAAATCAGGGGATGCGCAAAATGTTTCCAATTAATTACTGTTACTTCATTTCTCCAAGATTCTTGAAAATATTTTCAATAAAAAGCTGATGGACTTTCCAAAGGCAAAGCTACTATTGTACTTATGCCAGTGTGGCTTCAGATATAGACCCTCCCCAAAAAACTGTTTTGCCTTTTTGGGCTTTTGTATTTCAAATAACCTGTAAAATTTAAAGTTTCATTACTTTAATTTCAGGGTAATCGGCCACCTTATAAAGAACTGCGCCATTGGACAACACAGCGGAGCAGCAGGAATACACTGCACCGCCACTAAGGCACGTAGGCACCTTCAAGCAACTCCACCTGCTGGTGTATCAGGAGTTGGTCGACCATCGTCAGGTACTCGAGTCCAGGGGGACACCCCGTCCTCGGAGCGGGCGGCGGAGACCATCCTGGGTATGACATTGTTGCGCCACGTGCTCCGTCGACAACTTCAAAAACAACAGCGCATCCGACAAGACAGCGAAACTTCAGAAACACATAACACTGTACCGCTACTGGTCCACGGTGCATATAGATACTGTTACCTCATTACATATCTTAGAATCTGTTGAAGCACATATGCATTCCTATTACATATTTATGAGACATTGGGTTAATGTTCATCTATAATTACGGAATATTTAGCCGCTCTTCTGCTATATATATATATATATATATATATATATATATATATATATATATATATATATATATATATATATATATATATATATATATATATATATATATATATATATATATATATATACATGTATATGTATATGTATATATATATATATATATATGTATATATTTAAGTTATTCATGCTGCTAGCATTTACACAATCAGTAGATAATGTGTTCCATTCATTCATTGTACTTTGTGAAATTAAATACTTTCTGATATGATCTACACCATTCCTTCACTAATCATTACTTCATGTTCTTTAGTTCTTTTATCGTTCTTAAGTGAAAAAAATACTTCTATCAACATTTTCATAACCATTCAATATACTAAAAACATCAATTTGATCTTCTCTTGATCTCCTTGTCTGTAGGTTTATTAAACCACATTCGTTTAGGCTATTTTTCATAATGACTCTTAGTTCTGGAATCAGTTTAGTTGCTCTCCTCTGTATTCTTTCTGTGACATAGGCCCTATCTATGTCCTTACGTGAGAGTAATATGTTGTTCATCTTGATGCGGTAATACCAGGACGTAGGTGGTAAAGAAACTCGCCACACATCGGCAGTCAGATTGGCTGGGCAAACCCCACACAGGTAAATCATGTGTTGCGTGTACAGGACCGTGTGCTTTCGTGCATTTGGTATTGGCAATGCAACGAAATGCGAATTTAGCAACTAGTTCGACATGCCGTGTTTGCTGTTGATCTTAACGCCAAAGCCAAGACGTAGCCTCGTGACGTACGCTAACAATGATGGCGTATGGGCATCATAAACTCGTGAAAAAAAATCCCGCATCCAGGAGCCGGTTTCATGAGTTTACGATTTGCTAAGATTAATATTGAACGTAACTAATATCTACCCACTGGCCTAGTTTTCGACCGGTTTCATGAGAAAACTTACGCCGTGTCGTAACTACGTCGACGCAGATTTGACCTAGTTAGGTCATTTGGTTAGGTCACGGAGATCCGCCATTGACGGTGTAGTATTTCGGTGCAGAATGCTACCACCAAATTCTGCGATAAACAAACACGCAAGTTCTTCAGGCGATGCACATTTGAGAGAATGGTAAGTATAAATTTTAGACATGCAACCGGGCTTCTTGTTCAATCAAAATGAAAACTGGCAGAGCGCCGGCGCCGCCGAGAAACCTGTGGCTTGCATAATAGCATTGACATAGTCACAGATGTCGTGTAATTACATTAGTAAAACACGTGTTTAATAACCGCATTTTATTATATTAGAATCAGTAATAGTTGAGATACAATCGGGCACGTCCAGCAGCATCGTGTCGGTGTCGTCGTTCGGAAGTGCGTCCCACTAAAATGCTTGTTTTAGTATTCAACTGATAGAGGGCGGCACCAGCTAACATGACATCTCCTTTCTTAAGTTTAAATATATTTACCGTACGGTGAAACGTTCAGCTTATAATCAACAATACAACGACTAAACTACGTGCAAAGGCTCAACAATGCCAAACTCTGATAACACAACTCTCTTAAATGCTAAAGCATTATGAACTCGATAGGGGATTATTATGCCCCATGCACTAGGCATTGCGAATACGATAGGGGATTATTATGCCCCATGCATTAGGCATTGCGAATACGATAGGGGATTATTATGCCCCGTGCGCTCTGCATTGTTGCAGGCTACACTTCACTGATGAGACGGTTGACTGGTCTTGAAGCACGCGAAGAGCGCCGAGGCGGCGTTTTGTCTGCTGACGTCTTGCGAGAGACTCCTTCGGGGATGTCTTCAACGAACGTTTTCTCGCTGTGTAGAAGAGGTGGCGTTAGCACCATTGGCGTCGCGTCATCTGCTGGTGCTTCTGTTTCAGGGTACGCCAATACGTTCGACGCTGTCTCGTCCGTTTGTGCAGGCCTTTCCTCTATCGCCTGTGGGTGTTTCCTGTTTCTCCTCAGCACAGCGCCTTGGTCTGTGTCCACAAGATATGACCTTGGGGTGTTGCAATGTTGTTGCACATTTCCTTTTGTTGTCCACGCCTTTTCTCCACCCATTTTTACTCGGACGTGATCACTTTGCTGTAGGTTTGACAAGGGACGAGCTCCCCTGCGCTTATTGAAGTTCCGTTGATTAGTTGCTTTGTATCGCGCGTTTCGGGTGCGTACGTCAGAGTGACTCTTCGGGTACAAGTTTCTCTGGAGACATGGCAGTAGCGTCTGCATCTCTTGTTACGTCATCATCATGTCGGGACTTTTCCCGGTTGCTGCTACCGGCGTTGCTCGATACGTCATCAGCCCCAGGAATGGATCGTCCTGAACGAGGATCTTCTTTGCGATTTGGACTGCCCGTTCAGCTTCGCCGTTCGACCGGGGGAAGCCCGGACTGCTTGTTTCGTGTTGAAATGGGTAGTCATTAGCGAACTGTCTGAACTCGTCCGACGAGAACCGAGGTCCGTTGTCTGTTGTTATTTTGTCACACTGTCCCCATCGAGCGAACATGTCCTTGAACTGCAGGATCACAGCTCGACTAGTAGTCGTTGTCAGATGGGCGATTTCCAGGTATCTCGAGTAATAGTCGATGACGACAAGATATTTCTTGCCTTTTAGCTCACATAGGTCTGCTGCTAAGCGTGACCACGCACGATCGGGGAGTGGTGCCGTAACTACTGGCTCGCTGCGTTGAGTAGAGCGTCCGATTTGGCAGTGGCTGCTATTCTCCACCGTTGTAGATATCTCATCACTCAGCCCTGGCCACCAGACTGACATTTCCGCTCACTGTCGACTTTTGACGACCCCCGGATGTCCATCGTGTATCCGACTGAGGATTTCCTGTCGCATAGATCTTGGCACAACTATGCGATCGTCATACACAAACAAGTCTTCTGCGATCGATAGACGATGACGGGCTTGAAAGAGTGGTCCTAGCCCCAACGGAATGTATTGGGCATATCTAGAACACCCCTGCTGCGTGAATTGAATGGCCATCTGCAGCTATTCGTCGTCTGTTGTAGCCCGTCTTAGTTGGTCCAGCTTACTCTATGAGGCTGGCCACTGGCTGACTGTCGTTTTGACGTACAGGGACACGTCTTCCTCCTGCTGTACAGTGATTGCTTCTACTGACTCTCTTAGTGGCTTTCTCGACAGCAGGTCAGCGACGACTAGCTGCTTCCCTGGCACGTACTCGGGCTTCGGATTGAACCACATCATGCGCATCAGGAGACGTTGACACCTCAATGGCACCATATTCAAGTCCTTTTCGCTGATTAGTGGTACCAATGGCTTGTGATCCGTGATCAAACGAAACGAATGGAGTCCACGAAGGTACTACATAAACTTCTCGCAACTCCAGACCAATGCCAAGCACTCTCTCGCTCTCTCTATCTGTGCATACTGCTGTTCCGTGGGAGTTAGTGTGCGTGAACAGTATGCCATTGGATGTTGTTTGCCATCCCTTTCTTGATCGCTCTGACCTTGTTCGGGTGTGAGCTGGTACCTTCCCGGCCTATCTTGTACCCAAGGAACTCTAGTTCGGACTAGCTCGTTCCTCCATCTTCCTCTGGAAAATTTCGCTTGCGCTCGATATCCTGAACGGGACCCGCGTCATGCAGAAACTGCCCAGAGGAGTGATAAACGTAGTTAGTTTTGAACTTTCCTCGTCCAATGCAAGTTGCCAGTATCCTCCTGAAGCATCCATCTTTGAGAAGCAGACTGAACCAGTGAGCTTGGCTAGAACCTGCGATACTGATATCTCTGCATGACCTTGTTTAGCTGCTTGAGGTCGATTCATATTCTGACCTTGTCCGGCTTCTTCGGCGCAGCGAGCATCGGAGCACACCACGGAGTCGGCTCTCTCCATCCTCCTCAATTCGTCCTCTACCTTGGGAAGTAATGGTATCGGCACTCGGCGAGCGACGTTCACGTGGTAAGGTGTTGCACCTTCACTGATGTTGATGTTCACTGGTGAAGTTTCCATTAATCCAGTGTCTCCGAATACATCTGAATCACTCGTCAGCTCTGCGATAGCTCTCAGATTTCGGTTGAACTTGATGAAGCCAAATGCAGATACGTCTGTTCTACCCAATAGGTTGCTACCGTCAATGACATAGACATCGATGACATACTCTCGATCCTTTGATCTCGTTGTCGTTTGGAATTTTCCGTAGCACGTCTGACGTTGGCCTAACGTGTCTGACGTTGGCCTAACGTGTTTGACGTTGGCCTAACGTGTCTGACGTTGGCCTAACGTGTCTGACGTTGGCCTCGTGTCTGACGTTGGCCTAACGTGTCTGATGTTGGCCTAACGTGTCTGATGTTGGCCTAACGTGTCTGACGTTGGCCTAACGTGTCTGACGTTGGCCTCATGTCTGGTGGGTTGACCATTGACTTGTACGTTTTGACATCTAGTGTCGTGACATCAGCGCCTGAGTCGACCTTGAACGACACGCTCAACGCCCCGATTTGAAGCGACACACACCACGGTTCTTCCTTCTGCCCTTTGGTTACAGATCCAAGAAAGCAGTTGTGTTTGTTATACTGTGGTTTAATGGATGTAACTTCCTTCACGTTTCTTGTCCGGCACATTTGCTGGAAATGTCTGATTTTGTCACATTTTCCGCATTTTCTAACACGTCGTCTGGTTTGTGCGATCGACCACATCGACCACAGGCTGCTGCGTGACCCTGTCTACGCCAGTCACGTCTTGGCTCGGTGGCGGGACCACGGCTGCTGCATGACCCTGTCTACGCCAGTCACGTCTTGGCTCGGTGGCGGGACCACGGCTGCTGCATGACCCTGTCTACGCCAGTCACGTCTTGGCTCGGTGGCGGGACCACGGCTGCTGCATGACCCTGTCTACGCCAGTCACGTCTTGGCCCGGTGGCGGGACCACGGCTGCTGTATGACCCTGTCTACGCCAGTCACGTCTTGGCTCGGTGGCGGGACCACGGCTGCTGTATGACCCTGTCTACGCCAGTCACGTCTTGGCCCGGTGGCGGGACCACGGTTGCTGCATGACCCTGTCTACGCCAGTCACGTCTTGGCTCGGTGGCGGGACCACGGCTGCTGTATGACCCTGTCTACGTCAGTCACGTCTTGGCTCGGTGGCGGGACCACGGCTGCTGTATGACCCTGTCTACGCCAGTCACGTCTTGGCTCGGTGGCGGGACCACGGCTGCTGCATGACCCTGTCTACGCCAGTCACGTCTTGGCTCGGTGGCGGGACAACGGCTGTGTTTTCTAGTCTTGTAGCCCGGGTTGCTTTTATGAGACATGTTCCTGAACCTCGATGTCACCTCGTCGACGTCTGCCGATTGTTTGACATTTGACCTGTTCATATTGCCTGGCAGTAGTGACAGTGTCATCTAATGTTAGTTCATTTCCCTTTAAGCGAAGGGATCGAGACAGCGCTTTGTCCCGGCACCCTATGATGATTCTGTCACCAATATTCTCGTGTATCTGTTCACCATGGTTGCAAATATCTCACACAAAGCTCTTATGAATTGTTCAATCGACTTCTCATGTTTTTGTACCCGTTGTTGGAATGCCACTCTATATAGTTCACTTTTGGGCGAAAGTAGCAATCAAATTTACTCATGACAGTGTAAAAGTTCTTTTGTTCTACTTCTGTAAGTGCGAATGTTCTCATGATAGTTTCCTATTCCTGCCCCATTGCGTACAGTAACGAACTAACTTGTATGTCGCCATCTTCTTTATGCAATTTCTCAGCCAGCTTAAACCGTTGGAATCTCCGGCTCTTGCGACTTTCTGGATTTTCTGGGCGTGGCTTTACTTACGCCCGCCGTCTGCCAACATGTCGTGTAATTCCATTAGTAAAACACGTGTTTAATAACCGCATTTTTTAAATTAGAATCAGTGTTAGTTGAGATATAGACTAGGCAAATAATCTAAAAAAAATGACATCAGGGGTACCTAAATGTTACAAGCTGTCACCCATTCCAGAATTTATCTATGACCTTTACCGGTCACAACCAGCACGGATGACACTTTCTATTGTGTAGTTAGCTATTTAGCGAAGATGGTGTTGAGATTTTTTCGCGATTTTGCAATGAATACACAATCGGCTGTTACTCTACTAATTATAGAGCTACATAACTAATTGTGGTACATAGATATCTGGAATAAGGAGGACTATGGCAGGGATAAATAATTATATCAATATTATAGCAATATTCGAGAGAAAAAAATAAAACGTACCAAAATATATAAATATTTTATTTTGGTTTCTGGATCAAAGGTGTACAATAGTTTCTATAACTTCTTACGTACACGGTACATGCCAATTATTTTTATCATGAAATAATTCCAGTTCATTTCCAAACAAAGCAAAACCAACTGTTTCGCTAAACAATGGAAAATGACTGATTATTATGCACAAGTCAATGTTACGCCCCATATTTTCAAGATTGTAAGTAAGTGAAACACTACAGTAATTTGGAAACATATCTTAGTTAAGCCCCAATTACCAATCACCTCACACCTGACAATTACATGTTAAAAAACTGATATTGTTACAAATGGTAATCTTATCCACCAGTCAGTTAAATCCCACCCTTTTTCCACACTGGAAAGGGGCTCGGATTGTTCAATGTTCTGCTGCACAAAATAGCATCCATCCCAGCCCAATCACTGCGTATGAGGGCAGCGCATTCACTAACTCTGAAGATAGACATTAGAAGGACACGTGTAACTGATAATTAGTCCGATTCTTCATCGTCCATCGTAGTAAATGGGTTCCGGCAGATATCATTGCTGCATGAACATGCACCTGTGCACTTTAGCCGCTTGGATCTGCAGGTGCATCTTGCAGTTGCACAGTTTTTATATTTGTAATATACAATATCTGAGAACTCATGTTGTAAGGGGTCCTCTACCATCAGCTGTGGTGAAGTTGTCCACTGGTGGGATCCTTGTTCCGGTCATTAGTGATGGGTGAAGTGTGGTCACGGGACGTGTTGCCAAATACCAAACACGGTTTTGGTAGTGAGCACATTGGAAAGACAACTCTGGGCAGGCGGAAGCTTTTTTCGATCTTTGGTGTATTTCTGAAATAGTCTGTAACGCACTTCGTTGATGGCTGCATCGTTAGGGCATGGCGAATAGACTCTGCAGATTAATTCCTCTGCTTGTTTCTCTGTGGCTTCAGAAAGAGCTCCGCGTCCAAGATGATCCAACAGAACTGCATACTTCTGGAATGTTTTCCGTATGTACACTCAGCTGAATGACAATGTCACCTCCTGTTAATGCATGATGTGCTCGGATGTTCCTTCGGAGAGTTGGAGGTAACTGTATGTCATGAACAGCAATGAAGCGTCGCTGTTTTGCTGTTCCTGTTCTCATCCATAATTCTCCACTCAGTTGTGCTGCAAAGTGAATCACAAGTACCAACATATCAGTGTCTCTACTCGCGATGATAATACATTCAAACCCTGCTTCGCAAGCTGCAGTAGCATGTAGTATAATGGCGTATCAGCCTCTTCGTGGGTCGATTCGATGGATGGACATCTGATCCGTGGGATGATTCTGCTGTAGTCTCATCAGTAATGCCTCCAGATTTGACTAAATCACAATTTGGCAAAGTTTTCGTTGCTTTAACCAGCATTTCACTATTATTCACAATTATGTAAGATTATGTTTGTTACCTGCGAGGTCGATGAATTGTTTCCAGTTGACCAGTAAAGGAACGTATCTGCCGTCAATCTTACGACGGATAGGTCTGCTTTGACTTGCTCGTTTTGCTCTGGTTCCTGGTTTGACTTCTTCCGGTACCTTGTCAAAGACATCTACTCGTGTGCATCTCTCGCAGAAATTGTTGAATACTGCATCACTGAATGCATCAGAAAGATCTCCAAACGTCTTTGACCCTGATGGCTTTCCCATTGCTTGCGCCATGGCTTGTCCATCTATAATGGTACAAGTTTTAAGTTCTGTAGTTGGCAGGGTTTTAACTCTCACATCTTCCTCTAGAAGGTTTCCAAGTGCAGCCTTGTTTGTGGGTCGTACATTTTCAGCTGTGTCTGTGGAACTGGTGAAAGTTCATGACACAACAGCTTCTTGAGGTCTATCTCACGCCCTGCATATTTGGCCACCAGAAGTCGCCGAAAGAGCAACTTGTCAGCCTTTATTGTTTTACCCTTTTGTTTCGGGTCTACCTTGTTCTCAACAATGTACACATTCTTGAGACTAACGCTTTGTAATTGTTTCAGCTTCACGTGGAACCCCACTTCCCTTTTACATAGCCGAGTCTCCGTGAACTATTTGATCTTGTCTTCTCCATGTGTTTGAGTTGTGAGCAAAGCAATCTTGATACTTTCAGGTGCAATGTCCCAAGTCGCAAGACAGGTCAAGCCTGGACAATGTGTATTGAACACAGAGAATCGTTCCATATGGTAGACCAGCTTTTGAATATCGTCTTTGTCCCTTTTGATTCTTGAAGTGCCAACATCCATGTTTGCAGAAGGCGCATACTGTGCATCATCTATAGTTAAGCCAAACATGACGGACGTCTCGTCAACAAAACGGCTACGTTCATTGTATGTCAAACACCATCTGTCCCTCGCGTTGTTTGATCGGGTAATCCCTACTAGACCACCTGACACTTTTCCCACTTTGTTAACCTGTTCCAACGCCAGATCAGTACTGATCTGATTGAATGTTTTGTGTGTATATTTTACAATATAGTTTCCATCCATGAACTGGCGGTCCACATCTGGATGCGAAATTTCTAGCAGGTTCACATCTGTTGCATACACTGTTCCCTATCTCATGTAGTTAGTGTGATCATAGTGGACAAACCATGGCAACATTGCAAGAAAGGCAGATTTATGCATCTGCCACACACCTAAAAGTTCTATGCGTATGAACATTAGCAGTATCATAACCATGTTCATGTAATGTCTCCAGCATACTGCTCCAGTAATTGTAGTAGATGTACATATTGCATTGCATCTTCCAGTTGTTGCATTACTTCAGATGGGGTGTCGTCTTCCCCGTTGTCATCCAAGGACTGTACCAGTTGCTTAGATAACCTTTGAAGATCTGCATCATAAAACCCTTGGTCTTTTGCCCACCCTAGAAACTAAAGCCACATGATTAGCCACAGGGCCTCCAATATGTTTATCGAATAAGTTGGTGTTATATTGTTTGGACATTAACTGGCATTATTTTGTGATAAAAATAATTGGCATGTACCGTGTACGTAAGAAGTTATAGAAACTATTGTACACCTTTCATCCAGAACCAAAATAAAATATTGATATATTTGAAGTACGTTTTATGTTTTTTTGTCGAATATTTCTATGATGTTGATATAATTATTTACCCCTGACATAGTCGTCCTTATTCCAGATAGTTTGATACTACACTTAAGCTATGTAGCTCTATAATTAGTAGAGTTACAAATTATGTATACATTGCAAAATCTGAACACCATCTTTACTAAATAGCTCAATATACAGTAAAAAAATCAAAATAGAAAGTGTCATCCGGGCTGGTTGTGACCGGTAAAGGTTACAGGTAAACCCTGGCATGGATGACAGCTTGTAACATTTAGGTACCCGTATCATGATTTCTAGCCTTTTTGAGATTATTTGCCTAGTCTAATACAATCGGGCACGTCCAGCTCAGCATCGTGTCGGTGTCGTCGTTCGGAAGTGCGTCCCACTAAAACGCTTGTTTTAGTATTCAACTAATAGAGGGCGGCACCGGCTAACATGACAATAGAAAAAAAACAATATTTCTAACGATTCGTTTGCACCCAATCGATTGAATAATTGTTAATTATTTAGAATATAATTTTTTATGTAAAAATCATTATTTTGTCATCTCACAACTTTCGTACGACAGTACTGTGTGAATTATGACTATAGCCACACAATTATGTGTACCATTGACCAAATGTGTAAATGCAATGAACACACTTTATACGTGAATTACCGAATGTGTATGAATTCTATGTTCTCAGAAGAGTTTGTCTTGATAGGTTCGTGTCGCAGAGTGAAAAAACAAGCCATCTTGCTAAAACATATTCGGTTATTTTAGCAACACGATAAAGAAAATAAATTAACATGGCCACACAATTTAAGACAGGACGATGTTTATATTACTCGTTTAGCATGTTAGCTATATATAATGATATACATGTATGTGTAGAATTTTGTACTGTCTGTCTCTTTCAGCTGTGATTGCATTTTTGTGTGACCACGTTCTGGTTTCTTTTAAACAACTGAAATATTAATGTGGTTGTGGTTATTGTTATTAGTATGTAACTTGGGCAATTATTCAAATTATGCATAAACAACAAACCAACATCAAATAGCTTATTTTACCTGTTATTAATTTTAGCAGCCCAAATTAATCAAAATCATTTGAGTGTGACAAATATGTAAAAAAATTGGTTAAATTAGAATTATTTTTTTTATAGAATTTTGGATACCCAAATTCACAAACAAAAAAGCAAATGACTTGCTGTTGGTTTGCATACTTTGAATAATTGACTTAATATACATTCAAAGGACATTTCTCTTTCAAGTAGAGCTACCTGGTATGAATAAAAGCAGCTGCCTGTTGTTAATACAATATAAAATATGTACCCAAATCGATTTGAATAGAACATGCTTAAAAGTGTTCTAACATTTTTTTCCTGGACATTACCCACCCGGACATTACATTTTATTGTGATTACTGATAACATCTGCCATTTAATTTCGACCAGATATCTACATTTACTAAACATGTCCACTCTTAAAATATCCACTCTTATGATAACATTGTATCTGATTGGTTAACAAATATATTGAATAATATATTTAGTAAAATAGTGAGCAATCTACTCGCTAGGCAAGACTTAATTAGGGGTACTGTCCTAGTGCGGAGGATATTGTCTAGGCCTAGGCTAGGGAGCTAATGTCCAGGTGGGTAATGTCCTGTCACCGTTTGAGGGGGTTCATGGAAGATAATATATCAAGCAAAGTTCTGAAATTCGAAAAAAAAAGTTAAAAGATACGATGATAAAAAACATTACAAGATTAGCTAGAAAAATCGGTGAAATGTTACACATATCAAGATTTAACAAGAAGATTTAACAAGATTTGCCATCCAAGCCAAAGGCCCAGATGGCAAGTGGACAAGGAAGCCATTGGCTTATCGAGAGTCCAACAATGTTCATCTACTTATAGCCCGCCCTCCTGAGATATGTGTCAACCTTGTTTTTAAACATATTCACGCTGCTAGCAGTTACACAATCTGTAGACAATTTGTTCCATTCATGTATTGTCCTCTGTGAGAACGAGTGCTTCCTGATGTCCAATCTACATTGATCCTTTACTAATTTTACCTCATGTCCTCTAGTTCTGCTATCCTTCTTGAGTGAGAAAAACATATTTCTATCAATATTTTCATACCCATTCAATATCTTAAAAACTTCAATCTGATCTCCTCTTAACCTCCTTGTCTCTAGAGTTGTTAAACCACATTCTTTCAGGCGTTCTTCTTAACTAAGGTCTCTCAGTTCTGGAATCATTTTAGTTGCTCTCCTTTGTATGCGTTCAAGCGTATCTATATCCTTCTTACGATATGGTCTCCATGCTTGTATACAGTATTCTAAATGAGGTCTAACTATTGCTTTATAAAGAGGTATAATTAACTTTTTTCCCTTGTATGTTATGTTTCTTCTAATCAATCCAAGAATTTGATTACCCTTTGAAGCTGCAATACCACACTGCTCTGAAACTTTCATATCAGCGCTTATATTATCAAGACAAGTGTACTAATGTTACACTAGTACAAAGGAATATCATTATAGGACTAATTTGGAATCGAAGTGATTGAGTAAACAAATTGGAATGATTTAAGCAAATCTACGCTGCCTGTTAAAAAGGTTTAAAAAGCAAGTGCTTTAGACGCATGATGTGTATACATAATAGTTAATATTATTCAATATAACTGTCTTTATGACATCAAAATATTTCAAGCTAAATCATTTTCATATAAAGTAATAATTATCGGGGGAAGTGAACAAGGGTCTAGTGATGTATATACACTAAATGCTTTTTTACGTCTTGACATGCTGTGAGGTGTCTGAAAGCGTTAGTAATGTTATGGAGTGGCGAAGTGAAGCGGCACCCAAGCGTAGCAATTTTGTACCGTGGCGACTTTTCGCGAAGCATGGTTTCGTCGTTCGATAATCGTAAATATTTAATCCAAAAACAACGTTTCTAACCAATTACTTGCACTTATTCGATGAAATAATTGTTAATGATTTTGAATATCAATATCTTGAGCGAAGGTTTTTAATGGCATATTGTATTAAATAGATAAAAAATGACCTTAACATGGGCAACGAGTATAAATATGACATCGCGGCTACATTTTTCATTACACCTAGGCTAGGCTACTGTACTGAGTAATGTAGTTGTCGACATTATTTAATTTATTCTGTATTAACCAATTGTGTTCGGTAATCGAAGACATGTGGTTATAGTTCACAATGTCGCCATTGTACTGTGTGAATAATGAGCACAATTAATAACAAAGACTTGTGTAAACCGCAGAAGAAAATCTAAACAAATGCGTGAAATTACGAGACCCCAAACTAAAAACTTCAATTTGATCTTCTCTTGACCTCCTTGTCTGTAGGTTTATTAAACCACATTCGTTTAGGCTATTTCTCATAACGACTCTTAGTTCTGGAATCAGTTTAGTTGCTCTCCTCTGTATTCTTTCTGTGACATAGGCCCTATCTATGTCCTTACGTGAGAGTAATATGTTGTTCATCTTGATGCGGTAATACCAGGACGTAGGTGGTAAAGAAACTCGCCACACATCGGCAATCAGATTGGCTGGACAAATCTCACACAGGTAAATCACGTGTTGCGTGTACAGGACCGTGTGCTTTCGTGCATTTGGTACTGGCAGCGCAACGAAATGCAAATTTTGCAATTAGTTCGACATACCGTGTTTGCTGTTGATCACAACGCCAAAGCCAAGACGTACCCTCGTGACGTACGCTAAAAATTATGGCGTATGGGCATTATGACACCATGGGCATAAACTCGTGAACAAATCCCGCGTCCAGGAGCCGGTTTCATGAGACAGCGTAAGTTTACGACTTACTAAGATTAATATTGGGGGTAACTAAGATCTACCCATTAGCCTAGTTTTCGACCGGTTTCAAGAAAAAACTTACGCCCTGTCGTAACTACGTCGACGCCGAATTGACCTAGTTAGGTCATTTGGTTAGGTCACGGAGATCCGCCATTAACGGTGCAGCGTTTCGATGCCGAATGCTACCACCAATTTTTGCGATAAACAAATATGCAAGTTCTTCAGGCGATGCACATTTGAGAGAATGGCGGTTAGACATCACACTGAAGGTCAGTATAAATTTTATACATGCAAACGGGCGTCTTGTTCAATCAAAATGAACACTGATAGAACGCCGGCGCCGCCGAGAAACCTGGGCTGTGCCTGTGCCGTGGCTGTGGCTTGTATAATAGCATTGCCATTGACATACTTTGTCATAGACATAGTCTAAGGCTCGATCTCAGAAAGTATATTTCACCGAAAAACAATGTTTCTAACGATTCGTTTGCACTCAATCGATTGAATAATTGTTAGTTATTTAGAATATAAATCTTTTTCACAAAGATGTATTACGAATTGTTTTTAAATGGCATATTATATATTATTACGATCGATATTATTAAGTATACAAAACAATTCAATTGTCACAACGATTGGTTTGTCTCGTAAAAATCCACTGACACTGTCATTTTTGAGTCATGATGTAAAAATCATTATTTTGTCATCTCACAAATTTAGTACGACAGTATTGTGTGAATTAAGATTGTAGCCATACAATTATGTGTACTATTGACCAAATCAAATGTATAAATGCAATGAACATACTGTGTACGTGAATTACCGAATGTGTATGACGTCTATGACTATGTTTTCAGAAGAGTTGATCTTGACGGGTTCGTGTCGCCGAGCGAAAAACCAAGCTATCTTGCTAAAACATTCAGTTATTTTAGCAACACGATAAAGAAGATAAACTAACATAGCCATACAATTTAAGAGCAGGACAATGTTTATATTACTCGTTTAACATATCAGCTATATATAATGATATACATGTATGTGTCGAATTGTGAACTGTCTGGCTCTTTTAGCTGTGATTGCATTTTTTGTGTGACCACGTTCTGAATTCAATAAAAAAATTGTAATATTAATGTGGTTATTGTTATTAGTCTGTAACTTGGGCAATTATTAAAATTATGCATAGACAACAAACCAACATCAAATAATCTATTTTACCGGTTGTAAATTTTAGGAGCCAAAATGAATCAAAATCATTTGAGTGTGACAAATATGTAACATTTTTAGTTAAGTTCGAATTATTTTATAGATTTTTGGATACCCAAATTCACAAACAATAAAGCAAATGGTTTGATGTTGGTTTGCATACTTTGAATAATTGACTAAATGTCACATTCAAAGGACATTTCTCTTTCAAGTAGAGCTACCTGGTATGAATAAAAGCAGCTGTTTTTTTTATTAATACAATACAAAAGATGTACCCAAATAGATTTGAATAGAACATGCTTAAAGGGGTTCTAAGATTTTTTTCCAGGACATTACACACCCGGCCATTACATTTTATTGTGAGTACTGATAACATCTGTAATTTTATTTCGACCAGATATCTACATTTACTAAAATATCCACTTTTATGATAACATTGTATATGATTGGTTAACAAATATATTGAATAATATATTTAGTACAAATAGTGAGCAATCTACTCGCTAGGCAAGAATTAATTGGGGGTACTGTCCTAGCGTTGAGGATATTGTCTAGGCCTAGCCCTAGGCTAGGGAGCTAATGTCCAGGTGGGTAATGTCCTGTCACCGTTTGAAGGGGTTCATGGAAGATATATCAAGCAAAGTACTGAAATTCGTGGACAACACAAAGGTAAAAAAAGTTAATAAAAGATACGAAGATAAAAAACATTACAAGATGAGCTAGACAAATTGGTGAAATGTTACACATATCAAGACAAGTGTACTAATGTTACACTAGTACAAAGGAATATCATTATAGGACTAATCTGGAATCAAAGTGATTGAGTAAACAAACTGGAATTATTTAAGTAAATCTACGCTGCCTGTTAAAACGGTTTAAAAAGCAAGTGCTTTAGACGCATGATGTGTATACATAATAGTTAATATTATTCAATATAACTGTCTTCATGACATCAAAATATTTCAAGCTAAATCATTTTCATAAAGTAATAATTATCGGGGGAAATGAACATAGTCTAGTGATGTATATACATTAAATGCTTTTTTACGTCTTGACATGCTGTGAGGTTTCTGAAAGTGTTAGTAATGTTATGGAGTGGCGAAGTCGTTCACCCAAGCGTAGCAATTTTGTGCCGTGGCGACTTTTCGCGAAGCATGTTTTCGTCGTTCGATAAGCGTAAATATTTAATCCAAAAACAACGTTTCTAACAAATTAGTTGCACTTATTCGATGAAATAATTGTTAATGATTTTGATGTTACACTAGTACAAAGGAATATCATTATAGGACTAATTTGGAATCAAAGTGATTGAGTAAACAAATTGGAATGATTTAAGCAAATCTACGCTGCCTGTTAAAACGGTTTAAAAAGCAAGTGCTTTAGACGCATGATGTGTATACATAATAGTTAATATTATTCAATATAACTGTCTTCATGACATCAAAATATTTCAAGCTAAATCATTTTCATAAAGTAATAATTATCGGGGAAAGTGTACAAGGGTCTAGTGATGTATATACATTAAATGCTTTTTTACGTCTTGACATGCTGTGAGGTTTCTGAAAGTGTTAGTAATGTTATGGAGTGGCGAAGTCGTTCAATCATGCGTAGCAATTTTGTGCCGTGGCGGCTTTTCGCGAAGCATGTTTTCGTCGTTCGATAATCGTAAATATTTAATCCAAAAACAACGTTTCTAACAAATTAGTTGCACTTATTCGATGAAATAATTGTTAATGATTTTGAATATCTTGTCTTGAGCGAAGGTTTTTAATGGCATATTGTATTAAATAGATCAACAATTACCTTAACATGGGCAACGAGTATAAATATGACATCGCGGCTACATTTTTCATTACACCTAGGCTAGGCTACTGTACTGAGTAATGTAGTTGTCGACATTATTTAATTTATTCCGTATTAACCAATTGTGTTCGGTAATCGAAGACATGTGGTTGTAGTTCATAATGTCGCCATTGTGTGAATAATGAGCACAATTAATAACAAAGACTTGTGTAAACCGCAGTCGCAGAAGAAAATCTAAACAAATGCGTGAAATTACGACTGCTACTATCAAGCGTAAGGTTACGACTAAAAGACAATGTCTAACTGGTCGTAAGTTGATACATGAAACGCTCTTAGCGTAACTTTACGACTAATTCGACTTACGACGTCGTAAATCGGACTTACGCCGTCTCATGAAACCGGCCCCAGGACGTATTCCTTAACATGTTAACGCTTTCATAAGTACGCAATCCCAATTTTGTAGGTAGAAGAAGCGAAAGACGTGTGAAGTTACTATGTCTATGTTGCTGTGAACAATATTGTTTTCTGCGGTCTAAACGTAAAGGCCTATTCCGCGAGATGGAATATTAGCGGAATCACTTCCAAGGTTTCATGCATTTTCCACTGCATCTTGCTATGTAGCTTCTCAATGAGCGATGCCCAACGATCACTTCAAATGGTACTGGCATAGAGAGAACAAAAACAAGAGAGAGATTGATGGACAGGCAGGCAGGCAGGCAGGCAGGCAGGCAAACAGACAGACGTGGTTGAATGAAACGTAACGATGCGGGTGTAGGTACATTGAATTAGAATTTATTTTCCTTTCAAACTTTCTGATGCAGACAATACAAAGGTGATGACAGGACGTTGGGTGTTGGCCCCCGCGCCGCCGGCCGGGTGTCCGCCCGGACTAGAAAACCTGACACTAGTAAACCAAGTATTAGTTCACCAGCAGGTGCAACTACCTGAAGGTGAGTCCGGATCAGGACCTTATCCGGTCAGCAACGTTGCGATTTAAAGTGACATGACATATTGGCCTTGTCGCATTTTTCTTCACAAAAATAAAAGTGCATTTAAATTGAAATTACAGAAAATATTATTGTGTTCATACAAATCATAATATTTAGTTAAATAGACATATATTCTTTCAGACGTGTTACCTGCTGAAGCTATGCTCCAGGTATCTTTCGATACTAAAGAAGATTCTTCAAAAAATCCACATATTAAACATACGTATCCCATAATTATTAATAACAGAAAGCTCATGAAATAAGCGGCTATATAGTACCGCGATGTAGACCAATGTCTCGGAATGATTCTACAGTGTTCTCTGGCTGGGAGACATCCAACCGATATTCCATCAATAACAAGGCCGGAAGACAGATTTACTTCGTCGCCGAGGGTACGTGATAGCATTCAGTTCTACGGTGTGACACTGGGTTCACGTGCTAAGGTTAAGTAATAACGTACCATCATTGCACAGAGTAGTAGGCCTACGTCGTGTTACTGTATGTTATTATCCGGCATAACCTTCATTGTTGCGTGATAGATGGTAGGTAATGGCATTGTGGATTTAGGTATAAATGAACAGCACAGATATAACATAATGTGCCGTTGTAGGGCGTGTTGCGTGCGGTCGTAGGACATCGATTCATATCAGGTGAAATAAAACGTTTGGTACTCGCGTCAGTTGACCAGCAACTTCACTGTGTCATTGCAGATTCCAATTGCTGCTGCAGACTTTGCTGCGGGCCGTATCGGTCTTTCGACATTCACATCATGGACTCCAGGAATCAGGTAGGTGAAAGTGTCAGAAACACAACTGTTGCAAAAGGCCAATTGTCATACATCACACATTCTGACATCTACAGTGTTATACCACTCGTAAGAACTTTCAACTTGTCATCGAAAGGGGAATTAAACTTTTAGAATGGAAACAAGCAAACGTTACATTCTTGTTTAAAATAAAAAAATTCAAAAACAAGTCAGGGAACATTACACTCAATTACAGACAAGATAATTTATCATTAATAGTATGCGCGTTATTACAAACGTCAATTAATAAATCCATCTAAGCATACGTTCCTTGATGCTAGGTCATGTCTATCCGATCTCTTATATTTTTGAACGAATTCACCGGTTGGATTGTTAAAGCAGGTGTTGTCTACTTAGGTGGAATCAAGAATCAGTATTAGCTCTTACGTTGTTCTTAATATGAATACTGCATATAAATGACTGTAAATAATACATTTATATGTAAAACTACATGGGACATAAGCCATAGACGGAAGTATTTATAGTGCTCTGATGACCAACAAAAAAGGGGTGACCAGTGTTTAACAAGATTTAACAAGATTGCCATCTCGAACAACAAGTTCCAGATGGCAAGTGGACAAGGAAGCCATTGGCTTATCGAGAGTCCAACAATTTTCTCATCTATGTGTAGCCCGCCCTTATCAGATATCTGTCAATTCTATTTTTAAACATATTCACACTACTAGCATTAACACAATCATTTGGCAGTTTGTTCCATTCATTTATCACCCTCTGTGAGAAAGAGTACTTTCTCATGTCCAACCTACACTGCTCCTTAACTAATGCTGCTTTGTGTCCTCTGGTTCTACTGCCTTCTTTAAGTTTGAAGAACATATTCCTATCAACATCCTCATAACCGTTCACTATTTTAAACACTTCTATTTGGTCTCCTCTTAGTCTCCTGGTCTCTAGTGTTGTCAAACCACATTGTAATAAGCGACTTTCGTAACTAAGGTCTCTTAATTCTGGAATCATTTTAGTTGCTCTTCGTTGTATTCTTTCTAGCTTATCTATGTCTTTTTTACGATATGGCCTCCATGCTTGAATACAATATTCCAAATGTGGTCTAACTATTGCTTTGTACAGGGGTACAATTAGATGTTTCTCCTTATACGTGATAGTTCTCCTAATTAGCCCTAGAATTTGATTTCCTTTCGAAGCAGCAATCCCACATTGCTCTGAAACTTTCATGTCAGCATTAAATGTTACTCCTAAATCCTTTTCTTGTGTGGTTCTACCTAGTACAGCATCCCCCATTTTATATTCCTCGTCCATATTTCCATGTCCTATGTGTATACATTTACACTTCCCAAAATTGAATAACATTTGCCATTTTTCTGACTATTTAACTAATTTTTCTAGATCATCCTGTAAACTTTGTTTATCTGTATCATTAGTAACTTTTCTGAATACTTTTGTGTCATCTGCAAATTTGAGTACTTTGCTAGAAATGTCATCCTCCAAATCATTTATATATATATTAAAAACAGTATAGGGCCTAATATTGATCCCTGTGGTACCCCACTCAAAACAGATTTCCAGTTTGAAATCTCACCATCTACTATTACTCTCTGTCTTCTGTGTGTAAGCCACTTTTCTATCCAGTTGATTACATCATTGCCTATACCATGGGCTTTTAGTTTAAGTAACAATCTTTGATGTGGCACTTTATCGAAAGCTTTCTGAAAATCTAAGTAGACAACATCCACTGGTGACCCACTTTGTAATTTCTTCTAAAAAACATAAGAGATTGGTTAGACATGACCTTGCTTTTAGGAATCCATGTTGAGATGTATTTATTAATTTATGTTTTACGAGGAATTCCACCATGTGATCTCTAATTAATGTTTCGAGTAATTTACATACAACTGATGTTAAACTCACTGGTCTGTAATTTTGTGGCTTTTTCCTCGATCCCTTCTTAAATAGCGGCGTAATGTTTGCTTCTTTCCATTCTGAAGGAACTATTCCTTCTTCTAGTGACAAGTTAAATAAGTTTGCAAGTGGTGTACTAATTTGATCAACACTTTCCTTTAGCAGTTTTGGTGGTATCCCATCAACTCCAGGTGATTTATTATCTTTCAACTTCTTAATTTTCTTTGCTATCATTTCAGGAGTTACAAATAACTGCCCTAAATGTTCTGCTTTATTGCCCTCAAATTTAGTCAATGGAACTGGAAGTGAGCTGATATCTTCTGTGGTAAAAACTGAGCTGAAATACTCATTCAGGACCTCTGCCATTTGGAACCCATCTGAAATTATGTTTTCACTGTTGTTTTCCAGTGGTCCGACCTTATCTTGAACTTTCTGTTTACTCCTTACATAAGCATAGAAACTCTTGCTGTCATTTTTATATTACCTGCCAATTTTTTTTCAAATGTTCTTTTAGATTTTCTAATTTCAGTTGTAGCTAGGTTAAGTGCCTCTTTGTAGTTTGTGTAGTCTTCTACATTTCCAGTGTGTTTATAGACCCTCCACAGCATCTGTTTGTGAGCAATTTTTCTAATAGCTTCTTTTGACAGGTTTTTTTTTCCTGGATCTTTTCCCTTGTTTTCTTAATGGAATAAATTTCTCAATAATGCCCTCAATCTCATATTTTAAACAAGTCCAGCATTCCGTTGCTGTCTTGTTCTTCAGCAAGTTATTCCAATCTATATTTGCTAGATATGTTCTCATCGCGTTATATTTGCCTTTGTTGAAGTTCCTCCTCCATTGTTTTTTATATGTATTCCCTGTTTTTACTTTTATATTAAAATGGATTTGGTTATGGTCACTTGAACCCAAAGGTTCGTGTACTTTGACATTGTCAACAAATTCATTTTGAGAAGACAAAATTAAATCTAACACATTCCCACCTCTGGGTGGTTCCAAGACATGTTGAGTAAGGAAACAATCCTGTGTTAGAAGTAGAAACTGATGGTCGTCACCTCCAGCACTCTCTAATGATTCCCATTGTATATGGCCATGTTAGGACTACAATAAACTACTCCTATTGTTAATGTTGAGTTCCTGGTAACTATGTTACACCAAATTGCTTCCACACTATCTGCTTCACTTTTCAGTGTAATTTCATATGCTTGGATAGATTCTTTAATATACAAAATTACTCCACCTCCCCTTCTTTCTCGTCTATCCTTCCTAAACATTACATAGCCTGTCAGTGCTAACTCAGCATCTACTATATCTTCATTTGCCCATGATTATGTGATGCCTATTACATGAGGATCAATATCTGCTACCATAATGTCTAACTCACTTTTTTTATTTACTATGCTCCTAACATTTAAGCATACACATTTAAGTTCATTGTCTGAAATTATTGGTGAACATTTCTTTGGATGTGTATTTGTAGTAGTACTCCTTTGAGTTTTCTCTGTCAGTTCCCCCTGCGCACCTAGTTTAGTTGGGAGGGACTTCCGGTTTCGCGCGCTGCCGCACAGCCTTCTGGGTAGCCTGAGCGCCCCTGGCGACTGGAGCGCCCGCTGGCGAATGGAGCTAGCCCTAACCCCTGGCGACTGGTGCTAACCCTAACTGTAACCCCAACCTGTTGACGTCTGTGTAATCCTAACTTTTTGTCGTCTGCGGTGAACCCTGACCCTGACCTTAACGGAGTGACCCCTACACAGCGGTTATTAATAGGGTCATTATCAGCGATCAAAGGAGTTAATGAGGAAACCAGAAACCAACACAACACGGTATGGTACGAGTGCACACGTATTTTATTGAACAACACAAGCAGCATGATGATACAACAAGGGTAGCGTGTAATAGCACTACGACTACTACGACTGATATGATGATGATGATGACGATGATGACGTGACTTGCGGATGTTGACCATCACGCCAGAGGTCGCGAGCTTAGGGGTGTCTCCATCTCGCCAGAGGTTCGAGGGTGATGATGATGGTGAGACGACTTGCGGATGTTGACCATCACGCCAGAGGTCGTGAGCTTAGGAGTGGCGCGTCCACCTCGCCAGAGGCTCAATCGATGTACGATGTACGATAGTACAGTCTACCTTGTCGCAGCTGTTTAAGCCAATAAAATACGCGGCAATCGTTAGCTCTAAATCGGCGCCGAATATGTTGATAAATATTCTCATCGGAAAGCCGTTACAACGAAGCAATACATAAGCTACACAATATTGTCCGCAAACGTTAGACAGAGGACTCTGAAGTGTCTTGCTATTATGAGTCCACTCGGAACAATGTTCGTTCAGGAAGGTGCGGAACACCACGTGTCGTGGCGGCAGACCGTACGAGCAGAAGTAATCGCCGCGTCCGTCGGCGTCCAGGTACTGCACTATCCAATGTTCGTCCGGTTCGTCGCCGTCGTCAGTATTGCACACGAAGGCCGCAGGCAGAGCGTCTATCGTGGTAGGCAGTCCGTCTTTGGGTACGACGCCGCGAAAGATCGATTTGGTGCGCGGGTCCCTCGCCAGTTGTCTAGCGATCTGCAGGGTTCCATCTCAGTAGTCGTAGATGACGATGCGGCTCTTGTTTATTTCCAACACGGACTCGAACTCGGCGTAGGCGACGACGTTCACGGTGTTCGGCAGCGCGTCGCGGAAATGCAGCTCTATGCGCAAGTTGCCCTTTTGTACCAAATGGAAGCAAGGGCCATCGCACTGGTCGGGGGTCAGATCAAAACCGAAGGTGTAGCCGTGTCGGTAGTCGCTGCGAGTCAGTCCGTTCCCCTTGTCCTGCCACATCTTGCTGGTCGAGGAAAACAGATTCATGTAGCTCCTGACGAAGAGGTCGTCTTCGAAATTCGGCTGTAAAGGTTTAGAGCCTTGATGTGCCCCATATGCACGGTCGGATTCACGGTGGCCTTCTTTGCAAACAAGGTGGCATTGACGATGTTTATCCTGTAATCGGGGTTGTTCTCACCAGCCATGAGTGAAAAGCTGACTTACTGCGTACCAGTCGTATCTTGACATCGACGCCGTTGATTCGGAATTTATCCTGCAGAAAGAGATCCACGTGGAGACGGCCCATCAGGTCGACCATGCGACTCCTTACGATGTTCGCTCGTCGAGGCACGAACCCTTCGTTAGCCGCGGGTCCGTCGACTAACTCGACGGCATCCATATGAGTGGCCGTGTCCTTGTGCCACAGCTGACTCGTCAGTTACGTGACCTTGGCATCGGTACCGTAGCTCAGCAGCGTCTCTATGTAGGCGCGATACGCATACGTGTTGGTCGAAGGGGTCAAGAGCGTACCGTTCAGGTAGACGTCGACTTGACTGAACAGCGAATGCAGCCAGTTATTGACTGGACCCACGGGATCGGCCAAGTCGACATCGTCCCCATTGACTCGTGTCACCTTCACCTGCACGTGTAGCATCGTGTTGGCGAGATCCAGGTAATCATCTCCCGATCCAGGTATCAGGAATTCTATCGGTCCACCCGAGTCCAGAGAGGCCATGGGTTGATGTTCCACTACATGGCTGTCGACGATGCTGGTCTGAGTGGGGGGCAATGTAAATAGATCCAGCTCGGTCTTGACCCCTTCGCACGACTGCCTATGTACGAAAGCCATCGTTCTCGAATATGTCGGCCACACGTCTCTTGGGCTTCTGTCTCTTGCGCCGTCTCGTCGCAGAAGTGACTCCTTTCCTCACAGGCGTGCGTTTTATACGTTTACGAGGTCGCACGCCAGGGGCTAAAAGGCCACGCATCAGACTCCTACCAGCATCCGTGACGCGTCGTTTGGCCGCCTTTTTTATGCGCTGTCCGGACATGACGTCGTCGGCGGTACGCACGCCGGTCTTCAACGCCCCCTTTCCCAACGCCACGGCACCTCTGTTGATGAGTGGCATGGCGCTGCGCAGCAGACCTCCGAACAGACTGCCTAGTCCGTGACCTCGTTGGTATTGGGCACCGGCGAAGTAGGGCAGTGCACTACCCGCCTGACGCGCGTAATACTCGTTGTAATTCATCTTCAGAACAGTCCGGTCCTGCGCCGTCGAAAATGGAGTGTCACGGTCACCTTACCATACTCAAATGGCTCGAATCGTCCGGTGTTGTCTCTTATATTGATCTCTATCGACTTGAAGTGGGCGTACAACAGAGGCACGTAGTGAATGTTAGTGAACTGATCAGATACCGTAGCGCCGTGACTTCCACCAACCGGGAGGGCTCGCAACAAAGGTGCGACACTGTCACCTACTATACGAGACTCCACGACATCCGTGTAGACGTATATGGTATCGAACCCTTGATCCATCTGCACCACGTGTTCGGCCTCTTTACGGTAGGTGTACGGACCATCGGCAGTCTCTTTGGGTGGCAAAAACACGGTGGCCGACGGTGCGAGACCGATATCCGTTCCACCTAGTCTCGGGTTCTCGTCCGTGCGTGTCATCTCTGTTATTGTTGTTACTGCTGATACAATTGATCCTAGTGCTGATAGTACTGCTGCTGCTATCGATGGCGGACTGCTGACCACCGACGGTTCGATTCCTAACATTCTTACCAGCGCACTGCGGTGAGGTACAGTTAACTCGGTGCCTAGTGTCATGTGCAACGTCATTTTTTGAGTAATGGAACTGTAGCTAAATTTTGCCTGTACCTTATCCGTCGCCATACTATTCAGTCCCTTGTTGACATGGTTCATCAATGTCATGGGAGACTTGTAATGTCCAGCACTGATCTTCGCACTCGGGGTTAGACCCATAGGAATCGTCTCGTTAAGGAAGAACCAGGTGTCGTACACTCCTATGTTGTACCGATTATGTGGGTACTGTATTTCTGCCAACCCGCACTCACACTCGCCACTCAGGTCGATACGTTGAGGTAAGTCCGTTAAGTAATGGGCCAACGTATTGTCGGGATACATCTTCATGGAAGCGTTGCTAGGCAGCGTCAGGTAGAAATCAGTCACCATTGCATCTCAACGTGGGATTGGGGAGCAGGTAACCCAAATAACTAAACAGGGCCGTCCACAAATTAGAATTCTCGTGACCTGTTGTCAGGTTGTAAATGCTTATCAAGATGACCGTGAACAAGACGAGGACCTGACACAGAAAGACTATTTCTTCTTTAGGACACATGGTACCGAACAGATGCCAATGAGTACTGTCCTCTTCGCTCTGCGCGTCAGTACTGTCCTCTGCTGCTGCTACGTCCTCCTGTTCCTCCTCTTCTATGATGGTGGTGGTGGTGGTGAAGTCCCGTGTTGTCGTGTCTTATGTCATTTCTCGAATGAATTGTCACCATACGCGCGGCTAGTCTTTATAGTGGAGTGGACGAGTGCTTTGGCATCGATCCAGCTGTTGAATTTGGAGGGGTAGCCGAACCATTTCACCAAAGCCTCCGTTCGTCTGCCTACCTTAGGGCGCTGCAGTACCGATTCCACGCAGTACACTTTATCGGCGGGTACCGACACCTTCTGCAGCTTCAGTTCGTAGAAGGTGCCGTCCAGCACTTCACCGAGATCGTCCCTCAATCGGTACACAGGTGGATCGGAGGGATGAACCTCGTGTATCGTGAACATCTCTTCGCTCCAATTAGCTTTTTTGAACTTACCCTTGTACTTGCTGACGCGCACGCGATCTGACACACGCAACTTGGGCACGCCCTTACCGTCGTGACCGCACAGGCGCTGCCACACCTTTTCTTGATTCTGTGCACTTACCTGTTGAATCTTTCCACGATGCTCGCCTCCGTCTCCGCGTTGTGTGTGGAGAAGTGATGGATGCCGTACTTCTTCAATAGAGCCTGAACGGATTTATTAAGAAATTCCAGTCCTTGATCTGTCTGCAACTTCTTTGGCCAGTCGTTGGCAAAAATGGTTGTAAGCGCTGCTACCAACGACGCCGCGGACTTGTTTTTCATAGGAACACACCAGGCCACTTTCGAGAAGACGTCGATCACCGTGATGAGAAAGGTCATACCGTCGTTGTCGTTTTTCAAATTTGACAGATCGAAGAGATCAGCCTGCCACTGCTGACGTAGACCACCCACGATGACGCGTCGTCTCCTGAAATGACGTCTCGCCGGTTTGTGTAGGGTATAGGCGTCCTGTTCCGACAACCATTCTGCGACCATTTTCCGCGGCACGCGCGTGACGCTTCGCAAGGCATCGACTCCATCGTAACTGCCTACCCTTGTCGGGTCGAAGTAGACCGACCTCAGTAGTTCATTGCTCGGCGCCATTAAAAGAGTTCCGATGGGTTGGCGGTGGTGACGTAGACTCCGCAGCACGGCTCTTGACGAGTGACGATGAGTACGTTGACGTACACCAGAACACACACTACCACAACCACAACGATGACGAATGACCTACAATCTAGTAGTGAAACCACATCCCGAATAGCGAATGTTGTATAAGACTTCGGGCTATAGCGTCATCAAGCAAGTAAAGTCCACCGCAAAATATCGCAACGACGACGGAACGGTACATGTCCTGTGGATCGCTCATCGCAGCGCATACTGTGCTATGGACACGTACCGCACTGCCTTAAATGTCTTCCCAACTAGTCAATGACGCCAAAGCCTTATGTTGTTGTTCCGGGGGTAGGATTAGCATGGAATGTTCCATCTGACTGCGTCGACGAGCGAGGGGTGTCCAACTGAGTGATCTTCGTGCATTACCCACACCAGCGCGAGGAGTAGCCGGCGCTCGACGACTACGACATGGAGTGGGCGTCGTCGCCTGACGTATGTAGGTTCTCCTGGCGACGTTACCGACTAACTCCATGGACAGGTTCATGGCACGGAGTTGTCGTGCGAATGGTTGCCATCCCGTTGGATCGGTCTTTCTCTTACGCAACAGATCATTCACGAGATCCACCAAGTTACTTCCGGCAACCGGCACACCTTCGTGTATCAGTTCGCCGCGAGTGGTCCACGCGATATCTCTTTTCATATGCTCCATCAAACGTCTGGCTTTGGCTTCCATGGTCTTGGGAACAGTGTCCACAACGTATGCCTCTATTCCGCTAGCAGGAGCTCCTACCGCTCCCTCTGCCCCGCCCCGACTCGTTCACCGCGACCACGCGTACCGGTACATCTGCCGAGCCAAGTGCGTCATCTGCGATGCATCACGAGGATTCTTGAACACCACCATGTACTGAGAGTTCAGATGGTACGACTCTCTTTGTTTTTAGGGAACAGGTTCTATACGAGATACAGCACGGACGTGTTCCTGTGATGACTTTTTTAGTGAACAGGTCGTGACCCGTTCGTCCTTTTCTGCCATGAAATCATCTATGACGATGAGGTTCCTCGTTGACGAATCGAACATGGTCGCACTCGGCAACCCTTCCTCGAATCCATCGTTACGTAAGCCTCTTGCCATTCTCCGTAACACCACGTGATCCGTTCGGGAGGTGGGTCGATCATCGCAGCAGCGTGACGCAGCAAACGCGTCACGAAAGTACTTTTACCACATCCCGTCGGTCCGGCGACGATGACCGTGAAATTATGTTTCCATTGCATTTTCTACACGTCCACCGGACCCGTGCTCATCCCGTCCTCGTGCACCACGAGTTTGGCGTAGAAGTAGGTGAGGGCCGCCCGTTCCTGCACGTACGTCAACATGGTCGACTGACGCACCCGGAACCCGCGGTTCTTTCCACTTTCGCTCCGACGGTTGGTGAGCACCTCCAGGAACGAGTCCTTGTCTATGCCGTTGTGACGTTTGCTCAGTCCTTTGGTGCTGTATTTGTCGGTGGGTCCGAAACAATAGTACGTCTTGCTGCACAGCCCCACAAACCCGTCACCGGACCACTCTACCTTGAACAGACCCGGTGTCCTCTTATCGTACGCCTTGCGCGCATTACAGGACGTCTCGTCGCCGACCCACGGTCGATTGGCGAGTAGACAGTGCACGTACTCGTTCCGATGGTCGACGCAACATTCGGACGGCAGCCATTTGGAGCGGTGCCGGAAGTAATGTTCTCGTAGTTCCTGGGTCACGAGGTCGTCGACGAATTCAGCGGCCAAGGCCAAATAGGCGGAGTCTGTATCCATCTCGCAGTATTGGAACAGAGGGCGCTCCAGGTACCTGTTGATGAAGTCGTAATAAAACTGCAACATGCGCATCTTGGCGTACTGTAGAACGAAGAATCCCACGTGTATGGGCAGGGTGTACGTGGCGGTTTTCTCCATCTCTATCTCGTACGCATCATCAACGATGACGTCGAGTTGTCGGAACCGTCTATCGTTGACCACGAGCGATGCCGCCTTCTCTGTGCAGTAGTTGACGTTACGATGTTGGTCCACATTGGTGATGGTCTTTCCGTATTCCGAGTTCCCCAGCAACTTCATGGTGTCCGCGATGATGGCCTTGTATGAGTGGACGTCTCCTTCGCGCCGGGCCGTGGACACTGCATCGCCGAACCGCCGGAAGCACGGGATAGGATCGTACTCGATGACCTGGTAGACGTGCGTCACATCGAGACCGTGGTCCAGATACCATCGCAGCAGAGGCGTGGCGAGCAAGATCTTATCGCCTCGATAACTGCCCACGAGCATGCGCCTCGGAGTCGCCGTGATGTTGTGCTCTTCGGCGTATCGGCGTATGAACGGTCCGATATCGTCGCGTGTCAGACTGATGTTCTTGAACACTGGCTGCATTTCGGCAAAGTGTTCGCGCAATGCTTCCAGTACGCATACGTCACACTCGATCAGACCGAACCGGTTCCGGCACGCACGCCGCTCAGGATCTGTTGCGACGTCAGCGTCCATCGCGCGTGTCGTCATCGCGGAAATGCAGCATCCAGACACTTTTTAACGACTGGATCTCGTATCTCTTTCCACTCGCATTCCCACAGCTCGACGATCTTAACAGAGTGACGTAGGTAGGCGGTGTTCTATCGGGTCTCGGTGAGCAGTTGATCCATGGATTTCCCGTTGACGGCGTTGACCTCTTGACGGGTGCATGGGTACCATGAAAAAACATCCATGGAACTGATACGCCGTGTTCGTCTCGCTGCACCACCCATCCACCAAAAGTTTGCCTATTATCTTCTCTCGACTGTTGTTCCGCAGCCATCTGTCCGTACAGCTGCGCCGATTCGGGCCGTAAGTCGTTATCTTCCTGTCGTCGCGTGTATCATCCCATAGGCATGTCTTGCATGAGTGACCACAAGTACAGCGCGTTCACATCGTATCCGACAATCGATCAGCACGGACGAGCGACCTCTCCGTACTCGTTCTGACGTAATGTGGTGACCCCTTTCTCGTGATAGCATTGAAAAATGTGCAAAGCTCCGCCAACCACGTGATCTTTGACGAAGTGATGAAGATCTGTATTCTTCTCGTTGAAGATGGTAAATTAGGTATTTTCTGGAAGGTCGTTGAACAGGTAGAGCAAGGTCAAACCAGGTACGCTGATGCCTTGCTTGAACATGTCTATGCCACGTTGCTGGTAGAAGGCAAACTGTCTGTCGATGGCCTGCAGAAAGGGAACCACGTCCCTATTGTTGTACCAGACGAGAAAGTCTCGCAAAGTCGTCATGGCGTGGTCGCGCCAGGCCTCTTGACAACTGGCGTAATCCTCGTCGGAAATACTTTCATTCTTCAGTCGACTGAAGAAGGCCTCTTTCGATGAAAGTACGGTATCGTCGAGTCTCTCCAGACTGTCCATGTAGTCGTACGGGAAATGACATTTCGTGACCTCGCATCCGTACGCTTTCAGATACTTGTCGTAACTGAACCAGGGGGCTATGTAATTGGTCATGTCTAGGAATTTCCGCTGATCCATCGAAAGACACATGAAAGTGTTGTTGCATTTGATGACGAAAAACGACCCGATACCATCGTTCTCTTCTTTTTTCTCTTTGTCGTCTTGTTCCTTCTCCTTTTCTTATTCTTGTTCCTCTTCTTTGACGTGGACAGGAAGTAAGGTATGATGAACTGTTTGATGGAATTGAGATCGTACTTACCCGAATTGAACCCGATGATGGGTAACTGATACATCCATCCATAAAGTTGTCCCATCAGCTTTTTATATGTATTGGTCGCTGGTCGAGATTCCTTGTCGCTGGCTGATCGTCCCAGTTCGTCAGTGGTTCTGCGAGTTGTTCCAACACATCCTCGTATGAGTCTTTGATCTTAACCGTAACGAGACATTGCACTTGCTCATGTCCGGGCACGTTGGATGACACACTGACATTCAGTGGGACGTGACGCGCAACCCAGTGGACCTTGTCACTGTCCGACGGAAGTTGTTCTGTATCGAACCAACACTCAATGTCAAAAGTGGCTCGATACGGTTAGAACCATAATGAATCGGACACTCGAACGTTCTCGTCGTCCAGACGTTCGAACACTGATGGAGTCGAATGGTTCACGCCGCCGGGATAGACTTGATGCACAACTCCCGTATACGTGCGCTCGTGCCTGCGCAGCATAGATGCTTTATTCCATAATGAGTCACCGCACTTCCGACATCGATACGAGTGACAGCACATGCGTACATCTTGGATGAAGGAAAAGTGTGTCTCGTGAAGGTTGAGATACATTGTTTCGGGGTAATGGCATAACGATCGGCGGACGAGTTCGGCGGTCGACTTACCATCTTCTGCATCCGATTTGACGAGCTTGTACACGCACATGTTCGTTTGGAACGTGGTCTCTATGCGATAGAGGTCATCCAACGTGACCCCGGCAAATTCTTCCATGGGTACATCGTCTTGATCGTATGCCTCTTATAGCATCTTCATCGCCGGTTCCAATAGATATAGAACGTATACTCGATGCAGGGCCAGACACCGGTAGAGACATAGGTTATCATTGTACCTCTTGTTATGGTTGGGTTCCGTTTCCAGACCGATGACGCATTTTTTCTTTTTGATGTAGACTGGAAGGGGGGTCGCACGTACACATCCTATCGGGTGATCGATGATGCGGTTGACGAAGAAGGTGACATTGGTCATAAGTTCGTACACCCACGCAGAATACGGTCTTTGATTGATGGCCCATTACAAGACGTCGGTTTCTCGGATGCGTTCGAGAAAGATATCAAAGTCCTTGCTGTTGGTGATGAGACTGGGCTCGTCCAGGTAGCGTCCACAGCAATTGCACGAGGAATGATAGTACTTGTATCGACCCGTGTTCTTGTTCCTCAAAACGCACCCGTAACTGAGGTTAATCTTCAATGCGTTGGTCTGTTCCAATGATCTTCAAAGGAGGCTCTAGGACGGTCGTGTCTAGCGTGGTTAATCTGTAATCGTACCTGCACTGGAGGGGACCTCTCGATACGCGAGTCCTAATGGTCGACCAGTGATATCGAATGACATCTAGCAGTTCCGTCGACAGAGTGTCGGAGAAGGGAAGTCGATCGGGTGGATCGATGGGATCGTCTTCTGTGAAGAGTGGGTGGTGGGGTGTGGTAGTGTCTTCCCTTTTTGATCTCTTCGGTGACGGTTTCTCGGTGACGTCGGTACACGCGGTTCTTGCGTGTCTGGTCAGGAGCCAACGTCTTTCGAACTTCGGTCCACATTTCTTACACATGTAGACGGTGGTGTTTCTTCTTCTGCTGCTGCTGCTGCGGCGGCGGCGGCGGCGACGACGACGGCGACTACATACTAACCTGACGTGACGCTGTAGGTTTTCCAATCTCCCGAATGTTGCACCGCATTTCTCGCACACGTATTTCGCTCTCTTTGCGTGGTCACTAGGTGGCACCACTGCTTGCGGTGCCACGGAGTACGAATGGATATCCCAAGATGGCGTCGAGTGACTCTCCACGTGTCGTTGTAGCTCTGCACACGTGTCGAAGGCGAGTCCGCAGTGGCGACATAGATGTCTTTTCATGGTGATGACTGCATCTACAACTGAGAGGTCACGGACCCTCAGTACATCTATATAGTGCGAATTGGGTGGTGGTAGTGGTATATAATAAGAAGTGAATGATGTGCGTGCGTGTGCGGCATGATGAGTGATACGGCGTGCTCCTATGACAATGGCTACTATTGTCCACTTTGTCCGATATCATTGACTATGGGTTCCCTTTCAACTATGGCGGGTTGTCACTTGTAGGAATATAACAATGACAACACGTTCCATTCCTTTTTGTAACTTTTATTAAATAGAATACATATGTTGTGTATGAAAGAGAGAGAGAGAGAGATATATATATATATATATATATATATATATATATATATACATATATATATATATATATATATATATATATATATATATATATATATATATATATATATATATATATATATATATATATATATATATATATATATATATACATGGTACCGTACTTGTTTTCACCGAATCCACCATCGTTATTGTCATTAATCTCGTACCTGTCAACGTCAGCATCCTCATCCTTGTTGTCTGTTGACAAAATATTAAGGTTAGTGTACCATAATGCAATCAAATGTTGGAGATAATAAATGTTATAGTTCAAGGGTGTTAACTTATTATGTGGCTGCAACTTACAGCATCAGTTTAATAAACAGCACATTAAGAAGTGTGTGTGTGTGTTCTTACAGTTGTCATGGGTTTTAGGCGATTATTTGTTCTTGTATGTAATTTTGCCATTCAGGCGAGTTTATTGTGTTGGTGAACGAGTGACATATGTCTTGAGTTACTTCGTTTAGTCTTTTCGATGTGATCTGACTGGTTGACATGATGAGATGGGACACCCCTTCCTCAGCCATAATGTTACATGGTGCTGGTTCTATCAGCGGCACGGGTGATCATGATGTTAGGTAGTACGTCGGATCCTCCTCCTTGCATGTTGGTGACTGCGAACGAGATGGCGGAGACAGTGGAGTCGACGGTGGTGGTGGCATCGCCATTTATGACGTCGGCATCTGCGAGTGGGATGGTGGTGGTGGTGATGGTTGTGGTGGCGTCACCATTGATGACGTCGGCATCTGTAATTGCGATGGTGGAGACAGTAGGAACGTCGGCGGTGGGGGTGGTGGCGTCATTGGCGATGCTGCCAGTCGTCTTTTTTTTAACAGCACCAACCGAAGGTCGTTGTCGGCCAACGGCGGCGTCATTCGCTTGCGCGACGCCGCCGTCGCTGCCTTCAACGTCGTCGTCCTCTCCATCTCCTCGTATGCCGCTCGCAGTTGCTCTAGACCGGTTCTTATCTATAGACAGGAATTTTCCCCAATCTCTCCTCCAACGCTATGACAAGCCAACGCAAGATGTGCAACATCAGACCGGAAGGCGGTAAGTAATACTCATCTTCCAACATATATAATATACGATCCACCTCGTCACACGCATAACGAACGCACGCTGCATCTACTGCAGCGTCGACGCTCTGTTGATTCAACATGGCTTCCGTACAATTCCAAATTCTATCTATGTTGTTTACCGTTACCTGCATATCATCGCTGTTGCCGCTGCTGTTGTTACTACTGCTTATTACTATGACATTAGCTGAATTGTTACTAACAGCCGCATCAGAGGACATGAGGTAAAATTAGTAAAGGATCAATGTAGATTGGACATCAGGAAGCACTCGTTCTCACAGAGGACAATAAATGAATGGAACAAATTGTCAACAGATTGTGTAACTGCTAGCAGCGTGAATATGTTTAAAAACAAGGTTGACACATATCTCAGGAGGGCAGGCTATAAGTAGATGAACATTGTTGGACTCTCGATAAGCCAATGGCTTCCTTGTCCACTTGCCATCTGGGCCTTTGGCTTGGATGGCAAATCTTGTTAAATCTTGTTAAATCATCATCAGCATGGCCACCATCGTCTGCTATAAGAAGGGTCGGTGCTGTAGAGGAAGTCGATGACGAGGACGCCAATAGAAGATCGTCCTCGTATGCATCTAGCCACTCCTGCACCTTTTCGGTGCTGACATTCATCATAGCTTCGTCAGGGACTACACTACCAGTGCTGGTGACGCCGACATTCTCTTTGTCTTCCTACAAAGAGAATGGTCCGTCTAACTCTTCCATTTCTGACACGGTGTTGTTGACATACGCACCGTTTATGCGTTTTGTAACGGTCACCATGACACGGGCCCCTCACAGCAGCGACAGTGAGGCATACCGCCCTTCGTCTGACGTTATAGCGACGTAGCTGTTAGCACTGAATCCCATCACTTTTGCTGCTGTTTCATCGAACACGGTTGACCACAATTCTGATACTATCCAATCTGACAGGTGGATACGCAGGGCGAACCTGTACACCCTTTGTCATTGGTGAACGGAACAAAAGTAGCCATTGTTCTGTCTCTGCACGCCTTTGAAACGATGTATTTATCTTGCGTGGCGCAATTGACTATTGTTAACGGCCTTGTAAATATGTAGGTTCCGTTACTCAGCTGAGATTGCAGATGCATCAGGTTCATCTGCTGCGATGACTGCGAGTCGACGAACTGCTGCGTGGCCATGGCGCTGTCGAACGTGAAGTAAGAGTCAGTTGAGAGAGAGAGAGAGAGAGAGAGAGAGAGAGAGAGAGAGAGAGAGAGAGAGAGAGAGAGAGCAGTTATAACCGTTGGAGTGGTGGGTCGCCTTATATAGCCGGTCGCTCACGCCGGCGCGCTTTTCTTATCTCTCCAGCTGCGACCGTTGGCACGCGTGTTGTGCTGATAGCGCACATTCCTTTGTACACCGCCGCGTCTGGTCTGGCGATGCGTCTAGGATGTTTCGTGGGGAGTCTGGTTTTATCGAATGAACTCACGTCGTTCCATGAGTATCTGACCAAGTACGTTCTGTCCTGGCTGTCCAGTGTAGGTCAACAAACTCCAGAAACATTCCCTACTTCTTACGCATTCTTTTAACGGTGAATGTTGCGTGTCTAACAGCCGCTTGCTTAGTATTGTGTCACGAAATTTAATCGCGACTAATGCATACATTACATCTCGTCTCTGTTTGATCCATTGTGCATGTAAATGTGCCTGCTCTCGGATGGTCTTGCTAAGGTATTTCGCCTGTAGTCCAGTTCGTGTGGCCAGCAGTTTTTCCGCCGTCTCCATATCGCCATAAAATACGCATTTCCTATAAATGTACGCGGCTTCTACGGTGTTAAAAGTATGGCCCCCATGCATGTATACACACGTAGACGTTAGACAGGAAACCGTTGCCTCCTCTGAAGTATATAGGACGATTCATTATGACTATATGTTGTTCAAAATTACATGCACTGTATTTAAATACGACTGTTATGCAACGTTCGCCTAGGACGCAGTGGCTTCGTTGTTTACGCGTGGTAAATAGGTTTTTGGTTTCAGCGTCGGTTAACTGACAGTTTTCTGACAGGCTTATCGCATCTGTTTTCATTGTGATGAATTTGTTATTGTTCTAGTGGCTTACCTCAGCTGTACGTCGACTGTCTGGGATTTCTTTTCGCATTTCTTTCGATTATGAGGAATTTGGTATTGTTCTGTGTGCGGCTTACGTCAGCAACATGTCCTAACACTTTTATAGCATTTCTTTTGTTTTATGTAGCTTACATCAGCTGTCTGCATTGTTTAACGCTTGCTATATAAGACTGCTGAGACTAGTAATTTCTTTACACCTACCATCATTGCTGCATTCGTCGTCCTGCTGCTGCTTTTGCTGATACCGTCACGATCATGATGTCGTCTGGCGTTGCATATATAAGTAAGTATATATATATATATATATATATATATATAATTATATATATATATATATATATATATATATATATATTTGATTATATATATATATATATATATATATATATATATATATATATATATATATATATATATATATATATATATATATATAGTACGTGTTGTTGTTTGTACGAATGATCGCTAATACATACTCCTATACAGCGAACACTTTTACAATGCATCTATATAACACATAGTTTAACTTTAAAAGACATACAGTTATACGACTGTGTAACGTTTGGCTATAGATAGTTCTAGTTAAAAAAATACGCCGTCGCTTGCTTGCCTGCCTGAGGTCGTAGGGTCACCGATAAGGACTGCGCGCGGTCTACTTTTACACGCCGACTAGGCAACTGCTAGCAGTCTAGCGATAATGTAAAGAGGGCGCGGCCTTAATTGACCATAGACGGATGTGGGCGAAGGTGATGACCGAACTCGTACAGGTCAACAAAGCCTGTCGACCACGCACGTTGCTGGACAGACGCGGTCGGTCACTGCCACCACTGGACCTCAGTTCCTGCGGGCGCTGTCGACAGTGTCTGAATAATTATATACTATACTATAATGCCGTCCATGGATGAACCAGACGAGGTCGGGGTCACTGCTACTGCTATACTATAATACTGTCGGTAGATGATGACATTTTATATTTTTATTATCATATCCACCTATTTTAAATTAACATTTTAAATGATTATATACTATATAAACCGTTTCACCATTTTAATATATAATAAAAATCGCTTGTATTGTTATTACATATGCTGTTTTGTTGGTTGATAACTACGTTAACAAAAGAAAGACGACCACATTTCACCGTGGTACCAGATCATAACCGAGCGGTCGAATGTTCATAAATACAGCGTACAAAATGTAGGCAAACATGTAGGCTATACAATACGTATCACATTATACTGAAAACTTTTCGTTTTATGACGTCTTATGTCCAACGTCTATACACTGACTTTATAGCCCTGGTCCCACGTCAATACCACACTTGCAACATTGTCGCTAATTCCGCCTGCGCTTACAACTTTTTTTTTCACTGATAACGACGGTACAGTTGCAACATTTTTACTGATTAGCCTCCTTTGATCTCACAGTACGGCGTACAGCTGGATAGCCCACAGCCGACAACGGGTTGGGTAACGTTAGAGTTAGCTCCAGTCGTTAGGGAGACGGGTTAGAGTTAGGGTTAACTCACCACTTGGGTCGGGGTGGAGGTCACTCCGTTAAGGTCATGGTCAGGGTTCACCGCAGACGACAAAAAGTTAGGGTTACACAGACGTCAACAGGTTGGGGTTACAGTTAGGGTTAGCTCCAGTCGCTAGGGGGCGGGTTAGGGTTACGGATAGGGTTAGGGTTCACCGCCAAGGGGCGCTCAGGCTACCCAGAAGGCGCGCAACCTGAAACCGGATGTCCCTCTCAACACTGGTCACCTCTTTTGCTTGGTCATCAGAGCACTATAACTACTGACGGAGAATATAAAATGGGTATACTGTACTTGGTACTTCCATTAGAAAAGTACTTATGAGAAACAATTAGTGCTGAGATGAAAGCATCAGAACAATGTGGGATTGCGGTTTCAAAGGTAATCAAATTATTTCGGGTTAATTGGGAGAAATATCACATATAATGCGAAAGAGCTTACTGTACTACTGCATAAACAGTTAGGCCTAATTTATAATATTGCGTACAAGCATGGAGATCATACCATAAGAAGAACACAGATAAGCCGGCAATAACACAAAGAATAGTAACTAAACCTATGTCACAAATTACAGGCCTTTATTGTGAAAAACTTTAATAGATTGTGAGATTTGTGACTTTGCATTTCTTTATGACACTAGGAAGTGATGCGAATAGTGCGGCCTTTCAAATGTGGCTGTTGCGGAAACTGGAGTCAAATACTGCCCTGTTGCAGCGTGGGGGTGGAGGTGCAAGCCCCCGTCGGAACCACCATCGGCCACTTCAGGAAGGAGTAAGTGAAAGTCTGAACTTTTAACAATGTTATTTTTTGCAATCCTTATTGAACATCGGTAGGTATGTCCAGTCACTGGAATCCTTCTTGTAAACAGATTGGTCTGTCTTGACACTGGACACCTTCTCGGAGACAGGTTGGTCTGTCTTGTCACAGGACACCTTTTCGGAGACAGGTTGCTCTGTCTCGTCACTGGACACCTTCTCGGAGACAGGTTGTTCTGTCTTGTCATTGGACACCTTCTCGGAGACAGGTTGGTCTGTCCTGTTACTGGACACCTTCTCGGAGACAGGTTGCTCTGTCTTGTCACTGGACACCTTCTCGGAGACAGGTTGGTCTGTCTTGTTACTGGACACCTATTCGGAGACAGGTTGGTCTTTCTAGTTACTGGACACCTTCTCGGAGACAGGTTGGTTTGTCTTCTCACTGGACACTTTCTCGGATACAGCTTGGTGTGTCTTGTCGTTGGACACCTTCTCGGAGACAGCTTGGTGTGTCTTGTCGCCGGACACCTTCCCTTGAGACATGTTGGTCTGTGTTGTCAATGGACACCTTCGTTTTGACAGGTTGGTCTTTCTTGTCACTGGACGCCTTCTTGGAGAGAGGTCGGTCTGTCTTGTCAATGGACTGAGATATGTTGTTCTCTCTTGTTACTGGAATTGCATCCATCTGTGTGTATATCTATATGGCTCTAGTTGTGCATGGGTACATGTAAGCCTGTCTGCCTGCCTGCCTGCCTGCCTTTTTGCAGGGCTGTGATGCGCCATTGCTGTTTTCAGCTGCAGCTGTATTGCTCCCAAGTTCAGCGTGTCTGACGGTCAGGACCAGGTTCAACTACACGTCTCAGGCCCGCTGTGCGTCTGCGAGTCGCCGTGCTGTCCATTCAGTCAAGAGTTCACTGTGTGTATCACTGCCTGTCTAGACGAAGGATCGTGCAATACTACTAGCTTCCATACATTTAGCTTGTTTCGCGAAACCCGTAGAAGCCATGCGCACCTGTGCTAGGGTTGCTGAAGTTGAGCTAATTGTTGTCGTTTGCACTGAGTTAATCTGCCTGATGGAGTTTGGCAACAACATAGTCAGTAACAACATAGTCAGCAAACCCTACGTTTCCAAACTCCACCAGGCAGATTAACTCAGTGCAAACGACAACAATTAGCTCGACATCAGCAACCTATGTGATGTGAATATCTCCTGACTCGGCGCCCCGTCCATTGCACCCCGTTAAGTGGGATAACAAACAAAATTTTTTCACAAATATCTTGATATAGACTACAATAAAATTGAACATTGATGTCACTAAGTGTTATAGATGACGTAAATGTAAAGCAGTTTGACATTGATGTCATTAAGTGTTATAGATGACGTAAATGTAAAGCAGTTTGACACAACCACCCACTAGATGGCTTCGTTGACATGTTGGTTGCAGATATACAGCAGCGACTGGAAGACACAGGTGGGGAAAATTTCAAAACAGTACTCGGGATTGGTGAAAGAAATGTTCACCGTGGCGGACAATTTCACTGTCTCATGCAAGTTTCTTCTCACTAGTTGAGCGTGCGTGCGTGCGTGCGTGCGTGCACGCGTATAGTCTGAAATTGTATCGGTTCACGTAAATGCCGATTATTTATGACAGGTTCAGCGTCATTTTATATATTCCATAAAATAGTATTATTTTAGACCGGCCATAGAAATGCGCAGTGATTTAAAGTTTGTAGCAAATCACGATATGGGTGTGATATTCGCATAATTTTAGTTGGTTTTCTGATAATCACTAAGAAGGGGTGTAGCACAACATCCCAACTCCCACCTCTTTGGGGGCCAACGTCCCACCTCCCACCATTTTGAGAGTCCACCCCCGCCATCCCAACCTCCTACAAATTTTTTAGCTTAACTTTCCATAATTTTTAGGGCCAACCTTGCACGTCCTGCCACATACCCTCACCAAGTGTCGCTGAATGTTTTTGAAATTAAAGTTATGTGCTCTTAAACAAGATATAGTTTATGTAAACTCTTCACTTTAGTTCACGCGCAAAATTTAAAATACAATATTATGCTGTCTACGATGTTAGAAACATTGCCACTTGGTTGGCGGTAGCAGTAACTATTACAATTATCGAAAATTAATAATATTGTCCTAGTTTATGTCTGTATCAAAATGACGTGAATTAACAAAGCACTGTTTCTAATAGCCGCTATGGTTCATCAAAACTACTTTCTATGTTCGTTGGCATAATTTGCTAACAAATGGTGATTATTATTCGTCAATGTGGACTAACATTGGGTGCAACTTAACGATAAACATTGTTTCGTTTTTAGTTGTCAAGGACATGGACGTGAAAATGAAGACAGTGCTTATCGGTGGTGCTTTTCTCCTTGTAAGTACCCGACTCTCGTTTAACCGTACCAAATCAGTAGACTTAGAATGGACGAACTAATTAATGATAATTGTAGCTGTGCGGCGTGCACCAACCAGATCTTTTCAGATGAAGTTTACCATTTGCGTCTATTTGTTTAATACGACGTGTAATAATACACAGAATGTAATTCAAAGCGTCAACCTCTCCTTGTGTTGTGTTTTAGGACTTCCTTTACTTTGAAAAGAAAGCTGACAAAGGTGAAGACCACATTTCGCTGTTTTCAAATCTGTCTTAATCTGCGGGGAACGACTCAGGCAAGGCATCTTTCCTCAGAGTTCAGCCGCGCGTATCGTCCGCGCAAGCCACGTGGAAGTGACGGTTAGTGATATGACCGTGCGATGAAGACGAACGCGGCTAGCAGTTTAATGTCAAATTGATAACGACGACGGAACATAATGTGCATCACACTGCTGGAATCAAGTTGCGTCAAACGGCGCTGGCAACGAAAGAAAGATTAAAGATGTTTTAATAAGATTTGTTTTGCAAAATGTTCACTGTGTTAGCGATGGCCGCAGTTTCGCTTGTGCATCATACATTTCACTCGCAGTCAGATGTGTTTGGGAATGACGGTCACCCAGAAGACTAATAAATCTACAAAACTATGAATAGATGCCTACACATACCATACTTAATTGTTAAAACTTAACAATTTGCTTGGTGGTGTTGATGGTGGTGGTGGTGGTGGTGGTGGTGGTGGTGGTGGTGGTGGTGGTGGTGGTGGTGGTGGTGGTGGTGGTGGTGGTGGTGATGATGATGATGGTGGTGGTGGTGGTGGTAGAACTTAGCACCAATGAAAACCACTCCCCAAATAATACCATTTCACACAAATAAGTGAAATGAGAAGTCAACTTGATGTGGAAGAGTTCCTTTACCAATTAACTTAATGAGATCTCCTTAATGTGATCGGCGTGTGTTAGGGTCGTATCCACGGTTACTTTACTTACTTGGGCCCGTCTGCTCGATGTGAGCATCGAGCATCCACAAAAGTTCTCCACTTTGCCCTGTTCTGTGCCACCGTTGTTATTTCATTTCAGGTGTAGCCCATCGTCTTCAGTTCGGTATTCACGTATCACCGCCAGGTGTTTCTGGGCCGTCCTATTTTCCACTTTCCTTGGTGGTTCCATGTTAGTGCGTGTCTGGCGATGCTGGTTGGGGGTTTTCGTAGTGTATGACCAACCTCCATGTTCTCGATTTTCTTTATTTTTCCGCGAGAAGCTGTTAAGTCCTTTCACAGAGAGTGTTGCTAAATTTGTCAGACCTTTTCATATTCTTAATTCTGCGCAGGCATCTATTCATGAAAGTGTGCATCCTTTTCAGTGTGTCATTCTCCATGTCTCCGAGCTGTATACTGACTTGACATTTGAGATATCCTCAGTTTGGTGTTTAACTTTGTAGCGATAGTTGATATAGCGATATTTGTAACGTAGACTATCTACGACGACACACTGCAATGACAGCATAGATAAAATAAACGCTGTGGTGTTTCTCTTCCCAAAAGTTGCCTTTTATACTGTAGCTAACATGAGTAAACACATATGAAATATGGTATCAGATGGGATCGAGTCTACATGTTCCCCAATGCTATACTTAAGCTTTCTACAACATACAGTCTTGATGTATAACTGAAAACTAGAAAGTCGCTAGCAGTGGGCGAAAATACAGAAATGTGTCCTCGTGTTATCTGAAACGCAGCGCTGCAAACACAATGACTTCACACAGTGTTAATGATGAACGGACAGCAGAACTGGAAACAGTATAGAAAAAAATTTTGGACAGTTACGAAATTGTATGTCATCTGAACTGAAACAAACGTCCAATGAGTATAGAGTGGCAACGTTCATCACATGTGTTGGGCAAGATGTCTTGGACGTATACAATGGACTCACATTCGAGACGGAGGAGGGGAGAACTGACATGAACACTATATTGACTCTGATGGAAAAACACTGTGTAGGCGAAACGAATGTCATATATGAGAGATACGTTTTCAACAGTCGCATGCTAGAAACAAAACAACGAAGTCAGTGTATACCAACTTACATTAAATGCTGCTGTCAATTCCTATTTACCGAAAACGTTTACTACAATTTTGTCAGATATTATCTTATGTATGTAAATTATATAAATGTATCACTTTATCTAATATATGTAAACGATAGTTTGGTACACCAGTTTAATTCACGACCTGTAAACAAACTCCCTTTTATCGCTGGTTGAATTTGGGTCCCGGAAAAATCCTGCCTCTGTTGACAAAAACAGTTTCTTAATATATGTGTATAAGAAGTCTGTGTATAATATATGTGTAGTAATACTTATTCTAACCAATGTTCCACTGTTTCTGACTATTCACTATGCTATCTCAATTTTCGAATGGTAAACAATCCAATTAACGCTCACTGATTTCCCTATCGGAGTGTGTGTGTGTGTGTGTGTGTGTGTGTGTGTGTGTGTGTGTGTGTGTGTGTGTGTGTGTGTGTGTGTGTGTGTGTGTGTGTGTGTGTGTGTGTGTGTGTGTTGGTGTGTGTGTGGTGTGTGTGTGGTGTGCGTGCGTGCGTGTGCGTGATAGTAATACGTAATACTTATTCTATTTGATATACCGCGTTTTTCTGTAAATTATCTGCACCAAGTCCAAGTCGCTGCATCAAGTCCAAGATTCCGGAAGTAAGACCATTTATGTTCTGTATTATTCCATTCCGAAATAAAACACTCACTCACATTCACTCACTCACTCATTCACTCACAAACCTTGCTCGCAAAACAAAATTGCCGACACGCTCTCGCGATTGCCGGTCATCACTTCAGACTCCGCAGTTAATGAAGATGATTGCGACGTGGTCGGTAAAGTGATATCTACTTATACTTGTAGTGCTGTTACACACACTGAGCTGAAGAAAGTTACAAATTAGGATACTGTATCCACTCGGCTTATGACTTACCTGAATACCGGATGGCCTGAAGCAAAGAAACAACTTTCAGTAGCAGTGCAGCCATACTTTAGATGGCTAGAATTAACCTACCCCGTTATCCTGAGTTTTCTGTGACATACGAACCTGCTATTGCATCCAAGTGGCAGGAATTGCTGGAGGGGTTTGAGGCAATGTTACGCGCTACGAAAGTCACAGACGCGGAGGAGAAGAGGAATATGCTCTTGCATTACATAGGAGCAGGTGGAAGAAAACTTCTGAAGTGTCTTGAAGACATTGGTGGAGATGGAAATTATACTAGGCCCGTCAACGCACTAAAAATGGTTATTTCAAGCCAAAGTTAAACCGTGTCTACCTCATGAATATGTTACATCAGTTCCAACAGAAACCATGTGAGTCGATTGACAATTTCTACATTCGTGTAAACGAAAAATGAAACAGGAAGAGCTGGATAAGAACCAGATTATCGAGCAAATAAAACTGGCGCATCTTGTAAACAATTGTCGGTTGAAAGAGGTGAAATAGAAGGCCATAAGAGATGGTTTATCACTAAACAAGTTTATGGATACTGCCAAAGTTACTGAAAGAATGAATGTGCAATTTCGAGACTTGGAGTTGAACACATCAGCCTCAGTGAGTCCAGTGAATGATCAAAGTCAATCACGACACCGTGTCAGGCTATCACACAGCCGTGATCGATCCAAGAGTATACATGGGAGTAAGCAATCGGATTCAAAGAAGACATGTTTTCACTGTGTAGTTGACTACCCACACCAAGGCGATTGTCCGGCCAAAGACAAGAAGTGTAGGAAGTGTGGAACAATTGGACACTTCGAAAAGAAATGTCACTCAAAGTCGAAAATAGTGGGCCGAATATACGATGAAGAATACGTGACAGTCCCCTGTGTTTCTGGTGGGAGGCAAAAGAAAGGCACCAGATGTGCGACCATAATTATGTCAGGAATAGATGTCTGCTGTCTAGTGGACTCCGGTGCTGGAGTGAACCTGATAGGAGAAGACACTTTTCGAAAGCTAAACACCAAGAAGCTTAGTAGACCTGCGTAGAAGCTGTGTTCACATGGTCCAGAGGGTGAACGACGAGAGTTGTCATTGCTAGGTTATTTCCAGGAGATAGTAAAAGCACCACAGACCAAGTTAGCAACAGTCACTTGGGAATGGCCCAATATGTCTTCAGCTTTATTCCAGAGTACAGCACTGTGGTAGAGCCATTGAGACGCGTTAAATGCTGAACAAGAGAAAACTCAGAACAGAAGTCCCAGCGGTTTCCAGGCGAAAGAAGGTGTCATTCGAAGATCAGCTTGATTTCGCCACCAAACGAGATACCCGCACGAAACGCTACATGAAGGAGCTCTCTGACAGTCGCAGCAATGCCAAGGATACGACATTGCAGATAGGAGACGAAGTACTTGTGAAACAGCTGAAGACTGATAAGCTGTCAACCCCGTACAAGCCAGTACCGTACGAAATTGTGGAGAAGAAAGTAAGAATAATAACTGCTGCGTCGGACGATCATGTGATCACTCGCAATTCGTCATTTATGAAGTAAATTCCGGAATACTGTGGTGAAACGTCACTAGAGGCACAACCAGATGTATCGGAGCCTGCGATCACACCCGAGACATTGCAACATAAAACTGACGCATTGAATATTGCTCCTGGAGCAGAAAGTGGAACCATTGGGATACCTGTGAGAAAATCTTCCAGGAACAAGAGTGCTCCAGGGCGGTTGAAAGACTATGTTGAAGATGTGTTAAGAAGAGTGAGGGGCAAAGACTCACCTAGGAGTGAAGTGCTGGACATTGTGGGGCATGGGCTTATATACAGGACTTGTTCACATAGTAGTTTTCAAAGAGTGATTATATTTGGTGTTCACACTGTTTGTAATTCTCACTCTGAGTTGGAGCCTGAAGACATTGCTCTCGACGCATTTACGATGAATGTCACATCAGAGACCTTCTGTTGTGGACAATGCATTGTGCAGTTTAGCTTTTCACGTCAGTTTAAACATTTGTGTTTTAAAAGTGTTTGATCTCTATTGTAAAGAGAGGAGAGATGTCATGGCGTTAGTTAGTAAGAGCGGTCTGTATCCACAAGTAGTGATGACCTTAAGTAGTTTGGGAATCTTGCGTTTTCCAGACGTAGATGCCAACATGGCCACATGTCAGCACTGTGTCGAATTCATAATTAAAGAGTTGTTTTCACTAACAGGTAACTCTTGGATTCATTATAACGACACGCGACGAACGGCAAAGCACCGTCTGTCATATTACACGGCCGTCACATGAGAACATTACTGGACATTGTTGAATTGACTGCAACCCCAACTCCACATACCGCAGTGGAAGTGGAGAATCGTGTTTACATGCGACAGGCAAAAGCAAAAGAGATTTTTGGCAAAAGGACATGTGTTAAAGCCAGATATTTTGCGCCGGGCGATATTGTTCGAATTAAGAAACATTAGCATGTACGTAAAAGTGAAAGTAAATTCACCGGGCCTGCTGAAATCTTGCAGAAATGTATAAATAAATAAACACTTCGGCCTTTATTTTACGAATAATTTTATTAACATTTATTACAGTAGTTCATTTCTTTAGAAGAGGGAAAATGTGGTGTTCTGCATTATAACCATATCAGTGCATGATGTAATTACTATACATACGGTATTACACAATTTATGTGACGTCAGGGGTGCTGGTGTAGATGAGTGTAGAAATGAGGTATACTGGTCGGTGTAGTTTTCAACCTACTTAATAGAATATGCTGTTTAAAAAAATCTGAAGAAACATTTTGTGTAAGAGATCGACATACCAAATCACTAACAGCTACTTCATCTATACACTGCAAAAAAATTATTAAAACAGTTGTTTTTAGTGAAAAAACTTATGAATATTGAAACAGAACTCAACAAGTAGTTGTTGAAGGTTAACACTTGTACACTGGCCCAGTCACGCCTGGAGTTCCCCAGGGCTAGGTCCTTGGTCCCACATTATTTCTAATCTACATCAACTATCTTGGTGATGGTATTAAGTCCACAATAAACCTCTTCGCCGATGACACTATACTTTACAACATCGTCAAGACTCCACCCAACTACAAGATGATATCAGAACACTCGAATCCTGGGTAGGAAGATGGCCTTCAATAAAGCGAAATGTCATCAACTAACAGTCACCAAGAAAAGAAATAAGATTTCCACCAGCTACAAGTTGCACGACCAAACCCTGGACAAAGTAACAAGCGCCAATTACCTAGGCGTTGAATGAAAATCTCCACTGGGGAAAGCATATACAAGCAACTACAGCCAAGGCCAACAAAGTGAGCGCCTTCGCCTACAGAAACCTCAAGGGATGCCCAATAGATGTCCAGACACATTGCTACAAAAGCCTTGTACGACCAGTGCTAGAATACACAGCAGTGGTGTGTGATCCCCACCAGCAACATCTTAATTCCTCACTTGAGAAGGTCCAACGACGCTCAGATCGCCGCATCCTTCACGACTTCAGCTCTACGTCTAGTGCCTCTGCATTGGTTGCACAGCTCCAACTTGAGAACCTGCAGTCCAGGAGAACACCAGAGTAAGCATGATGTACAACTAGTCGATGTGAACCCTGCTGTACTTCTTGAACTCAGAAACTGCAGCTCTAGAGGACATCAAGAAGCTCCAAATCCCCCATTCTCGAACTGATACATACCTACACTCCTTCTTCCCATCATCAATTCGACTCTGGAACAATGTACCTGTAAATGCATTATCAGCTACACACCTACCCTCTTGCACAGGTCTTCACTGAATTAATGGATGGAGCACCACATATATAATCATCAAAATAGATCATTGACATTGTCTTTTATCGAGTATTAACTTCTTCTTTTTTTTAGCGTAACTTTTATACTGCTGCCTTTTAAATCACTGGGGAAATGCTCCCTCCGCACGCTATTCACCATGTAGAATATATTCCTCGATACTCGGGGCATCTACAGTGAAAGAAAGAAAGAAAGAAAGAAAGTCCGAGCCACATCGCGCGAAAATTCAACCTATATCTATGGCAAGCCGTACAGACAATCTTTTTTCATTTTATCACTTTGTTCCACTTATTTAAACTTTCTATAACAATCAGATTTGTCATAGCCCTTTATAAAACACATTCACATATACCTGTATTGAATATAAAATGTTAATGTCGTAAAATTTTTCTCGTATATTTAACACATTTTTATTATTCCTACTTTTATGACAAGACTGGCTTGCCATACATCTACCTCAAAAGGGTGATTATTGTCACGTGGCCAAGAACGAGACACGCGTCAGCAGACGCTCAATAATAATGTCCGGTAAGCATGTAAAATCTTTTTTTTTATCAAGGTATGAATATCATAAAAGTGTTCCGTGTTATATTATATATCAAAATATATTTTGATCAGACAAGACTATTGTCGTAAACAGACGCTGTGACGTCTCTAACGCGATATCAAGCGATATTTCAATGGGTTGAAAACAGGGTTGGCTTGAACCGGTAACTATATATACAAATAAATAAACGATGATTTCAAGTCAAATACGGTCTTGGACTTTATTACTTCTGTACCGAACAGCAATAATAATAATAATAATAATTGACTTCTATGGCGCCTATATCCTCAGGAACCTGAGCTCAGAGGCGCAACAAAACAGAATCAGTAAGCGTAATCGTAAAGAGGGTCGCGCAAAAGTCAGTATCAGAACGAGGGACAACCGAACATTTATGGTGGGAATGCAATTTGGAATAGATATGTCTTGAGTTTTTTTCGGAAAATAGCAATAGTTTCAGATGTTTTCAAAGCGATAGGGAGTTCATTCCAGACCCTAGGCGCAGCGACAGAGAAAGCACGTTTACCAAAGTTAAGTTTTGTTTTAGGTACAATAAGTTGTTGTGAAACTGATGATCTTAGCTGCCTAGTGATATTTGAAAGATGCAGGAGACTAGCCAAGTAGGATGGTTGTTGTGTAGATAGAGCACGATATGCAAGAGTGGACAGCTTAAAATTAATTCGATAAGAAACTGGAAGCCAGTGTAACTGCTTAAGTAGTGGTAGTATCATTCAAACAAGTAGAATTCGCATTACAGATATTGTCATTCACTATTTCATATTCCATTCAATGACATATTCTATTCACAGTTTGTTATGTAAGAATCCGGGGAATGAGTCCCCTTTGGTAACTACAACTGAAAAAGCTTAAAGGGGAACTGAAGCAATTTTGTGTTATGCCGTATATTTAAATATATATTATCTAACTATGCATTAATGGTGACAGATACCTGCTAATTTATGAGATAAACTGAAAAACTGATTTTGTTCGAGACCAAAATCGACAAAATACATCACTGCGTATCGCCATCTTGTTGTTGAAACGAGTGGTTTGAGTCGCGTATATCTAATCAATGTAAATTTTCGATTTTTTGCGATTTATTTCGTAAATAGGCATTCTGGAGCGAAAAAAAAGATATGGGTCTCTGTTATATATACAAGTGTTTACACACGTCAACAAAATAGCGTTTTTGTTCGTTCCAAATAAAAAAGTTAAAGAAATTACAACAAAACACGCAAAAAATCGTGGAAAACGCCACACTTATCGAACACACGAGACGCTAACCAACGAGAATATGCGATAACGGAATATCAGAACTATTTTTTACTTGTTGACAAGATGGATGCATCGCTTGTGACAGTTTTACCAGATCTGCTACTAGCGATTAGTGGTTTACTGAACTTCCGTAATAGTTGTCTATCTTGACTTTGGAGAAATGGAAACCACAGACGAAGAGTCTAGTTCGACAGGCCATACGGAAACAACCGTTGACAGTCGTAAAATGTCACCGAGTGTGCGAGACTCCAGGTCGGCTTCGCCTTTGACTTTGTTGACGTTGGATTCAGGAAAAATTACAACAGCGCTTTGACTGTCAACGATTCCTGACTAGGTAATGTGATGTGGTGACCCTGTGGAAATTGCGTCCCGATGTCTGCGCACGTTTACGTTGAGTCATCATGCTGCGCCGAGGAAGCTACCTTGCCTAGGCTAGGGCTAGGCTATGGCTATGCCTATGTAGTGTCGATATGCACAAACAGAGCGGTGCTAGATGTTGGTCTGCTGTCATTGCATGATTTGCGTGCCGACTCATTGATTCGCCCTATAGGTAGCAGGTCAGTAATTCAATTGTTATCGAATCATTGCCATTTTAATAATCATATTTTTTCTGCATATTTCTTTTACCTAGCCCGAGGGCGAGGTCCGAACTACATTGGCAATGCAAGCAGGCTTTTCTCTTTATTTTGTATCTAATCTAATGAAGTGTACCGTGACTGTATTTTAATATTGTGTTTGATTTTGTGTTGAATAACATTGATGACAATAATAACATGAGGGTTTATTTAATTCATTATTCACTACATTAGTAATTGTGATTGCAATAATTACTGTAATCATGATTACATTAATATTCGTACTTGTAATAACCCCTCTCTGTAGCACACCACAACACCTTGTTGTTTGGTGCAATGTAATCATTTAAATAACAATAATTAACTACTGACAGTATGTATTGTTCACAGTTTTGCAACTATTATGGTAATTATGGAATTAGTGCTATCAACTAACCATGACAAATTATATTTCAGGCTCAGGAAAGGCAAGACAAGTAATCCCATCCTGCGATGTGGGAAGGATCTGTGATGTCTATTCTGAACCGAATTGAATTGATCGAAAGTTTAGCTATGGAGATTGACCTGACACAGGTGAGTGTACTGATAGTCTGATATAGAGAAATTGTGAGGCACCCACAGTATGCAGCAGGTCGAAAAACAACCTGGAAAACTATAAAAATTCCCACTAAAATATTAATAACTGAATGATGTGAATGCCTTCTTATCCATATCCCATTTCTGTCAACAAAAATGATACCTGCAGCATCTTGCATGTCACTACACACAATTTCATTTATATTGCGACCAACATAAAATATATCAACAGTTTATTCACATAGAAAAACAATTACCAAAGAAATAAGGCTAACTAGAACGACTGAAACCAAGACTAAACATTGACTAAAAACAGTGACTTCTACCACCGGGAAATACAACCTGGAACATGGATATCACAGTTACACACATCATTATTATGCCACAACATATCAAATATACTGGTAGTTTAGCTTAGGAAATAATTAATCTTTATAAAGCCAAGGCATTTTAACTGTTTCACCATCATCATCTGTACCAATGGCAATAGACTACTTGTTTTGATTGGACAGTAAATGTACACTAATCATGTGTATCCAATATACTACTTGTTCTGACTGAATCTACTACTTGTTCCTACCGACAGCAAATGTAAACCAAGCGTCTCATTCTCTACCAAATACACTACTTGTACTGACAGTAAATGTACACCAATCATATGTATCAATACACTACTTGTTCTGACTGATAGTACTTGCACACCAACCATCTGTTCCAATACACTACTGGCACTAAATATACACCAATACACTACTTATTCTGACTGGTGCAGAAAAGTGACATAAGTTTTTCTCACGAATGACAAACTTCTTCTCTTTCTCATAGGTGTCGGAGCTGCTTGAGTCACCCTCGGTTATGTCGCTGTTATCACATAGTGTGCATCATCTGCACCAATGTCTTTATTCTCACTGAATCTGATGGAAGCTTCACATAGGAGTAGTCATGATCAACGTTCATTGGTGCAATAATGTCATCCGTGACTACAGCAGCATTCGCGAAGTGTCGCACTTGAAATATCGTTACTGGATCGATTTGCATTTCAGCATCAGTTGTATGTAGTGCCACAGCAGTAGTAGCAGTGATGGCACTAAAGGTGACATCCGTAATGTAAAGATTGACGGCATCACCTGTAGCACTGGATGCTTCAAAACTAGTACCTGTACTTGTACGAACCAATGGTGAATCCTTCATCTGAAAAGATTACACATACAGTGACTTGAAAATTAAAAAAATTCATCTTTTGCATAATAAAAATGAATCACAATGTGAGAAACTTTCTCTTGTATATATTATTTTTAGAATATAAGAGTGCCAGTGTCATATGGAATGTATAAAGTAATCAACCACAGGGAAAAGCATTTTCCCTATGGAGCCATGTTAATTCAACCAATGGGTCTTTCAGTGATCTCTTAATGTTTTTAATGAATCTGTTTGGTCAGTTTGACGAATGCCACTGGTAACATAACCAAACGCATGTAACCAAAATTGTAGCATCCTAGCTCCAAAGTGCATTGTATTATCTAATCAACATTGCACTGTTTTCAATGGGCCAGGGAGGTCAAAATTCTATAAGGGGTCCAAATTCCATAACAAAATATGGACCCATAGGTACACTTTCTATGGGGTTCCTTATTTTATATCTGACACTCGATTTAGATAACATAATGCATGAATATTGTTATTGGACCAAATGCAGATCTATGCTTGTGACATCTTTACCTTATAAATGCTGCACGCACACACACATACGTATATATATATATATATATATGTATATATGTAAATATATATATAATTATTAGGTATTATACTGAAAGCATCTGCTAGATAGTATGGTGCATGGACAAAAGCCCCACAGACATAAGCTTGTTTCAATTCAATTATACTGTTCATGACTGTTGCTGTAGTACACAGAGACAAGATATTGTCATGAATATACTTCAGGCATGTGGTCAATTCCATTCCAGAATTGGAACTGACCCTCAATTTCAGTTCCGGAATTGGAATTGACTTCAACATTTTTTTTTTTATTGAATTGGAATTGATTTTGTTGGAATTATTGACTTGATACTGTTAATATTTACCCTTATATTTACTTATATTACTTTTAAAATCATATTTGTCTGCTATTAGCATGTCACCCTGAATCTGGTAACATCCAGGAAGTTGTCAACATTACAGCATAGACACTGTCTACTCTGGTATTGAAACATTGTGACCAAGAACAATATAATCAAGCATTTGTATCAAAAAGAAATACTAAGTTACTGTAACAGACAGTAAAACCAAAATCAAACTATTCAGGCCTCATTTTCTTTCTCAGTGTACAAGGTTTATTTACAGAGATTGCCAATTAAGGGCACCTGCCTGCTCATTCCCTTTGTGTGAGAGAGGAAGCCTGCCCCACTTGAATGCAGCCCCTTGTTTATCCAAGCCTAATGTTCAGCCCACAAGTTTCCCATACTAAACATGTCACTGGTCACCTTTACAATACTGTTACATGTGGCTGTAGGGTTTGCCCTTTGTAGTAATTAAAAACGTCCCCATGGAGAATACATGTTGGAGATTAGGATGTTGAAGACTCAAACTTTCCATTAAATTTGATGAAATATCAATGATACCACAACTGATAGCGATATAAATCCGCCTCCTAGTATATTTGCTCCCCCCCCCCGGACATCTGCCCCATTTTTCTATGATAGTTGACAAGTGAAAATCAGTTTGCAGTTTTATCATTATTACTACAATAACATAACATTCAATGACAATGCAATGGCCTATCCCCTGGAGTGTGTATGAGATGATCTTGTCACCAGTTGTCTTCCATGTATCATTGATAGTCAGATCAGTGGTGGAAGATGGGTTCTTGGGGTGATGCTTCCACAAACAGTGGTGGACAGTAACGAGTCAGAGATCAGCTGGTTTGGAGTGCCCCTGGTATTAGCTGCCTTAGTTTTCAGGTCCTCACGGACCTTGGCAGCTTCTATCTGTGCCGTATCACCATCATGGTTGCAGGCAGTCTTGTTGATCACATTCTGGATCTGGAGATCAGATCAGTGACCACAGCACCCTTGCATGATCAGGATCGATGCTGGCTTCACTCCCAATGAAGAGTAATCTTGTTGGTCCCCCTTCTTGGTGTAGGAATGACACTCAAAACATAGCTTCTGACCTCCTCAAATGCTAGTAGTAATTTCCATGGTGAAGTTATTAGTGAATTCTGACAACTCTGGCTTGTGCATCCAGTTTTATAGGAAAATGGAGTCACTCCAACTCTCCATGGTAAATGCAATTCAAAAGAAACCTTGTTGAGATGGCTTATTTCAAATATCCTCAATTGTCCTAACATGTCCAGGTCCTAATGTCACTGGCTTCTTCCACAATTGCAATAAAGATAATCCTTTGATTACAGGATCATCTCCAACTACATAAAGTAATTTACTTGGCTGATCTGGCACAAAGAACATTAATTGTAATTAGGATAATATATATCTTGAATTCATGTTCAGAAATAAAAAAATAAGTTAAAAAAACATTTCTTAAAAAAACTTACAAATAATCCAGAAGCTATGGACGGGGGCAAATGTCCAGATTTTGAATAAGGCAAGGGGCTAATGTCTGGGGGGCAAGTGACAAAGGGGCAAATGTCTGGAAGGGGGGCAAATGACCTGGACCTGATATAAACAGGGGAAACTGTTCAAAACTCAGGCAAAAATCCAGGAGAGGTGTCGCAGCAGAAAGTACATATGAAATGGCTGGATGCCATTTTAAAGTTTTTATATGGCAAACCTGATATATGTGTGTGTGTGTGTGTGTGTGTGTGTGTGTGTGTGTGTGTGTGTGTGTGTGTGTGTGTGTGTGTGTGTGTGTGTGTGTGTGTGTGTGTGTGTGTGTGTGTGTGTGTGTGTGTGTGTGTGTGTGTGTGTGTGTGTGTGTGTGTGTGTGTGTGTGTGTGTGTGTGTGTGTGTGTGTGTGTGTGTGTGTGTGTGTGTGTGTGTGTGTGTGTGTGTGTGTGTGTGTGTGTGTGTGTGTGTGTGTGTGTGTGTGTGTGTGTGTGTGTGTGTGTGTGTGTGTGTGTGTGTGTGTGTGTGTGTGTGTGTGTGTGTGTGTGTGTGTGTGTGTGTGTGTGTGTGTGTGTGTGTGTGTGTGTGTGTGTGTGTGTGTGTGTGTGTGTGTGTGTGTGTGTGTGTGTGTGTGTGTGTGTGTGTGTGTGTGTGTGTGTGTGTGTGTGTGTGTGTGTGTGTGTGTGTGTGTGTGTGTGTGTGTGTGTGTGTGTGTGTGTGTGTGTGTGTGTGTGTGTGTGTGTGTGTGTGTGTGTGTGTGTGTGTGTGTGTGTGTGTGTGTGTGTGTGTGTGTGTGTGTGTGTGTGTGTGTGTGTGTGTGTGTGTGTGTGTGTGTGTGTGTGTGTGTGTGTGTGTGTGTGTGTGTGTGTGTGTGTGTGTGTGTGTGTGTGTGTGTGTGTGTGTGTGTGTGTGTGTGTGTGTGTGTGTGTGTGTGTGTGTGTGTGTGTGTGTGTGTGTGTGTGTGTGTGTGTGTGTGTGTGTGTGTGTGTGTGTGTGTGTGTGTGTGTGTGTGTGTGTGTGTGTGTGTGTGTGTGTGTGTGTGTGTGTGTGTGTGTGTGTGTGTGTGCATTTAACGAACAATAATTTTTTAATCATATCTAATTAAATATGATTGTGCACACGTGACAAATAAAACTGTGTTAAAACGAATTGGATTTGAATTTTTCTTTAGCCTAGGATTTTAACAGTTGGAATTGATTTTTTGCAAGGCGAAATTAGAACTGATTTTTTGGAATTGACAAAACAGAATTGACCCCATGCCTGATATACTTCCTTCATATGTATAGCTTGTACTAATACTATTGTGAGTTGCCCCCTCCCCCCACGATATTCATTACAGTGTTATCAGTCGACTTAGAATAAAATGTAATTAATACATCTCTATGAACTTCCGGTTATTACACGTGGGGTTTAATCTGATCAATAAAGCAAATTAATTTTATATAATTTTGCCTTATTGTCAAGTCACAAGAATTCAGACAGAAATTGTAAAGTGTCATTATAGAAAGCAGACATGTAATCTGACAGTGTTCAACTGGGTAGATGACGATGCCTTAGTTAGTTTCCTTTCCAGCTAGACATTGCATGGGTGAAATGCATTTTTACTTAAATATTTAAATACTTTTAAAAAGTTTTTGTAACTGCATTTGCACTTAATCACAATGAAAGTATTTGTATATTTTAAATATTTCCATAAAGAATTTGAAATGTAAACAGCAACAGTAGGCTTCTGTTGCACTATAGTCTATACTGTCTTTTGGTCGTGTTTCTCCCATGCATCTAACCCCCCCCCCCCAGGCTTAGCCTTACGCTTGCTGCTTGCTCTCTAGGCATTTAGAACACAGGAGTATGAGACTTATTATGACTGTCAATAAATAATATCAAATTATTTTCTTGAATAATTTTGCCTAGTACATACGCCATGACCCATGTTATAAGGCTGCAGTATATCCTGTAGCACTTACTGAGTTATTGTTATTGTTTTGAGTACGGCCACGTATTGACAGTACGTCTGATCACGTCGAAAATAAATCGGCGGATTGGAAAACACTCGTAATTATATCAAACTATTAACACTCGCACTCGCACTCGCACTCGCACTTTATTGTATTCATACATTTCGATTTACTGTGGGTCATATATATGCTGACGTTGAAGCACAGCTGTGCTTATTGGGGTGGAACTATATTGTAATCGTAGTGATAAGTCACAATGGTAACGGTAATCCAATTTACTAACCTGGTTTCGGCTCGTCGCTTCCTACGCATCGCTCTGCCCTCTGATATCTGACGTTTCCTTGTCGCAGAATAGTCTGTAGATGCATGGTCATATGCGAAAAAAAAGATCTAAGATGGAACGGTGTCTTTGACCAAGAATGACATCTTGATGCTCACCGTCTGTCCATGCTCATCACATAGTCTTTTGTCTTGTAATCTGCATCGGAAAAGTGGTCACTCGCAGAGCCTGCGGCTGGCGGACTCGGCAATTTCCGCATTTGCAACCACCTTTTCCGCTGCAAATTCTTCCTCGGAAGTCGATCAAAAGTTTTTTCCTTGCATTTGTAGTACTAGTTGATATATCCAGGATCCATCCAGTGCACACCAGTTTTCTTTTTATTCGATTTTCCATGCGTTTCGGCCGTTTTTCCGAGAGGTTTTTACTGTGTCAACGCGGTGCCAGGAGCTCGTACTCAAACCACTCTGCCGCTGAGCCCCCCGCAGAGCAATATGGCGCCGCCCAGCGAAGATAATGGCAAAGTTAAAAATGATATTACAAAATTACCGTGGCGTTGCGCCCATCATATAAGGGTGATATATACTGTAAATGGTATGTTATTATGTTTGGGCTATGGTTGTTCGAGTGCTTCACCCCCCCCTTTAATATAATGAAGCTGTGAACACCTACATTGTTATGCTCACTTTGTATAAAATGTATATGTCTGTATCAATGTAGTAACAGTAACATACATACATACATACATACATACATACATACATACATACATACATACATACATACATACATACATACATACATACATACATACATACATCCTCTTCAGCTCTTCTAGGCTAGTAGCCTTTTAGCTGGTCTTGACAATTGTTTGTGCGCATGGGTGGAAAGTTGTAATTTTATTAAAAACTGTAACCGCACCAGAATCTGTCTAGTCTTGATTTGAAAATATTTAATGAGGGTGCTGAAATTACATACTCTGTGAGGGTTTTCCACCGGTTTACTACCCTGTGTCTGAAGTAATGCTTTCGTTGTCTTGCAGTCACGCGTTCCTTCTTGAGTTTCAGGCTGTGTCCCCTGGTTACCGTATTGTTGTCCAGCTCAAGTGGCATTCTATCAACTTTATAGATTCCATGGAGATATTTGTACGTTTCAATCACGTCTCCTCTTGCTCTTCTATAGTAGAGGCTTGGGAGCTTAAGCGCCCTGAGCCTGTCACTATATTCGAGGTTCTTCAGTTCTGGGACTAGCTTCGTTGTTCGTCGCTGAACGTTGTCAATCATCTGTTGCTCTCTCTTGAGTGTTGGGGCCCAGACTACATGGCCATATTCTAGAATAGGTCTGACCAGGCTCGTGTATAGTTTTTTCATGGTTGGTCCATCCAGGAATGTAAATGATCTTCTTATAAGGCCAAGCATTTTGTTGGCTATATTTGCTACCATCTCCACATGTTCATCAAACTTTAAATCACGGTCTATTAGCACCCCCAAATCTCTATCATTTGTGGTCTCCCCCAGGGTGGTATCTTTTCCACCACTGGTTATAGTATAGTCGTAGTGGTGGTTGTATTGTCCCAGATACATAAATTTGCATTTCTCCTCATCTCATTGAAACGAAGCTGCCACTTTCTAGTCCGTGCTTCTAGTTGTCTTAGGTCTTTCTGTAATGTTACTTGGTCAGATTGAGCAGTCATTTGTCGGAATATATTGGTATCATCAGCGAACATGTAAATAGGTGAGTCTACCACATCAGGCATGTCGTTAATGTAGCAGACAAAAAGCATTGGCCCAAGTACGCTTCTTTGCGGAATGCCACTCGTGACGGGAGACCTTGATGATTTGCTGCCATTGACGAGAACACGTTGGCGTCGTCCCTCCAGGAAGGCTGCAATCCATTGCAACACCTTGCCGCCTATCCCGTATCCTGCCAACTTAACTAGCAGGCTCTGGTGTGGGACCGTGTCGAATGCTTTGGCAAAAATCAAGGTAAATTGCATCCACACTATCTCCCTGCTCTATGGCTTCCGTCCATTTATCAAGGACCTCAAGTAGCTGTGTAGTGCATGAGCGTCCATGCACGAAGCCATGCTGAAGACTTGACAATATGTTGTTTCTTGTCATGTGCACCATCAATTCGTTTCTAACCAACTTCTACATCATCTTGCAGACTACAGAAGTGAGACTCACAGGGCGGTAGTTTCCTGGCAAGTCTTTCTGGCCCTACTTAAATATTGGGGTGATGTTTCCCTTTTTCCAGTTCTGTGGTAAAGTCCCCTGAGCAAGTGAATATTTTTTGGAAAGGTTCTACTAGCTCATCAGTCAATTCAACCAGAAGACGTGGATGGAGTCCATCCGGTCCTGGTGGTTTTGTAGTCTTTAGTGTCTTCAAAATCTTCTCGACTTCCTCGTTTGTGACCAGGAAGTCAGTCAGCTCTGTGTTGTACAGTCTATTCTCAAATGTAGGGATGTTCTCAAGGCTTTCTAGGGTGAAGACACTTGTGAAAAGGGTATTGAGTACTTCGGCTTTGTCAACATCAGTCTCAGTCATTGTCCCATCCAGATCTGCCACTGCTGAACAAGTCTTCATCTTTGACCTGGCGTACTTGTAGAAAGCTTTGGGATTAGCCTTAGCTTCCCTGGCTATCTATCTTTCGAAATCTCGGACTGCCTTTCTCACCTCTGTCTTGACTCTGTTTGATGCCCTTCTATATTCAATATAGTGCTGTTCATGCTGTTCATGCCTCAGTATTTATCTTAACTGCCCTGATGTTCTTGGTATTTGTCTAAAGTGGTCTGGCTTTTCTTGCTTTACTTCCCATTGTGCATTTCGGTAAGATGCATTCCTTATGGATTCCTCAAGGATTGCCCAGCAATGCTCTGTCGATGTATCTCTAAAATCTTCATTCCAGTTCCTAGAGGTCATCATTTCTCTCATTTCTGTGTAATTTTCTTTGTCATATCTGTATTTGTTGACCCTAGATTTAGTGGACTTGGTGTAGCAACAAAAGTTGAAATTCAGTAGTGAATGGTGGCTCTTTCCTATTGGTGCTAGGTACTTGAGTTTCTCGATCATGCCCTCTTCGTTGGTGAATATCAGATCAAGTGTGTTTGGTGTGTTGTTTCCTCTATAGTGAGTGGGCTCAGTCACATGCTGGGTCAGGTAGGATTCCCAGAGAGTTTCCATGAAGATGGTGCTTGGGTGGATGCCATCAGGTGGTGAAGTGTTCTCACGCCAATTGAGGCTTGGATGGTTCACGTCACCAAATATCAGTACATGCGAGAAACCTAAATTGTTTTTTTTTTTCAGTGTATCATTTATCTTTGCATCATTTGTGACATTACGGTTTGGTGATCTATAGATGCAGCCGATCAGTAAGTTGTCATTTTTCATCAGTTTGGCTTCGCACCATATGCTCTCATCGCCGTTTGTGCCGGTCATTTCTCTGCCTTCAGTGGCCCCAAGAGACTCGTGTGTGTAGATCCTTAAACCTCTCTTTGCGCAATAAAATTTTTCAAAACACTTGTATTTTTCAATGACCAGTTCTGTTTCCTACGTTTGTACTTTACAGTTTTTTGGCACAACCTCAGTCACTCCGATCACTAAACGGTTTTGCTCTCCTATCATCACCTTTAACTGATTTCTTTTGTTCAACTAAGAGTCAGCATTAAAGAACATACAATTCATACAACTATTTACACTATTTACATTGCTGATTGAGTTTACTCTTTGTTGACAGGCTGACCTTGTTGTGTGTCTCCCTCTTTCCTTGCTGTGGGTTTTCCTCCTTCCTTTTGTGGCTCTCCCTCCTTCCTTTTGCGGTTTTCTCTGTTGCGTTGCATTTCTGGCCTCTCTAAAGGGGTGGCATCGCGTTTTAGGAAGATACTATGGAATTTCTTGTTTTCTGACTTAGCTAGCAGTCTTGCCTTACTCAGGATCAGTGTCCTCATTTGCTCAGTTTTCACTTTGATTCTTAGTGGCTTGGGTTTCTCTTTATCTGTTGACTCGCTGTTCGTGCTTGTTTGCAGCCGCGTCACTGCAAACACTTCGACGTCGTCCAGTTTCAATTCTCGACACAGCTGTAGAAAGCTTTCTCGGTCGTGTTGCTTCCTGTTATCTGGATCATCCGATTTACTTCCAGGTACGTTGAAAGCAATGATGTTGGTTTTGCGTATGTCTCTCTGTGTTATTTCTTTTGAGGTTTCCTCTTTTTTACGCTCTAGTTCAGACTTCATCATTGAAAGTTGCTTCCTCAATTCCTGGACATCGCTAGGGTTTGAATTTGGCTCCCCTAGTGTTTGCTTTAGACTAGCCAGATCTTCTCGCAGGTCTTTTATCGTGGATATGTCATCTTTCAGTCTCTTGAGATCAGTAACATCTTCTGTCAGCTTGTTGACTCTGGTGTTGACAGATTTTATATCTCCTTTCAACTCACTCTTCACTTTCTTGATTTCTTCCATTGCCTTCATCATGTAGTGCTTACATCCATCTTCAATAAGCTTGTCTGTTTGGGCTGCTTTTATAGCAGGAAACCGGCATGTGATGCAGAACCAGTTCATATCGTCATCCTTCAGTAAGTTGAACTTTGCTTCTGATATATTTGCACAAACGAGGCAAATCCATTTTGCACATCGTTCGCATTGTAACATTTTATCAACATGTTCTGACCATGTGTCTCATAATAGCTGTGTCTCACTGGCAGATTGTTTTGGCTCCGTAGACGTTGAACTTTGTGATGAAGGTTTGGACTTACTTTTTTCCTTCACTGGGGCCATAGTAGAAAAGTTATTTGCTTACCTCATAGACGCTGTCACTTGTTTCATTGAGACTTGTTACTCCCCGTAATTAACTGTTCAGTTATAAATATTTGAATTATTTTCAGGCCCACTGTTGACACCGGAAGAAATCAGGACCGGTGACCTCTAACCTTACTTGGGGTACTAGGGGCGCCCGTTGCTACGGACTCAGCGCCAAACTTTCAATGCCTTTTCAGACGAAAATCTACGTTTTTTGTTTCTTATTTCGGTATAGGTTTGCTGTGATATGATCAGGTGGGTTTAATATACGTGTGTTAGTTATCAAAACACCGGATTTTCGTTGTAAGACTGTAATTTGCAAGAAAAATACCGCGCTGTTTTCTGAACTGCTACCGCTTCCGACGCATGCGCACAAAATCTGTCATGTACGAGTAACGTATGCGTTGCGATCCACACGTTATTTGCTGTAACAGCCTCCCCGTAACCATATCCGCACACCAGTGATCAATGTACATATGAATTCAAGGGCGTAACTAGGCATGCATTCATGTGGAAGCACAAATCTAAGAGGCAGGCAATCTGTATCATTTGCAATCTGGTGCATTTTGAAGTAAAAATAAAACAATAAAGAAGGAATTCAAAAAAAGAATGCCAGCCTTACTAAACGAAAGTGCAAATTGAATATAAGAAAAGATCCAACCATGTGCAAGCGAAGAAGGCACATTGCACTTTATTGGCCCAATCAGGTTTTGGTAGCTGGGAAGTTTAATGGAATAAATAATCTAACTGACTGTGTAACAGCTAACAGTATCAATTTGTCTAAAAACATAATTGGCATAAATCTGACATGGACAATGACACAGATTAAAAATGTATGTGGACTAGTCGTTGTGGACATGCATCAGTGGTGGACACTGGATTCTCGGTAAACCAATGGCTGTTTATTAGTGGCGGCATACAGTGGTGATGAAATACAGTTGTTGCCTAGTGTCGCCATCTTCTGGAAAATTATGCGTCGCCTCAAAAAAGCGTGATTCTCATAATTTCACGCGAGAGCTCATTGGTTGTCGCAGCCTGGAGCATTTTTGCGGGAACGTTTGTAAGAAAAGGGGAATCTAGTTTCTGACAACGAAGAGTGGTTAACCGGCGCTACCATGCCAAGAAAGAGGAAGACGGACGTTGACGATGCTGAGGTGAAGCAAAAGCGGGGCCGAAAGAAAGGCGCAAATGGTGCAAACGGTGACCATTCAGCGAGCGCCGTGTCTTTCGAAGACAATGAAGATGACGAGGAATCTGAAATTGTGAGTGAGAGTGTCTATTTGTTCTATTCAAAGCGATCGCATAGTCGTTATAATAACATTATACTGGTGTTTCGCTATAAGTGATTACGTGTCCCTTCTGAGATAGCTTGTCTTGGTAAGCGACATTGTATCACCGGAACGGTGACTTATACGTGACGCTGAGCCTAGGGCCCACTGCCACTGGGGGATGACTATCGCCGACTCCACTACCGCACCTGATCTCATCTGAGCCTATATGAATAATAAATTATTAATATAGATATGTACGTTGTTCATTTCTGGATTGTCCATGCACATGTATGGCACTGTTGATTAACACATGCTGATTAACACATCATTAATCAGGGGTGAGATTTAGCAAGTCATGGAAGGTAGCCCACTTGCTAATCAATACTTTGATGATAGAAAGTAAATACTTTGAAGATAGAATGTATGAACAACATCAACAACAAATAGAAAACATCGTCGTGGCCTGTCTACCAACTTGATGAAAACATTCACAAATCTTTGTATGTAGTTTACATAGTAGTAAGGCACTGTTGTTTTTCACACATCATAGGTGGATAGAATCTATTTCTGCCACTCTGTTAAGACTGTCATTGTAGGTACTCGAAGGATCAATGATCAGTGGTGAACTGCTTATCGCTGGTGGCACTAACTGGGATTTGATTGGACGAAACCAAGTGCCGAAAGGAGGTAAATTTGTTAGCCTCTTAACTAGATGAATTTCTTGTTTGACAGAAATTTATTACATCTTTATAAACTTTGTCTACATGTTCGGTTCCTGTGAAACAATGTGTAAATAAAATGTTACTGATAAGTTAACACACAATGTGATTCTGTGTGTTACACACCTTTTGGTATTTTTGTGGTCCACTTAATATTCCCTGGAACTTGTCATTTGTGCTAATAACTAAACTGAGTTATATTTTATGTAACTTGTCACCTGAAGTGTCACTGACAGCGAAGTTGAATCGTTTCAGTTAAAAACTTGGGAGGTCGTAACCTATGGTCTGCACACCGTGTCAAGCAGTTGTGTTCGGTGAAGGTGCGTACAGTCGTGTCTGGTTGTACAGCTTGTCACAGTATTGTCATCACCAATGAGGGGAAAGTCTACAGCTGGGGTAAGCTATCACCAGGCTTATAGCCAGTCAGAAAACTGTGGGCCGAGACTTGGGATGAAGTCTCCCACGCAGGTTCTGGCACCAGTTTTGTTTTGCTTTTTGAATGTTTTAGTTTGAAGGAACTTCTGTTATGGTGCATTAATATCAGGTTCAGACATGGAACTTCTGGAAAATAAAATTTCTGTGGGGTACAGTTTTTTTAAGAATGGCCTTTTGCAGTATGTCATTAAAACTTTCTTATTCTTCCCTGAGGCTGGAGTCATGTTGCTCATTTATTGTTAAAAACCTTTAAAAAAAATTACTTTGGACTAGTAATTTATTAAGTTGTTTTTGCAGATGTCATTCCTTAGATTTTTCTGATTCTGGATGTAAAAGTTCTAATTTGCAGTAAGTGAACCTGGTATCGAAGACACATGTTCTCTGATAAGTTTCGCCTGTGGCAAGATATCAGTTGTGGGAAAAATTAAGGATGTTTTCAGGGAGGAATACATGTGCTCAGCTGGGTCACGGTGACACCATTCGCAAAGACGTACCTACACTCATAGAGAGCCTCTCGTCATTCAACATCGTCGACGCTGCGTGCGGCAAGAATCATACACTATGTCTGACAGGTGAGATCTGCTTCATCCGCTTATTTTTGATAACATAACCAGTGAGTCCGAAAACACAGACATTTACGGTTGCTGCGTCAGGAATAAATTATCTTTGTTTATTTGTAATCTTATACCGAAAGATAACAAGTAACTTTTCGTGGATAGGACGATATTGCCGAGATGTTTTATATGTAACCTTTCTAGTTGTGTTCAGATTGATTCGTCCATACCATTGATACAAATGTACTCACCATTAAAATTATTCAGTTGCTGTTTGATTATGATATTGACAGCATTTGTGTTGTATGTGACAACAGATCGAGGTCACGTCTTTGCGTTTGGAGACAACAAGATGGCTCAGCTGGGTCTCGGGCATCAGAGTCCGTTCATTCCAAGTCCAACTCGCATCCAATATCGCGGTCCACCCATCCGACGTGTTGCCTGCGGGGCAGAGTTCTGCATGATCATTGACGTCCGAGGCAACATCTACTCCTTCGGCTGTCCAGAGAATGGACAACTCGGTACGATAACAGTCACACAAATAAATACCACGTGTAGAGGCCTTTCACATTCACAGCCCTTTGGAAGATAAAAATGTATATTTTGTAATGTGCATTGTGGAAAAAAAAATTATTGTTAAGGTACAACAGTCCTTCATGTTTGAGGCGAGCGATCGCCATCGATCACGCAGATCAATAATTTAGCTTGCTGTCAAGGAGTTTCTTGGGTATTATACTCACTAGGAAAGTCTACCCTCTTTATAATGCAGTGTTTAGTGTCCAATATTCGGAGTTCACATATCATCTGTCACCATAGTTGGCGATTGCAGCCCGCTGCACTGAGATTGCAAGAACACCATCGAAGCCACGATGTGCTGGCCACATGGTTTATAAAAAAAATTCATATCAGTGAACTAGCATCAATGTGTATTATGTTTAAATGTCACGTGCTGTTGTATGTCAAACTGAATAAAATACACGTATACGTGTGCAGTTATGGAATAGATGAGGGATCGACAGTGCACAGCCACGCATGACACACTGTCACTGGCCTTGCCTAGGGTACGTCTACGGTGATCAATGACATGTTGCAATTCAAAACCATTTCACCGATTGCAATGTATGGGGTTTACAAATATCAATTAAAATTTCATGGCGACATAACATCTGAATCCAAATGGGGAATAGTGGTGCCACCACACAGAAAAAACTAACAAATCGCTTGCCTAAATTAATATGGCATATTTAGGCTAGCAATTTATCGCTCGCCTGTTATTTTCAAACCTGAAGCACTGGTACAAAGTCGGATCGTTTTTGTGAAATCGTATAATTTGACCATTATCTGTTGGGTTGAACTGGTGTTTATTCAACATTTTTACATCATGCAAAAAAAACATTACAATATACATACAACAAAATCTGCAATGAAGTGTTGAATGGGAAATGCAAGAAATGTAAAAACTTGTAAATTAGCATTTCACTCTTTTTTAATATTTATCAACCTTGTCATTCAGTATATTTGGTAACAGCTTTCAACTATTTCCAATACCTGTGGACAAAGTTTATTGGGGTCAGGCGTTCAAGGTTTAGAAATCTGGTGGTTGTGTTTTGTCAGGTCACAACACGGACGGCAAGTACTTCGTGAGCAGTAGCAAGATGACGTTCAGTTGTGAGATGAAGCCACGCAAAGTACAGGTGTTTATTGAGAAGACCCACGAGGGACACGTCTTGCCAGTCACAGACGTCGAGGTGGTCGACGTCGCGTGCGGAACAAACCACTCGGTGAGACCAGCTCCCAGCAATGTCATGCATCTGTGTCAACATTACCGCTTTTGGGTGGGAAATACCGCCTTTTGTGTTTTGTTTTTTTAAATCTGAAATCGATCTGTCTGTTGCATACGAGGCCATTCTATGTATATTTAATTTCTTTGGTCTCCACTGATTTCACAGTTTCTCATGTGTGTGTTCACCACAAACAAAGACAGCACGTCGAAATGGGGGCCCTGTAAAACAACACATTAAAAATAACTAAAACATCTGACGTTGAGTGGAGAACGGTGTTTCCATGAGAACTTTTCTGTGAGCAGATGTTGACACATCGTCATGTCACATGTTTGATAAATAGATTCCATGATTATAACTGAAGTTTAGAAATTAATTATTGTAGTTGATTGCTGTGATAAAGGTAAACATTTCAGTTGCACATTAAAGGTGCTTAGTCAATTAGATTTTTTTGCTAGCCTCCTTTTCAAATGAAGTTTGTTAAAAAAAAAACCTACTTAGTATCCACTACAACAGGCTAGTTCGTTTGTGCAACTTTTGTATGTAGTTTCTGTGAAATCATCGGACAAACTATTAAATTAGTTAATGCTTGTTCAAGCATTTGCTGAAGTGTAAATCAAAATGCTGAAAAATAAAAATAAAAATTCCTTGGTGAAATTTTGTAACTATGTCATGCGATCGGCAAGAGGATGGAGATCACGCCCATGATCAGCATTGGCCCACACAGTGTTTACCATTTTGGATATCCACTGTTTTGATCCTTACCAGATTTAACGGCTAAAATTAATTCTTTCGATAATTGAGCAAAATAGGCTTTTTTTATTAAATCGACTGCATATGTCACATAAACTATTCACACTCTATATATTTGGACACCATTGAACTAGATTTGCTATAGGCTAAATCAGTTGAGGAAGCAGTTTTAATTGGGGGTTTCCCAGTAACTGTCACAGGTTTTATTGCTCTGTGATTGTTTACTAAAGTATGAAACACGCAACTGTTAGTGGCAATCAACACACAACTAATGTACTATCCTTTGTTCAAATTCACTGTAAATTACGATAAACACAAATAACTTGGTTAAAGCGGATATTTTCAAAACTTGCATGTTGTTTTGTAAGGGTTATTAATAATAATTATATATTACAATTACGTATATTGAATTGGCACTTTATAACAAGTATTGGAATTACATTGATTTGCCCATGATTTAGAATCACGAAGGTCATGAAACTCATTTATGTACATTGTAGATTACAGGTAACTGGAAAGTTTGGCAATCCAGGTAAACATTCATATTGGCACAAGAATTAAAAGCTCAGTGTTGATGTATCTACAATATCTTATGCAGGTTATCGTTGACCGGAAAAAGAGGGTCTTCACGTGGGGTTTTGGTGGTTATGGACGACTGGGTCACTCAGAGCCAAGGGACGAGTGGGTGCCCCGGATGCTGAAGTACTTTGAGGGCCCAAACCGTGGCGTGAAGATGATCGCAGCGGGGTCGTCATTCTGTATGGCTGTCAACGAGCTAGGTGTGTTTCTGCTGTTGGGGTAGATAGCAGTTACCCCAGGTAACCCGTGCAGGAGTGGTTAGCTCACAAGTGTGCAATTCCACATTACTGAGCAATAGAATGAAGACACGTGAATTAATAATTAGAAGTGCAGAAAATGACAAACAACTATGATATATGAAATATATTATATTTTATTGATTATTTGTAGCAAATAATTTGTTTCAAAAGTTACATGATGTAATTGAAAAAAAATTGAAAATGCAAAAATACATTTCATCCTTTCCAATTATTTTTTAAAAACAATTCCATAATTGACAAGGAAGCCATTGGCTTATCGAGAGTCCAACTATTATTCATCTATGTGTAACCCGTCAGTCTGATATATTTGTCGATTTTGTTTTTAACATTAGTCATGCTGCTAGCATGTACATACTTGTTAGATAATTTGTTCCATCTGCGAGAGTGAATACTTTCTGATATCCAATCTACACTGTACTTCGTTAACGTTAATTAATCATTCATTATGCTATCATTCCTGCGTAGTTGCTATTGAGGGTCTGGTGTTGTAGGTGTTCTGTACCTGTGGGGTCAGAACAAGCCGACTGGTGAGGCAGCCATGTATCCCAAGCCTGTGTCAGACCTGAGTGGATGGCAGGTCAGAAGTGTTGGTTGCTGGTAAGTGCATGAACACATTTCAAGCACATCATATGACGCACTATTTTAAGCTTGCGTTTAGGGAGTAACAACAATGCACTAGCTAAAATGCTTTTTGGTGTGTACACAGTATAATATTGAATGTACTATGTGTCAACAGAAAAATTTATTTATATGTAAAATTAGGTTTTTAATGCCTCTAACCCTCAAAGCGTGTGTAAAATTCGAAGTTAATGAGATCAGCAATCACGTGGTTTTGTGACATCACTGGTGACATTCATCTACATTCAGTCAGTAATTTCTATGCACTGTTATTTCTATGCACAATAGAATGAAGACACGTGTCACTATGGCGAGTGGTGACGATGACTATTTTCCAGAATGCAAAGTAAAATGTAGCGATTTCGAACTGCTAGCAGCAAGTGATACCACAGAATCATCTTCGAATTCGGTGCTTTCATAGCAGTTTAGCAACGCCGGTAGCCTTCAGCTTCAATCTTTTACTTTCTGACCTAACCATGAAAACAGCCACTTAGAGACGCCAAACGTCTCATATATCTAAAACACATCTTACATGGTCAAAAATTACTCTTACTTCCACATAACGATCAAAATTAAAACAAAAATTAACATGCCATCTCCCTGCCTAGCTCCATATGGTGAGTTTTGGTTTTTGTACTTTTTTTTAAATCATTGACACAGATTTGTGAAATTATTTCAGTAGGTAGCCCTTGAACACTGACATTCATTGACACACTGTATTTGCAGTAATCGGAGCATCGTTGTAGCCGCAGACGAGAGCATGGTCAGTTGGGGGCCAAGTCCAACATATGGCGAACTGGTACGTTGTTCACTTCCCCGCTCTAATAATTTAGCAATAAAACCTGATTTCCCACAACTGATGGTTGCAGTTATATTTATACAGAACCAATCAACGTTTGCAGTTATAATAATTTTTTTCACCCGGCCTGACTAACATTGTCTTTGTCTAAGTCCCATATGGCAACTATTAGTGTGTTTAATTTGCAAGTTGTTGAACTTAATACCTACTTATCAACATTGCATCATTAAAAATGCGCTGTTACGTGGCACCAGTGTTTTTCAAAGTAATTCAACAGCTTTTATGTGCCCGTTGTAAAGATATTGCGAATTCTACACAACAACTTTGCAGTTGCTATTGTGAGATGAACTGAATCAGACACCATGAAGTTGATGTATATTTTTGGCAATTATACATAAGTTCGTCACGTACAAAGATCAAGATTGTGGCTTAAAGACATGAAAACGCTCCAATTGATAATATTGGAGTGTTTACATGTCTTTAAGCCACAATCTTGATCTTTGCCCATGATGAACTTTTGTATAATTGCCAAAAATACACATCAACCTCATGGTGTCTGATTCAGTTCATCCAACATGTTAGCATTATAATGGCTCTCAATTACATGGAAACAATTCTTGATTTCGGCAGAAAACCATTAACTAAAAAAACGTTTCTTTATGGCTGATATGTTTTGTTCATGTTTGTATATTATGGAAGATTATATCTGAACATAGTATCATTATAGTGTTGGGTCAGTAGGAAACAATACAATTTCGCCATTATCAGAAGGCTTATCTTTTTAATCGTGCTTTCCTTAGATCCCCGACATATCCGTCTTGCAACAACTTCAACATTGTATATCTATTTTGAGATTGCCTAATCCCTTTGTTTTGATGCGCCTCTGAGTTAAGTTTCCGAGTATTTAGGTGTTTTTCACATTATTGTTTAAACACATTGTCATTTTCTACTGTCAGGGATACGGAGACAACAAGCCGAAATCATCGACAGTGCCACAGGAAGTGAAGCCATTGAATGGCATCTACATACACCGTGTGGCATGTGGCTATGGTCACGCGTTGATGATTGCGCGTGTCGACACGGACGAAGAGAAGGAACGTGTTGAAAAACTGCCAACTTACGGCGGGCCATGAATGACACACTTTCAGGAGACGCAACACGGGCCACTTTCTGTTGTACACACAACAAGGGTTAACATAGGGTGTAGGGCTAGTCTGATAGCATAATGATGTCTGAGTCTTTAGACAGGATTCACGATGTCATTATCTCTTGTGTAGTTAGCTGTAGCATTACAAATGAGCAGCATAATGTTTCTGACAGGGTCGTTGAGGCAGCACATGGTTATTATATTGCATGTTCAGTTTCTAGCAACTTGTCTGTGTTTTGACAAAGGTTAATTTGTTTTGTGTCGTTCTGTTCGCGTTTGGTATTCTGTAGTGCTCTTACCTACAGTGAGTAAACCTCTATCAGAACTTTGACTTTTTAATGTTAAGTAAATGTTAAATCAACCTCAATGAAGTCTGTCAAGTTGGGTCATTTGTTTCATTGGTTACTAAACTTGGAAGTTTTTGATCATCATAGTTTTAACGTATCTGCAAATTAACTATTACACTGATACTATAAATGTTGTTCCATTGTAGTTTACAGCACTTAATGTAGAGTTAATACAAAAATCATGGTAACATGTATAAAACAAAGCTTACACAAATTCTACAAGTGAAAATTCACTGTCGGATTCACAATATAGTTTGTAGACCTTCATATCTGCTTGGAACTTGACAGTCCACTGGATAATGTTTAACGTTTATGCGGTTTTCTGTCTGCTAAAGTTATTGCACAAATACAAGCTGTTGTTTTATGAGAAAGCAGAATGAGATCTTTTAAAAAGACATTCAGTCAGTAATGCAGAACGTATTGCTACCTCACGCATAATATATTGGAAGTCTACCAATTGTTGTTTGATGAACGTGTTTTGCTGTGTAAATTAATTTAATGTTTTTCTTTAACGTGCAGCATAAACTGTATAAAGATCCTATGTACAACAATGTCACATATAATCTTACTCATTTCTCATCAGAACGGGATGCATAGCTATGAGGATGTTTGGTAATAGCAGTACATTTGTGAGTGTGTTGAATATATCCCGATGTACTTCAATCGTGGTAGATATTGAGTGTGCATTATTGACAGAAACTCGAGATATTGGTGGCCCTCTCTTGTAGGATACCCAACAGTCAAGTTCTTCTTCAATTTTATTGTTTCACTCGTGTAATTTCAAACTCATTTCGCAAACAATTCAACCTATTTTATAATTTAATATCCACTACAACTTGCTAGTTTGTACAAATTTGTTATTTAGTTTCAGTGACAAAATCGGATAAAAATGCCATAAGTGGTCTGGTTCTATATATTATAACAAAAGGCTAGTCACACTTTTACAAGTTGCCAAATCTAATGATCAAATTCAATTCTTCCAATGATAATAAATTATTCGTACACACACAAATTTGGTCATCAACACACCTGATTCATGATTGGCTAAATCAATTGAGGAGGGAGCCTAGGATTGTATGAAGATATGTTGTCTGTCAAAAATAACCACTCGAGCAACTTCTGTAATTTTGAAATTGTACGTGGCGGGTGGACCACAGTTTTGGAGAATAAAGACATTCCTGGACAAGTTGACCATGGGTCTAAACATGTAAAAATACGAGTTGTTAGATTAAACGTGTCACACTTGACACATTAGTTTTTAGAGGGTTGGTGTTCTTAAACAGATACCCACCAGTTATACCAGTGCTTTTGCCAATATATGTGAGGAGTGTGGACCCACCTGTTTGTGGGGCCAATCTCGAATGATTTTTGAGAATCCAATTCCACCTATATTTGAGGCCAACCTCCCACCAATTTTTGGGACCACCATCTCTCTTCCCGCCAAATATCCCTACTGCACTACTAGACCAACAGGATGTGAGCTGTGGTTTTGTCTTTTACAGCCTGTGTTTTAATATATTTTAATATTTATTTAGAGTTTTCATGACCATCAATATCGGTGACATCCAGAAATGAATAAATGTTAAAATAATTTAACTGTTATATTAGACATTATCTACCTCACAAGAAACTTGGTTCGCATGTCCAAATATTTTGGTGATGTTAGCCATATCTAATTTAACAAGCCAAGAAACCAGAATTCCTATACATTCAAGAAGAAATTTAACTGTTCTATTGATTAAAAAATAGTATCCAATGTGTTGGCATAGTTTCGGCAGATAAAGGAAACCATGTTGCTATCCCTTTTCAGACTCTAGTAGGATGGACCAACTTATGAATAATTAAAACTAGGTATCACTTAAGTAGTGAAACACTAAAGTAGTGAAACAGGTTGAAACATCTGAGGAAGCTGCCAGTACATGACCCAACTGCTAGTGCAAACCACAGTGAATATCTATGTATTGGAGGTCAATCTGTAGGATTTCATTCACAACTGTAAAGTTGAGTGTTGAGCTTAGGAACAGTTTTGAGTAAATTTATTTGGGCCACAACAGTACAGCAAACGAATTTTCAGGTTGAATACTCTAGAATGTATCTTAACTTTGGGCCAGCATTATGCAATAAATTATACCAAAGATCTTCTCTGTTGTCTTGTTTGCATAATATATATTATGCTTCCACTATGATAATTCTTAAACTGGATCTGTTGAGAAATCGTTTCCATTTTAGCGGATTGCAATTCCCTTCGATGTAGTGACAACTTCATCAGCTTAACACCACATAAAGCTGGCTTAACACTAAGAAACAGAGTGATACAACGTTCCAGATTTACGCTTTGAAAGCCTCTGCAGTAGTCTGTCTCATTTGCAAAATGAGCACACCATATTTAATGCATGCCATGTAGCTCAAATACTAGAATATTTTACATTCCAGTTGCATTGTTGTGCTTGCTACATAAGTTGTACACATTTGTTAATGTCAATGATGTAGGATTATCCATTACCTGAATTAAAACACACTCCAATCACAAGATTAATGCGAGAATTTGCAAGATACTTGTCACTATTATCAATGGTCCAACTGGGTATTCCCAGGAACAGTTCTTATGCAGTGTTGAACTTTTGCCATCCAAATCACGGATAAACTAAAACTGTTCGCAAACGTCAGACGATGTCTCAAGATGATGATTTCCCCCACAACTTTCCACTTCCTCGCAATCTGAAACGATGAAGCAATTTTGCCAAAATTGCACATTGGGTGATACAAATAGTGTTAAAGATGATGAAAGCATGAGTTGTTCATTACTAAAATATAGAGAAAAATTCATTTTATTTTTATTTACAAAAGTACATTAATAAATATGATTTTATCCAGAACACGTTTCCTGGTTGGATGCAATGTTACAATCTGTTTTCGCTAGTGGTAGATTTGCTCTGATACGTAGCATGTTATGACGTTATCTCATATATTTTAGTTATACAATTTGTACTACTGCATTTCACAGTCTTGATGTCTTATCTGTTGTTGTTTGTTGAATATAGTGTTTCATTTCATTTGAATCTACCAACAATTTTATTAAAAACATTTTAAGTAGGTGTTGGTAGAAATATTGACGGACATGTCAACTCGATATGCTTAATGATTCTCATAAATGTGTTTAATTTTCAACGCAAAAAGTTTACTTTGTCATTAAAACCTAGACTGCAACCACATATTTAAAAAACTTTAAGACCAACAAAGAACAGTAAATAACTTATTTTAGGGATTAAATCAATATAATCAAATATCAATAAAGAACACCTGGCTGGTGTGACGTTTCTTGCTATAGTAACTATCTAATGTGTGTTGTTTCTGTATCAAATATTATGCAACTGTAAAATGCTATAGTTTCACAATTTTATTTTAATCAACACACATGATGACACATTGCATTTTAAGTGTGCGCCATGACAGGAAACAAAAGTTGAGAGTGGGGGGGTGCACATACAGTGAAATCTTCTTTATCTACACACTTTAGTTCTCAAGGGTGTTGGCCGGATTAACAAAGCGTGCGTTTTGGTGAAAGACAGAACAATGAAGCAAATAGCGAGTATTGAGGCTGTTCCCACAGAAAAGCATGCAGATTACTGAAGAAACCTCATTATCGAAGAAAGGACAAACGAGACAGATTGTATAGTGTTGTTACCCTTTAGACTTGGACGACTTTTTGTTAGGCTTCTCTGATGGTACTACCACCTCCCTCGAGTCTGTTACCATCTGTTCATCGACCTCTTGGGGCTGCTGGGTCGTCTTCAGTGTCTTCCTGATGTTGGCCACCTGCAGACGACGCGTACAGTCAAACTCTACTAACAGCAACAATTGCAGATGACACCCAATTTCACAAAGTTCACCTGACAATTGATTGTTATTTTTTATGTGGGTTTCTTCCTTGGCTTAAGAGCCGTCCCTCTACACCCAGAGGTAGGGGTTGAGACACCAAGGAAGGCGTTAAAATTCTTCTTTTTGTGTGATATACATACGTAATAATCAACAAAAAGTGTGGTGATAAAAAACATGAACACATGATGAGATGAAATGTAGCATAAATTATCCTAAAGGGCGTGGTCTTACATAGTGTGGCATCTGGTCCACTTCACCCCCAGCAGACCTGCTCATTCAAACACCAACTCAACGTATTTAAGAAGAATTCAGCCATTCTGGAATTACTGCATGAAAGCTATTCCTTTACACAATTCCACCACTGTCTGAGTGAACTGAGGCAATGTGGAGTGAACAAAATTGTCCAGACTTCGAACAATAGGGAAGAGGATCCGAGTCCCTGTCCTCTCAACTGAGCTGCAGTGCCCCACAATTTACTGTCCATAACATTAAAACTCCCTCCTCAAGTGATATAGCCCATCATGAATCAGATTCGTTGATGTTCAAATCTGTAGTGTGTGAATGGCTTAAGTAATATACGTAGTCCGTTTAATAAAAGTGCATAATTATTATTGTGGATACTAGTAATGTGATTTTTTGCCAAATAATAAAAAAAAATGAGACGAGCGAAAACATTGAACAGAGAAAGGATCTTTAATGGCGAGGTACACATACTGGTTGAGTGAGGAAGATATAAAGAACCTTTAATGGTGAGGTACACACACTGGTTGAGTGAGGGAGATATAAAGAACCTTTAATGGTGAGGTACACATACTGGTTGAGTGAGGGAGATATAAAGAACCTTTAATGGTGAGGTACACATACTGGTTGAGTGAGGGAGATATAAAGAACCTTTAATGGTGAGGTACACACACTGGTTGAGTGAGGGAGAAATAAAGGACCTTTAATGGTGAGGTACACATACTGGTTGAATAAGTGAGGGAGAAATAAAGGACCTTTAATTGTGAGGTACACATACTGGTTGAGTGAGGGAGAGATAAAGAACCTTTAATGGTGAGGTACACACACTGGTTGAATAAGTGAGGGAGAAATAAAGGACCTTTAATGGTGAGGTACACATACTGGTTGAGTGAGGGAGAGATAAAGAACCTTTAATGGTGAGGTACACATTCTGGTTGAGTGAGGGAGAGATAAAGAACCTTTAATGGTGAGGTACACACACTGGTTGAGTAAGTGAGAGAGAGATGAATGCATACTGGCCTCCTGTTCCACCTGCAGCTTCAACTTCTGCTGGGTCTCTTTATGCTGGTTCGCCTTTGTTATCTGTGAGTCTATTGTCTGCAGCACAGACTCGCAACTGTTGCACCTGTGTAAATAAATAAAAATAAATATTACACTTATACGGTGCCAAATCTAATTAGAAACTACTTGAGGTGCTTTACAGTGAAATTAAATAATTATATCACATTACAACAACTATGTTACAATTAAATAATAAAATTACAATTAAATAACAATTGTCTTCAAAGACCAACAGGTCATATAACAGCTCAGGACAAGTAGGGTTTAAAGCACCAGCCCTAGTAATATGTGGCAACACACAAACAGACACTATAACAGAAACTACTGTAAATACCAATTTTTATTATTATGGCAGATGCTATATTTAGCTAAGATACTTGTGTTTTATTATGGCAACCATCCTTATAAGTATATTTAGCTGCAGAAAATTAACAAGGATCAGCAAAATGTTTTATTATTGCAGCATAAATCACTCGTGTAAACTGGCCTTAACAGAACCAATCCTGACAGTCACCTACCAGCTCTGTAGCACACTAATGATTTCGGTAACGGCTTCTGGCTGGATGTCGCGTCCTATTGCATAGTCCACCTCCAGTTGCTGGTTCTTCTGATCCAGTTTCCCGCGGATCACATCGGCATAGATCACCTCGATGATGAGATCCTGTCAACAAGATGAAGACTTTTACACGCTGTACACCTTCATGGTGAATTGCTTCATACATTAATCTCAGGGCTGTTTTAAATATCGTGCAGCAGTTAAAGGTCCACCCAGGTTGTTTTAGAATCATATCGCGAAAAATTAAAACCTTGTTTGTGCAAATATGTTATTTAGTTTTGATGAAATCATCAGACAAACTATTCAAGTTATTTCTGACTGGATCCAATGAAAATCCAAAGAAAAAAGGGCAAACGTGGTCAGGCTCTATATACCATAATATAAGGCTATTCACACTTACAGAAGTTACCAGATCTAACGATCAAAGTAAATTCTTTCGATGATTTCAACAAAAGTATGTACTCTTTTATTATTAAATCAACCGCACATATTACTTTCAAATACCACAGATTTTAACATCAACGAACCTGATTCGCAATGGGCTAAATCACTTGAGGTGTTTTAATGATCCCTACATATCAGTTTGGTGTATGTTAACACCAATCAGTGCAAGATTTGTGCATGACATACCTCCAACTCACGCATGTTTACAATGTCAAGTTCTTGTAGCAACAACGAGTACGGCAGACACTGAAAGTATACACAACACCATTCATGTAACACAATTACACCAAACCTGTAACACAATTACATCAAACCTGTAACACAATTACACCAAGCCCATAACACAATTACAGCAAATATGTAACAAACACAATAATTATTACGGCAAACATGTAACAAACATAATTACAACATACATGTAACACCATTACAGCAAACATGTAACACATTACAAGTTCTTACAACATACATGTAACCAAATAATAATCCTTCCATGTTGATGTGCCTCTGAGCAAGATAGAAGTTTTTGTATTATTATTATTAATTTATTATTGATGTATATGCAATATGATCACTGTACAGGGATCAGCCACAACTGTTATACCGTGGGTGCAATGGTCACCAGATTTTCAACAGTATTTATTCTGTACCTTGTTCTTATTGGCCAAAGAGACGATCGTCAAATGTTTGAGTTTCTTCACTTGGGCTGCTGTCAGTTCTGGCAATGTGTCATTGTTAGCTGCAAACAATAGCCACTGTACACGTAGAAACATAACACGTCTTACAACGAGCTCACAATCATCTTCCATTCCACCAGTCTCATTGTGCATAATTAGTCACTCTCGTGTAACTACAGCCACAAGTTCGATCCATAAAAATGGCAGTAATGCTACCAACCCAACTGAAAGCTCCAGACACTTCTTACAAATTGTCAGCAATAACTAAGATGATCCAAAATATGTCACAGAAACAAAACATTCGTTATTAGAGGGACATTCAGTCTGTGGCCAGCTAGTTAACTCAGTTAAAGGTAAAAAATCTTACAGGTTTATTAAAATAGTGTTTAATATATGGTAGAAACTAAATGTATTTTAATATACTGACCACCCAAACACTTCTTTAATGAACAACACATTTGTAATATATTTTGCCGTTATCTGTTTATGAATATCAATCGTGTCATTCGGGCAAGGGATGGGGGAGTGGAGCCGGCAGTGAAACAGGACAGTGACGAAAGAAGAAAGGGAAACAAAAACCAACGAACAGTGCCAGCCTCACCCCAGACTTCAGGGATAAAGAGGAGAGCAACAACATTGAACATGCAGTGTAAACAGGACACTCGAGAAGAAACATTCTAATTAAACAGATAACAGTCAAATTATGTGAAACAAACTGTGATCCATTAAGACACATTTGGGTGGTTAATATGTTAGAATTATATAGTTTACACTATATACCACAATGACAACAAACTGACTGTTGTCATGACAGTATTAATAGGATTCGCTTTAGGACAAACCTTTGTAGTCATTGTATGTGCCATAAGCGAACAACTTCAACAGGTTCAAATAACTGGCACTGGCTCCTCCTGTTAACTGCAAATAAAATACCACATATAAATAATAAAATGCAATGAAGTGCCCATGACACTGTTTTGCTATTTTTGCTCATATTCCAAGTAAAAATTCATGTGCTCATTTTTGGTGAAATAGTTATTAGATATGCCAATAGTTATATTTTAGAAAAGTTTGCAATTATCGCCAGGAAACAAGATTTTTCTTTTTGTGTGAGAAAGAGCAAATGATGTCAGTAAGGGGACACTAAGGGTCAGTATATAGATATGTAGAAACGTACAGTAAACGTACAGTAAATGATATGAGAACTGACCTCCTGAACGGTGGGCATCGCCAGTAGTTCTCCAAACACATAGACCCCAGGAGCAGCCAGCACTTGCTTGATCAATTCGACAACAGCGGGGCCTTTAGCCGACTTTGCAAGCAGCACAAACTGTTCATTTGATGACAGTCCAGTTTGTTTCTCTGTAGCCAACATCTTGAGTATTTCTACGGAGGCCAGTGAAAACTGGAAACGACAAATTTTACAACATTACAGATAGATTAGTAAATGACAATATCCATAACATTTTTAATTGCTGCCTCCTGTGGTGGAGACACGGAGCTGGTGGTCTTTATCTGTAAAACTCATTAGCTTAAAACAATCTTGCATTAATTTAGCCCTGGACATACGTTTGTTTAGTATAAAAGACGACACCAGACATATGACTACAAAGCCGCACTAAGATTAGCTAAGAGCGGTACATAGGCAGATTTTGCCTGAAGACCGAAGAGGATATGTATGTATCATGGACACTTGACAGATGTCAACTTCCGAGCAAATTTGCATGGAAGTAATACATTTTTAAAGCAATAGCCTTGAAATTAGTATAAAATGACTCCACATCAAATACTGTATTTAATTTGCTCTTACAACCCATTAAACGGCCTAGACTCTAATCCTTAATTACATATACTGGTTAGACTTAGTCTTAACTTAGGCTAAATACCCCAAATATCGTTCAAACTAATGTTCGTTATTGGCATTTTCGGACTTGAAATACGTGTGACAATTAATGTGCGTGCACTTGTTTTCAGTAATTAGTCTTATGTTTGTTAAATTAATGCTAATTTACATGCACAAAGAGATGAGATGAGGAATTGTGAATATCATACTCCACCTAAATTTTGGCTAAAACAAATCCAGACTTCCGAGATCTTGTATCAACCGTTAGATGTCGCCTCTTGTTGATCGGCTGGTTTGGTGAAGTTAGATCACAATAGGTTTTGTTACCAACGGTCATTTGTGGTCATAATCGTTTCGTTGGCACATTGGAAAAGTTTATAGCACATTAAGCATAAATTAACTTATGTCCTGCGAAAAAATGGCTTATGCCTACATCGCTTTTTTCTCAGAAAACGTCCCCAACGTTAATGGGTTATTTAGACCATTGTCATTGGCATTGCATTGCCATTGGCCTTTGTTGTCGTTGATACCGATACCCAAGGCTACTCCAGTATTTATCTAGTCTGGCTTTGAACTGAGGGGCTGTCTTGGCATCAACCAATGCTTGAGGAAGTCCATTCGTTTGGACGAGAAGAAATTTTGCCTAATCTGGAGCTTAGCTATCCGCTTGAAGATCGTCTTTGAGTGATGGTATAATAAATATTTTATTTATTCATTTTATTTGGTAAATCACATGATGGAAAATATGAAGTTTAAGATTGATATATTTTAATTATTTATAAAGTGTTATATTTTCCTTTGAAAATGACCTTTCAATAATTACCATCATGATTTAATGCAGAGACCAACTGCTATTCATTATTTCCCCACCCTTTGGCTTAATTGGAGACAATCCCAGATATATGTGGCTTCATGTCAATCTAGAATGAGCTCTTTGTAAGTGATCAGCTTATCCATCTGGGCTTCAATCTTGATTAGAATAGGCGATCCTCCATCACAATTGGCCCAATTTAATTTCATTCACCTGGAACACATGGCTTCCATGGGCTAATGGGATAAAAGGACTACCCAATATCAGAAATTAAATCTTACACAAGTTCAACCATGGAGATTATAACTACTAGCCGAGGGAAGCAGAAAGTTTGTCTGGGAGGTTTTATGTATACCAAGCAGATAACTTCCAAAAACCAGATTAGATGGCAGTGTGTTAAACGCAACAACCACTGCAAGGGTGTCATATCTACAACTCTTGGCGAAATGTCCCCCCTGCAAATGATGGCTAAATGGCCGTTGGCTAAGTGTCCATTGGTGAAATGTCCATTGGCTAAGTGTCATTTGGCTAAATGTCCCGGATTCCCCTCTGATACGTCCAAGTGGACTGTTCTCATGGAAGAAAGTCCCAGCCTCAACACAGTCCCATCATTTCGTGCCTTAGTCTTGGTGCCTTAGTCTCTCATCCTATGTTAGCTTGGCTGTTAGATACTGGCATAAATTAGTAGCTCTTCGTTGGACCTTCTCTAGACTGTCAATGACAGTGTATTTCGTTAGGTATGGACCCCATCATGCATGTACACAGAACTCTAGGTGAGGTCTGACACGTCACAAAAGATTCTCTGTTCATATACTTGAAAGATCTCCTCACCATACCGAAAACTTGCACAGCCTTCTTGGAAGCTTTCTGACACTGCAAGGATGGCTTCAAAACTATGGATTAAATGCGCCATAAGTAATCGATAGCCTGCATTTGTATGTGGGCAATATTTGGAAAATAAGTGTTACATCACAATTGTTGCGTATGCCAGATACTATTTTAGAGCTCTGTACACAAGCAGAACATTGCATTAGTTAATCACTGTGCTGTCACATCACCTTCGTATCTGCAATGAGTATCTTACTTAACTTTGTTCACATGGCCAAAACATTCCTCCAACATTGTTTTTTGTTGATTTCTTAATCATTTTCCAGCGGTTCCATTTCTTCAGCTACAGATCTGTTACTTGGTCATCCAGGTTTTCTTTTCCCTTAAGGATTTGAATGTCTTGTGACATTGGTGGTTTCTTTTCTCTCTCGAGTATGTGTGTAAAGTAGGGTATAATAGACTTGTTCACTCATGTCAAATGGAACAATACACACCGTTTTTTAAAATACAAGCATAAAATCAATTTGTATTTGCTAAAATGACCCAGTCACCAAGCTAAGAAAATCACGCTCTACGGGGTGTGAATGAACGACATAAATCAAGAAATAAAAAATTGTATCGAGGATCATACAGATCTGGGTAGTATGCATAAATTTGGGATATTGTTGAAGTGAGGTATTTAATTGTTAGAAATACATATTTTTGTCTAATTTAAGGAAGGTTGTAGAGTTAGAAGGCATGTTGACTGGACATCAGAAAGTACTAATTTTCAGAAGAAACATTGTATGGACTCTTGGAAACTAATGGCTGCAACCTGGAATTTGTTGTTTTGGATGACAATCTTGTTAATGTATGACCTAGCATAGTATATATTGGAGTTGATGCTAAATGAAATAAGTAAGATTTACAATCAACATGCATTAATGCTACGTTAATATCCATCAATGCCGACCAAGTTGTGCTGTTGTATTGTATTCTTCTTCTTAATTGCACTTTGTTTTTTCTCACACTTTGAATAAATGGTGAACAAATGTATTGTTGAAGAAAATTAGCCACTTGTCATAACATAATTATGTGATTATCATGACTTTTTTGTGTACGTATTACGTATTTGTATCACAATTACTATCATAAACTATCATCAAGTGCATGGGAATATCAACTTGAACATCAAAGGAAGATGATTCTTCTATTTTACAATTATCTTACATTTTAAAGCAGTGGTTCTCAACCCATTTACTAATGTGGGCCACCTATACGGCCCTGAATGCATCACGTGGGCCACACCCACAACATATCCATATTTCGTAATTTATCGCATTTGAACACATTACATCAACATAAGTTACTGTGATACCTTCTTTTCTCAACAACAAATCGATCCACTTCTCCCCACAATTTGTTCATTCTTGTCTAACCTCAAGATGCCTTTGTTCTTGAAATGGAAGCAAGAAATAGGCCACACCTCTATGGAAATTGGCCCACAAGTTGAAGACCACTGTTTTAAGAGCATGCCAAGAACAGAGCCTTCACGAATAATTACTAAATGCAAGAGAACAAATTAATGCCTGTAAATATTTATTACAGCAAACAATGAAACACCTGGTGCCAAAAACGCTTTCAAAGCTAATATCAGAAAATGTGCTTCACATTTTTTAACAAACAAAAGGAGTAGCGAATGTTATCATTGATACCACTCATATTATCAGAAAACAATATTTGTCTATGCTACACTCATTTGTAAATGCAGTAACAAAGGGTAAGCACACTGAATGACGCCCGCTATATACCTCAATAAAATTGTAACAGTAGTTTTCACATCTTGCATCAAATCACAACATTAAACATTCTTTCTCTATGATTCTTTATGCCGCAGCTATATTAAATCTGTTTATGCATCCTGTCCTGTAGATATAGCAGTGTCAGAGAAGCTAATGTCATTTATTTGTGACTGAATACACACAGCTTAAGAGCTGTCTTTGCCGTACATGTACTTGATGAGGTCAACGACGCGGCAACTATAGCCAAATTCGTTGTCGTACCTACAACAGGAACACAAACATTCACTTGAAAGTGTATGAACAACATCTTGTTCCGATATTAATTTTTTTTTACATAACCATTACCCTTAATCTTGCATTTTCTATCTACAAAATTATTGTTTCAAAGCCACTAAAAACAAAAGGCCACCAGTAAAGAAATCAGCATTTATTGGTCCACCATTATTTCAGTTCTAATATTTATAAAATTCTAAATAATTTCCACTTCCACTTCCAATTAACAACAAATGTTGCGACATATTTACCTATACCTGACTCACACTAAAAAATATGATCACAACCAATAAGCCAACATCTGTCCTAGTGAGACAAGTAATTTACCAGTGCTCTGTTGTACAACAAACTTACCATGCAACCAGCTTGACAAAGTTGGCATTGAGCACAATGCTGGCGCCTGCATCAAAGGTGCTGCTGACGGTCGTTGTCAAGAAGTCAGTGGACACCAACTGCTCTTCAGTGTAGGCCAAGATGCCCTTCATTGACCCGTTGGCTGCTTCTTTCACAGCAGCTTTGATCTCATCAAAAGTTGCCTGCAACAACATTCATTCCAACCAGGCGCTTTGTTGACAACCAAAAAATTACAAAACGACAACACAAAATTAATCATTGGTGACAATTATGATTGTTAGGACGATGATAGCATAATGACATTTTTAACATTAATGTCATGTTTGCCAAGTTTAAAATGGACGATTTACAAACTGTCATATATCCAGCATATAAAATTATATCCAGGAGAATGAACAAATGGTTTCCGAGATAAATTAGATGAAAATCAATAAATTGCCGAATGTTCCATGAGTACACAGGTTATAGAGGTTTGCAAAAAGAAAGGAGAGCAATGAAATGTTGTACTGACCCCCTTGTTGAGACGGCATGTCAGATCTACGACAGACACATCAGGAACTGGGACGCGGAAGGCCATGCCAGTCAGTTTGCTGCAAATAAAATAGCAACGATAGAGTGACAAAACAGATTGCCACCTAGCTTGAAACTACCAAAAAAGACGGTCAGCTCATTCATAATACACCTAGTAAACTATTGTAGACTACAACTCGTCAATTTTTTTTTACATTTAATGGAAATGTTAGACATTGAAGTGGCTGGGAACGACATGCGCAAATTTTGGACAGTACATTTATGAAAGATAATGCCTCAACAAAAGTACAAAAATACTTTTACTTAAAGCACTCAGTGAGCATAATTATTGTAACTGTGGCACATTTCCGTCATAAAAAAAATGTGGCTGACATTCATTGCATACAAATTATTGTTGGCTTGAACACGTGATCTCATTACTGTCTCAAAAACACAGGGGTGCTTCCTTCATTTAAACTAAGGTCTCTTACCCATTAAGCTCTGGGATGACTTTGCCAACAGCCTTGGCCGCCCCGGTGGAAGCGGGGATGATGTTCTGTGCAGCAGTGCGGCCATCCCTCCATGCCTTCGCACTTGGGCCATCAACTGTTTTCTGTGTAGCAGTGTATGCATGGATGGTCGTCATCAGACCCTCAACGATCCCAAACTTGTCGTTGATGACCTTGGCCAAGGGCGCCAGACAGTTGGTTGTGCATGATGCATTGCTGAAAGGATGGAAGTGTTTCCAACAATTAACGAGACTAACAAGGAGATCATGCACAATTTGCATTCCAACATTCTATCACACACACGCACGCACGTGGTATTTATAGTATTTTATCATTTATTGAGGGTGGGCACACACAAAACGAGGACGATTCTGTTTACCGTACAATAGAATCTGCTACCAAGAATGTCAATGTGTATACACCGGAACAGTGGTATTCCACTGTGAGGATGGCCAGGTTATTGGCGCGCGCGCCAATAACCTGGCACGCACGCACGCAATCATAAAACATGATTTGACAAAGTACCTGACGATGTTCATGGATTTTTCATATTTGTCCTGGTTCACACCCATAACAAACATGGGAGCATCAGCTGACGGGGCAGAGATGATCACCTTCTTGGCACCACCTTGGATATGAGCCTGGAACATGGTTCAACACACGCGGTCAACAATGACAACATACGGCTGTACTCAAACATTTCAACAAGGTTACTGTTATAGAACGAGCTACATTTAGAAAGTGTAAGTCCTACCTTTGCACCATCGATCTTTGTGAATACACCGGTGGAGTCAACAACATAATCCGCTCCGCTCTTGCCCCATGGAATCTTGGCTGGATCCTTCTCCATAAAGACCTCGAGGGGCTTGCCATCAATCACCAGTTTGCCACCTTCCGCAGCGACGGAGCCCTCGAAGCGGCCGTGAGTACTGTCATACTTGAACATGTAGACCTGCAGACAGCCAATGCTTTGTCAAGTAACTGACACATCTGAGTATTTGCAGATTGTATGGCAAGTAGCCAACTACAAAAATGCTGATTAGAATTTCAAATTTATAGCCCATGAAGTGACTTTCTTTTCATATATACATAATACAAAGTAAATTTGGCCAAGATATGAGGAGTAGTTTGTAAGATAGTCGTAAAAATATGACATTTCATGATCCCTTAACAAACCCATGTATAAACTTCATGTTTTACATTAATGTGTCATAAAATGAAAGTTCAGTCCTACCACTGCATTTAAAATTTAACCGCTGTTTATTGGACTCAATTATTTTTGGCTAATAGTTCCAACAACTATGTTTTAATTTTACAGCATTTATCATACATTTATTTTGAATTAGATACAACACTTAATTCTGTACAATTTCTCAATACATCTTCAACACAAAACCAGTTACGAAAATTGTAATTATACTTAAAATCAAAACATACCATGTACTGCAGATCAATGAACGGATCATTTACAGCAACCACGGACACGCCAGACTTGAGAGCAGCCCTCAGCACCAAGCGACCGATGCGGCCAAACCTACAAAAGAATGACATAATCAGGTGATTTATGTAGTACAAGGCGATTAACAATTGTACGTTGATATTGCTGATTTTGAGATTATGACCAAAACTTGATATTAACAATGTGCAAAAATTTTGCTGAAATTATACCTGTAAATGGGTGTAAAAACATTTATATAAACCTCTAAATTACACATTGTGTGGCTGAGAAAAACAACGGCCAAAATGAGACTTTTCCACATGTCCATCTTTAGCATACCATGGCAAAGCTATGAATGTCTCCTTTCCAAGTATAGAACAAATTATGCATGAAAATACACCAGTCTCATTAAAGTTAAATGTATTGGGTCTGCTGATGGTGTCAGTATCTCATTTTTAGCTTTCTAGCAACACAACTGATTTTGTGGGAATGCTTGACATATTGTTTGCAGAATTGGTGCATTAATTTTAAATTAGACATGCACAATGCCTCCACCTCTTCCACAAAAACTGGGGAGGTCAATGTTTATCAAAACTCTAATCACATACATACCCATTGATTCCAACTTTAGGTCCAGACATTTTTTCTTCTTCCACGGCAGATAGTGATGGATCTGGAAAAAAGTTTTCAAACTACATCTATAGCATCATCCATCGTTCCATTAAATATTATTATTTTTATTAAGAAATTACTTGATTTTTGTGATTTATAAAATACTAAGCAATTTATTCAGCCCAATGGGAGATTCGGCATGTGGATAAAAAAATTAATTTTATTATTCAAAATGAATAAGCTCTCCACCCTACTTTGAGAGCTTTGTATTCATAATGTTCACTTCAGTTGTAATTACATACCTCTAAATGAATTTTATTTAACAATGCTAATGACATATTTAATACATGACAACAACAAGTACATAAACAGCGACAAATAAAATGACAAATCAAAATAGTTAATCATCAATGGGACAGTGTCCATGTCCTCTCTTTCATGGTGGTGGGCTAGAGTACAGATGACGGGGATGGCTGATTGGCTCGATAACCTTGTGCCCTGCCCTCCTTCCCTGCAAAATGACTACTATAGTGTCTCATTCACTGTCCTGCTGGTCGGACTGCCCAGCAACGGGGACAGTGTCACACTCAGTCAGACACGCCTGGTGGGCTCGACTACCTCGCCCCCTGCTCTGCAAAGCGACTATAGTGTCTCTCTCAGTGTCCTGCTGGTCTTCCTCTAGTAAATACTCGTCTAACAAAGTGTTGATCTGGTCGCAATCACTTCAGGCAGGATATCAACAAACCTGCTACACCGAATGCTATGTGGGTCAGCTGTATGACGTGGTGGAAATGCGGTAGTGTGCATGCGTCCATGAACATTATTTAAATGACTTCATCGCTGCCCCAATAAAATAATTTCCCTGGATCACATTGTAGCAACAAGCCGGGTTTGTTTACACAGCTGGACAAACAGTGTCTGCCTCTCACGCACTCCTATTTGACACATTCGTAATATATGTTAATGTGATGATTATATATGGAAAGATGAGATGCAAAACTTTGTAACGATGCCAGATTTGTGAGGGACCATGCACAAATTAGAGACAAAAAAGGCGATTAATTATCAGCATTTTGGCTTTGTTTTACGGAAGTCAAGCGGAACACATCGAACAGCTCTTCAAAGATAACACTAAAATACATTAAACATATCTAAATATACAGTAGAAATTATGGTAATTGTTAAAATGAATACTAAGGAACCATTTTAGGGAAAATCTCAAAATCGTTGGATTAGCCAATGTGAAGTTTCATGTTTACCGACATCCCACTCATTTTGTTAAGATGGGTCCATAAGGTGATATTCGTGAAGCCTAGTGAAGGCAGAGCTCTGTATAAACATGGATCAAAAGTGAGATGTTATTAACATAAGAACAATGAAAATGGTATGGAATGGCTCCACATCAGACATGAGGGTCATACAGGATGTCTTTTTTTCGAGGGGCTTTGGATTTATAAAGCCCATTTTAGAAGTTTGAAGAAGTCTGAATCCTAACTGAAAAATAGCCAGCTAATCACGATTGTCCAAGACATTTCATTCATAGCTCAAACAAAGAATATCTTTATGCCATGGGTTAAGCTCCAGCCTTCAGGTATGTCAGAGAACAATATCTGCTCATATACATTTAAAAAAGCTATCATCAGGGTTGGATTCAATTACCAGGATCAATTACAAGGCCTCATTTTTTCCCAATTACGGTATATTTGACATATTCAATTACAATTACCAAATACACCCCAAAGATTATATTTGAAATTGTTGGTGTGAAATGTTAATATTTTCATCTTATTTTGCTTGCAATATGAATAAACCAGTTGAAATAAAAACAAATATGACCAAATTCACTTGAATAATAATAACTGAAAGTTTCAGAATCTATTACACAGGTATAAGAAATATCAATTACAATTATGCTGTCAGAAATTTTAATCACAGTTACACCGCAATTATTTGACTTATTCAATTACAAGGGTCACTCAAAATTCAATTACAATTACCAAATACACCCAAAGATTATATTTGAAATTGTTTGTGTGAAATGTTAATATTTTCATCTTGTTTTGCTTGCAATATGAGTAAACCAGTTGAAATAAAAACAAATATGACCAAATTCACTTGAATAATAATAAATGAAAGTTTCAGTTTCAATTACACAGGTATAAGAAATATCAATTACAGTTACACTGCAATTATAATTAATTAAATACACAATTACGAATTGCAATTATAACTTAACCCAACCCTGGCTATCATACAGTTCTTTGATTTGAGGGCAATATTCTTGAGTGCAACTAAGTACTGAATTAAAAAAATTAATGTCCAAATAAAACAGTACTATTATCAGCTGAATGTAGAAAGGGAGTATAAAATCATGATGCACCAACCATAATTATAATCAGTTCAAAGGTGAACTGTGAACGAAAAAGTTTCAACTAAAGCATGAATAAACAATTTAGCTGTTTCTCGAGTAGGTGTCAGACAACTTTGTAAATGAGAAAGTAAGCATAAATGTGTACATTTAATATAAACACATGGAATTAAAATTTACAAGTGATAATTCACTGCATCTTTAGTTTTAAATGTAAAACAATACTGATGCAACAATCAGTTTCAAGCTTTCTGATACAGCTAGATTTGGTAAATGTTGTTGATGAAAAACCTTGAAACTGTCCAAAATATTTATTTCATAATCCTAACAATATAAAGTACAGGGCACGAAATAAGCGGTATCGCATCGCATTTTGCAATGCATATATTGCGGTTTGCTAGTCAACTGCATTTTTGTATCACAAACTTTGCAATGCAATATTCGTGAATAATTTTGATCAAGCGGTAACTGTCGTAGCATCGTAGGCATGGGCGCCGCCATTTTTCTCGCGCGAAACGGAAATGCGATTTTACCAATGCATAGTCCCCTAGCGCAATACTTGCTAGAGGGGTTACATAAATTCGTTTGCACGTGTGTGGCAGCACACGGAGTTGTTTCGAAGTGGAGGCACAGAGATTCCGCTAGCCTATGAAATATTCCGGTATGCTGTACTGGCAACGGAATTTTGTTCTGGTACGAGGCAAACGTCTACCGGTACCCAGACTTTCTGAAAACAGAACGACGCTACTAACGCACACAAAACACCTGCAATGATGTATGCGAGTTCAAAACGTAGTGTCCCATATACATTGTGCACCAGTCGAAATGACAGGCGTTTGCAGTCGCAACAGTAAATTTTACGATGATCAGTGCTCCTGATTAAGCATCACGGTAACTGCCGCCTGTGTCTGTGTAATCTGTTGCGAAATCTACGGGTGCTTATTACAACTGTCTTATTACAAGACAAACACCTGAATCCAATCACAGCCCAACTTGTTTATATGGTAATTATCATCTAGACAGTAAGGCGAAAGGCGGGAAAACATAGGGAGTAACCCCAGCACTTGTTGGGTTGACACTACAATAAACAAATGGCTGCAATCGTTGATGGCGTATAGACTAGCTATAGTGGCCTCTAGAGACCAGAGCGGGAGACAACTTGATCGTAGAAGAAATCGTGTTTTTCGGTGCGCATTTTGAATATTCAGCGCAACATTTTAACATATGTTGCCACTGGATGTGTTTTCTGAAGAAAAAAGTATACATTATTATTTTACTTGTAACAAAGATACCAACCCTCCCAATTTCACGTTCAACTCCCAATTCCCGATATGCCATTTTATAGCATCAAAACCTCCCGACAACAACGCCTTTTCCCATTAATTAAAAAAAGCATTGCGAAGTAGTTTCATGCCACCAACAACCGAGTGTATTGCTCTAGTTATTAGTGCCTGGGAACAGCGCGCTGTCTTAATTCCCAAAATATTTGCATTACGGTCGTTGACAACATCATAACCACATCAAAGCCAAGGCATCGTCGACCACACACATGAATGTATAAAAGTGCAAAATAATGAAATGGTGTTGCTTTCATAACTCCCCAAATGACAAGTAATCTGCTATACAAAAATGCTATGCAAAATTCGTGTTTGCTATGCAAAACTCATTTTGCATAGCAACAATTGCTAGCCTATGCAATTTTTTAGATTTATTTCGTGCCCTGAAGTATGTGGCACTGTGCCCATTCAATGTATAAACCAATATCAGCACAGACCCTACAGAAAAGGATAGTTAAATATGGCTACGTCAGACAAAAGCTGCACTTAGGTCAACTATAACGCGGCCCAAAACAAGTGGGTGGGTTCCGACAGCTGAGCTTACGTGAAGGTCAAGGTCGCTGTATACGTTACGCTACAGCGGGATAGTTCCTATTTATAACACCGTAGCACCCCACCTTTATGAAAAACTGCATTACTAAATACGTATGTGACCAAAGCAATTAACGACGCTGCATGTCGCAGTTACGTTTTTCGCAGTTTTCACTACTTCAGCACGATGCCGGCAAAGGCAAAGTGCCAACTGCCCAACGGCAACGTTCGCAAACAAGCCAATTTGATCGGCATTAAGCAATGCAAGCATATTGATTTAATTACACGATTAATCAATGCATAATGAAATAAAAAAATTCCACAATGCGTGCGTTTGTTTGCCATCTATTGGAATAGATAGTTAGAATTAATAATGCTTGCAAAACCAAGTAAATTCCAACAACCTTGAGACCTCACCTTCGTCTCCTCCAATTGCTACTGCAGTGAAAGACCGAAGACGAACACTCAAGCAGCGCGTCTGTGCCGAATGTTCCCGAAGGAAGCCGATTGCCAACATTTGACAAACATTATATTCCGTTAAAAATTATGCGTGACTTAGTGGGAAACCTAATGACAACCAATAATCGGAGACTGCTTTAAATTAAACACATATAAAAATGCATTTATTGAATATAAAAATATGCTATTAATAAATGAGTGCATGGTATCGCCACCTGCCGATTAGCTTTGACAGTGATTTTCCAAACACGTTGTGTAGCTGTTCTAGGACACATAATACATTGATCGTGTGATCGAGTAGGCCATACTAGTAATGGAGATCTGTAGAAAGTGCTTCCCACCAAACGGCGTATAGGCCTATATCTATATATATATATATATATATATATATATATATATATATATATATATATATATATATATATATATATATATATATATGCTTAATTTGGCTTGTCGACAGTCCAACTTTTTTATTCATATATAGGCCTAAATTTGTTTGTGTATAGCCCGCCCTTATAAGATATAATATTATGTAAATTTTATTTTAAAACATATTCCAGAGCATTTGGCGTAAGACTCACGCATTTGGCTTCTATCTCACGTAGAGATCTGTAAATCTCACGCATAATATAAACTGCATGTTTATTTCAATGAATAGCCTAGCTATAAGAGCCGAACGTCAAGGTTATTCTTATTATCATCGGTGATATTGACCGCACGTAAATGTACGTCACTTATATATTCACACATGATTATCGACAGAAAGCATGCGTTACAGCTCCATGTCTCCCTGCCAGAGTGATCATGACATATATGCCAATATGGATAAGGATGGCGCGTGATCCCGCACCTCGCATACATAGTTTACTTATACTGACTGTCGAACTGGCAATGGACCGCCCATTGAAATTTAAGCCAACAAAAAAATTGACTAAGAAGGCATAAAAAATCTACAGGGCATACAGCTACTAGGCCTATCAGGCACATATTTAGTAGCCTTGTAGCAAACCTTGAGCGTGCTGAACTTCAGATTTTTCTGAGAAGTATGCGAGGATCGAGGGGATCGGTTAAACTGCATTTTTCATTTCGAAATTAGAAAAGGCAGTGTGGCAGTTCAGCGTCCGTCCTAAGTGATGATTCAGACGATGTGGGAAAAGCGACACAATACCGTGTTGCCATAGAATTGGACGGTGCACGAAGTTACGACACGTACGCAACTGTTCTACTAAGTCTAAAACTACATTCACTGACAAAATAACGTCCAATAACATGATAATAATGTGATTACTCTGCAGTGGTTGTTGCTCCATATATAGCGTGAACAATAGCAAAAACAGGAATCTAAAATGTGCGTTTTGTGATTGTTCATCTTTTTAAAACCTACCAAACTGCTGTTCCGCTAAGATGGTACCAAATACTGCATACTAATGTTGGTGTTCACATAACAAGCTATTGCTATACGTAGCATAGCACATCAGCTTGTTAATATAGGCTAAATGTGACACAGAAACGAAACAGCATTCAACATCGAGTTCAATTATACACATTTTATTAACGAGGTGACCAAAACTGTACCCCAAATGGAGGTAGGATAAGACACGCGAGTATAGTGAGCTTGCCTGGCCAAAACTATGGGCCTCGATTCGGGGAACAGTTTTAAATAACGAGACACGGAGGTTATCCTTCACGCACAGTCAAGTACGGAATTTAGTTTTCATGCAGAACATCGCCGAGAATCCTTGCTCGTAGATTTTGGTGGATGAAATTTTAAACATCAGCTATACGCCTCAGCCACAGATGGATACGATTTGCTCGTCTTAGACAAGAATTTTGTCAGGGGAAGAGCTTCGTGAATTTTCTAAAGTCCTTCTGCACGCCGTATGAGAGAGATCCGCGCACCTCCACACTGAACGGATGAAATTCGAATCCAGCGCACTCAGATATCAGGGAAGCATGTATAAAACTCTTTTTCATGCAAGGCAGGTACGCCTGCACAAGTTCCCCGGGCCATATATGTTTCCATGTCCCGTTTCTTCATCCTGAAGCGGCGCACTTAAGTGTTCAAACATAATTATGTCGAAGGTTCGTCCCACAAGGTCTAACTTCATGATGAATGTTTGAACGTTGTTCACAAAATTAATCACTACGGTGAACCGGCCTTGGAGTGACTTGTTAAATCAGTTCAGGTGGAAAACGATGCTGTTCAAGCTTCAAGAGCCACCTTTGTCTAACTGTTTCTCGACTAATTTTCTATGCTATTCCTTGCCGACACCGTCAAATAATTAACCAATCTCCTCTTTCAACGACTCTACTCTAGACGCCATGTTCTCCTTGAAAACCAACGGACCTCGATGTGGAAGAGCAGCGCCTCTTGGTCCGCATCCAATGCATGACACAAGAGTCAAAAGAGACGGATATTGAGGGGACTCGACTTCATGGCGTCTACCACTTTGGCATTATAACCGTTGCAACGAGACGAAATGATCGTAACTTACGAATAATTTGGGTACGAAGTATTTTAACTGGGAAAACTGTAGGTCCTTCGAGAATATTAATTTATGGACTAGGGTGACGATGTTTTTCTAATAGCGTTTAATGTTTGCTTGAAAAGAATATGTTTTTTATTTGGTAGTATAATTAGTATTACAGAGACACATTTCCTCCTTCGTGGACCACACAAAGTGACAACATTGTTGCACCGTTGCACGTAACCTTAGCTTCAGCCAACCCTTCACGTACCTCCTGGAAAACGCCTGAGGTACGAGTACCCCATGAATCGCTGTTCTAAATATACAGTCACGTTCGCCTCTTAGTCATAACACAGGCAATGCGCGGATGAGAATGAGCACCCACTAACCGAGGGGCACACACGCACACACGCACACACGCACACACGACACACGCACACACGCACACACGCACACACGCACACACGCACACACGCACACACACAAACACACACTGAATGTTGAAAGTTTGCAAGTTGGAAGTTTGTGAATTGGAAGTCTGTGATTACGAAGTTTGTGTATTGGAAGTTTGCAAATTGGAAGTTTATTAGTTGGAAGTTGCGAGTTGGAAGTCTGCATTTTAAAAGTTTATGAGTTGGAAGTCTGTGAGTTGGAAGTTTGCGATTTGGAAGTTTCCAAGTTTACAAGTTTGGCAATTGGAAGTTTGCATGTTGAAAATGTGCAAGTTGGAAGTTTTTGAGTTGGAAGTTTTCAAGTTGGAAGTTTGCACTTTGGAAGTTTGCAAATTGGAAGTTTATGAGTTGAAAATTTGCAAATTGGAAGTCTGCATATTGGAAGTTGATGATTTGAAAGTTTGTCAATTAGAAGTTTGCATATTGAAAGTTTGCAAGTTGGACGTTTGCATGTTGAAAGTTTATGAGTTGGAAGTCTGTCAGTTGGAAGTTTGCACTTTGAAAGTTTGCAAATTGGAAGTTGATGAGTTAAAAATTT
>OY759267.1:5767450-6189950 GCA_963662155.1 Lamellibrachia columna
TGTACGAGTTATGGGTAAACTTTAGGAGTTATGGGTAAACTGTAAAGAGTTATAGGTAAACTGTAGGAGTTATTGGTAAACTGTATGAGTTATGGGTAAACTGTAGGAGGTATGGGTAAATTGTAGGAATTATGGGTAATACATGAGAGTCACGGGTAAAGTGTAAGAGGTATGGATAAATTGTAGGAATTATGGGTAAACTGTAGGTGTTATTGGTGAACTGTAGGAATTATGGGTAAAGTGTAAGAGTGCATTATTTTAAAATAGTGACATATAACGAAAATATACTGATGGTGCACTTTCCGTGACGCGTCTGGTGCGGCTAATGTCAGCTGCATGTCCTTATTTCGTATTGTTCTGTGTGCGGCTTACGTCAGCTGCAAGTTAATGCATTCAGAGCGGTCGCTATTAAATTTCGCGATGCAACACTACGCAACCTGCATGTCCTGACACGTTTATAGCTTACGTCAGCTGTACGTCGGCTGTCTGCATTGTTTAACGCTTGCCATATAAGACTGCTGGTTCCAATATTTAATTATATTACAATGCTTTACTATGATATCCTATTTCATTATTTTTAAATATTTTATAAAAATTGTTCGTACTCTTATTCCATGGGAGGCACGTGTCGCGTCGATTTCTAACCACTCTAACAAAAGAAAGACGACCACGTTTCAATCTGCTAGTAGATAGTGACCTAGCGGTCGAATGTCCTTGCATGCAGCGAGAAAAACGTAGTCATACATGTAGGTTATACAACACATATCGCATCATCACGTTATATTGAGAACTTTTCGTCGTATATCGTCTTATGTCGATACCTATATACTGCTTATACTACCTCAGTCCTGCCACCATCAGCAGTTTGGTATTGTTCTGTGTGCGGCTTACGTCCGCTGCATGTCCTTATTTGGTATTGTTCTGTGTGCGGCTTATCGCTCCCGTTTGCAATACCAAATATGGAAGTGCGTGACGCTAATTTTTATACAGAACAATTTAGAAAACAAATAAAACGTATGTAACCGTAACGTCCTCCTAAACACGCATTAGAACAACTATTCACCCGTAAATTAGCGTAATTCTGGTACACGGGGAGTGCAAAATATGTGTTCACCTTTTATATTAATAACCAAACATGTGTAGAACTTACTGAAACAACATTATCGACTGCAACGACTTCGCTATGGTTATATACAAATCGTCGATGTTGTACAGTTGTGAGGTTCAGAGTAGGTGGGTTAGGGTTAGCTGCATAATATACGATTGTTCCTAGTTACATAATGGTTAGTGGCGCCATAATCTACAATTCTTCCGAGTTACGTAATGGTTAGGGTTAGCTCCAGTCGCCAGGGGCGCCACTGTCGTCAGGGGTTGTGACGCCATAGGGGTTTCCCTCCGGTGTTTCCGTGTGACGTCATTAGACGGTTTCCTCGAAATCTATTTTTATTTACCACCCAAAATGCAACCACATTTGATCCTTCAAAACAGCACCTATACTACTGACATTCTAGTAGTAGCGGCCAACTTCTATCTTACTTACTTACTTACTTACTTACTTAATCCTCTTGGCCCCTCCAGGAGCATAGGGCGTCAACCATGTTTCTCCACCTCACTCTCTTCTGGGCTAGAGCTTTGGCCTCTTGCCAGGTGACTCCCACTTTATCAAGATCTTGTAGTGTGGAGCGTCTCCAGTTGATTTTTGGCCTTCCTTGTCTTCTCTTTCCTTGTGCTTGTTTGGTTGTTTGGTTGTATTTGTTGGATCTTTTCTGAGTGTGTGGCCAATCCAGCTCCATTTTCTCCTCTTGATTGTAGTGCTTATTTCTTCCTGTTTGGTTTTCTTCCAGAGCTCTTTATTTGATATTTTGTTAGGCCACCATACCTTAAGGATATATCGGAGGCGACTGTTGATGAAGACTTGGAGTTTGTTGTTGAGAGACTGAGTAGTTTTCCACGTTTCACAGCCATAGAGAAGAACTGGTTTAACGTTGGTGTTGAAAATGCGGATCTTAGTGTTTATGGATAGTTGGGAAGAGAGCCATACTGGGCGTAGGGTTCTGAAGGCATGGCGAGCTTTATTGATGCGTAGCTCCACATCTTTGTCAGCTCCACCATTTGTACTGATGTTGCTCCTGAGGTAGATGAAGTCTTGTACTTCCTCAACAGTACCACTTTCTAGTGAGATGGGTTCGGAGGATCTGCTGTTGACTTTCATCACCTTTGTCTTTCCCACATTGATCTTAAGACCCAGTTGGCTGCTTTTTTCTTGAAGCCTTTCTGTTTTTTGTTGCATGTGTTTATGGGTTTCTGAGAGTAGTGCTAGATCATCTGCAAAATCCAGGTCTTCTAGTTGTGAGAACAAGTTCCACTGGATCCCAGTACGATGGTGTTCTGTGGATCATTGTCCAGTCTGTGGCTATCAGAAAGAGCAGTGGAGATAGCACGCAGCCCTGTCGTACTCCAGTTCCAATCTGGAAGCCTTCTGAAACTTGTCAATTAAAGATGACATGACCAGTGAAACCTTCGTACATGTTCTTTATTAGGGTTACACATTTTGTGGGTAAACCATAGTGCCTCAGGAGCTTCCATAAAACTGTCCTATCTATACTATCGAATGGTTTTTCGAAGTCCACAAAGTTTATGTAAAGGGAGCTCTGCCATTCAATGCATCGTTCAACGATAAACCTGGGTGTAGCAATGTGATCTGTGCAGGATTTATCCATTCTAAAGCCAGCTTGTTCCTTTCTTAGCTTCTTGTTAACTGTTTCTTGTATCCTATCCAGGATGATACGGCAGAGAATTTTACTGGGCACTGAAAGAAGCATGATCCCTCTCCAGTTCTTACATTCACTGAGGTTGCCTTTCTTGGGGATTGTAACTAGCATACCTGTCTTCCATTATGTTGGTATTTCCTCTTTATCCCAGATCTCATTTAGCACGCTGTATAAAACGTCTGTGGTGGCCCCAATATTAGCTTTTAAGACATCAGATGGTATATTGTCAATTCCAGGTGCTTTGCCTAGCTTCAGCTTTTTATGGCTCTCTTGATCTCCTCTTTGGATATCCTACCACAATTAATGTTAAGGTCTTCAGTTGCTTCCTCAATGTCTGGGATTGAATCTGGTGGAGGCCTATTCAAGATATGTTGGAAATATTCTTTCCAGCGTTGTAACTGTAGAGATTCCTTAGTGAGAAGGTTTCCCTGTTTGTCCCTGATGGGGCGACTAGTGCTCTTGTTCTTCCCTGCTAGCTGTCTGGTGATCTTGTATAACTCTCTGGAGTTTTTTTGCCTAGCTGCGATCTCAGCCTCGTTTGCTAGTTTTTCGACATATGCTTTCTTGTCCCTCTTTGTCTTCTTTTTAACTGTTTTGTTTCTTTCCTGGTATTCCTGCTGCAGTTTTTTTTCCTTGTGTCATCTGCTTCCTTGTTGAGTTTCATTTTAGTCTCCCTCCTTGCCTCAATAGCTTCCCAGGTGTCGTCTGTAATCCAGTCCTTCCTCCTAGCTTCCCAGCAGCCTAGGACTTGTTCACAGGTGTCGGTAATTGCATTCTTGCATCTTGTCCACTTTTCATCAATGTTTTTTCCCTCTTCCAATGCTTGGAACCTGTTCCGTAGTGTGATTCCCAGTTCCTGTCGTATTTTGAAGTTTTCTTATTTCAAACCTTCTTTGTACCTTGTTAACCGTCTCCTTCTTTGCTGCTAGCTTCATCCTAAATTCACCCACAAGGAGGTGGTGGTCGGAGTTAATGTCAGCTCCTTTTTTCACTCTGACATCTAGAAGCACTCTCCTCCATTTCTTGGTGATTGTTATGTGGTCAATTTGGTTTTCCGTTTGTAAATCTGGGGATATCCATGTGGCTTTGTGTGTAGGCTTGTGTGGAAAGAGGGTTCCTCCGATTATCAGTTTATTGAGAGTACAGAAATCTGCAAACAGGAGACCGTTCTCATTCATCTGTCCCAGACCTTCTTTCCCCATTGTGCCTTTCCAATTGTCATTATCCTTTCCAATCTTGGCATTCATATCCCCCATAACAACTTGGATATCCCTCTTCGGTAGTTTTTAGGTGACTGTTTGTAGATGTTGGTAGAAGGTCTCTTTCTCTTCAAATTCAGCAGAGTTGGTTGGTGCATAGCAATGTATAATGGTGATGTTCCGACCTTTTGATGTAAACCTGGCTGTGATGATTCTCTCCGAGACTGGTTCCCATTCGATGAGAGTTTTTGCTGCATCCTTTGAGAGGAGCAGTCCTACTCCATGTGTGTGCGCATCTTCTTCTCTCTCATTCCCAGAGTACAAGTAAGTTTCTCCAGAGCCAGTTGTAACCTTCCCAAAGGTGTTCCATCTGCTTTCACACACTCCAAATGATGCTCAGCTTGTATCTTCTCATTTCTTTGGCGAGCTGTCCCAGTTTTCCTGCCTGGTACAGTGTCCTGACATGCCAACATCCAATTCTAATTTTGGACTTGAGCTGTAGCAGACTCTTCCTCCCTTGGGCTTCCTGTTCACCCAAGGGATTCATACGCACCCTTCCAGGACAGCCTGCTTTGCTCAGATCGAGGTGTGGTTGAGTATTCATGGTTTCGGTTTCTGTAATCGATTTCAATAACAACTGAGTGGGTGATTAGCCCATGCCGCTGCGCCCACAAGTTTTCCGCAGTGGTCGTAGACCATTTTCCTCCCGGGTTCCATGATCAAGAGATGTAGCTGGACTGTGCTTTGTCTGACCACTCGCCCCAGACCTGTCCGGTATGGTTGGACCTGCCAGGAGTTGCCTCCCACCGGTATAGCTCAGGGGGTCATAGGGGTACATAAGCTTCCTTACCACGACAAGGTAACAGTCCACAAGGAAGCCAGCTTCTATCTCATGAGACAATTCTTGTCTTAGCTGCTTCATCATCACGTCGGTAAGTTCCCAGCATGACGCCTCGCACGCTTAAGCTAGGATTCCATATGTACGGAATCGATTAAGTAGATTTAGGCACGATCAAGATGGTAAATCACCCAAGTGAAGTGCCTCTAGTTGCCTTTGTTTTCTTGCAAGACAACAGAGAGCATTGTTTGGGGCAACGGCAAGTTGTAACACAACAACACATATTTGGGTAAATTGAATCTGTGTTACGAAATGGATGCCTAAGAAAAAGAGCAGTTATGCTAATATTTTTACAATTGTCACATGCTCATTTCAAAGATTAAAACGGCACAATTAAACATAAAACAACACTGGACAAATAAAAAACTGTTAGGTTAAAACACACTTTAATTATATGCAGTCAGTTACAAAAAAACAAACATCCCCAAGCAGGCGTAGCATTCACACCGCAAACAAAATACTGTCTTGTCAAAACACATACAGTTCCATTCCAATTAATTGTAATTTCGCTTGCTCTGAGGTTATTAAAAATAATAAGTACATTTCTAGAAGGAATTCTCTCTACTAGTAAAACATGTACGAGTCTCACGTGGGCGTGGAAGAGTACAACATCTCTTTGAAGTTTTTTATATTTTGTTAAGGTTACTCAGCTATGCAAATGACATTCCACAAGAGGCACAAGTGTACGGTGTCTCAGTAGTATTTGAATAGTGCCATGGCTGACAAGAGTGTGTGATTTTAACTGGTGGTGGCATTCCCAAAACATTGCTAATATTCTGCAAAAAACTGCTTTCATGCATCCTAAAAAATTTCCAAAAATGGGAAAATCAACTGTGGTCTTTACCCTTGTACATGACTGATGTTTGACATATTATAGGCATCAATACCTACATAGGTCAAATTTCTTCTTTGAATACCGGCATTGTTTATTATAAATCGGTCCATGACGATATTTCAATAAAGTTGTTACAAAGTGTATTCTGACCATACATCTTGACTGTGTGACGTAATGGCAATGTTCGGTCTTCCTCAGCTCAGCCAGCAAAATACTTTAACGCAGCAAAATCTAACCTTTATTTTTTATTTCAAAACCAACATAATATACCGATAAACTTGTTCAGTTCCTTTTAAAATAGATTGGTGCCTGGGCCTTAGAGAGGCCTTTCATAAATGCTACATTGCCAAGGACAAGAATATAATGGAAGATATCTACTCGTTTCATCTTCCAAATGTACGGCTGGCATTTATTAAGATATATCCATGAACTGCATGCATACAGTACTGCCCCAATAATACCATATGGATTAAACTCCCACACACAGAAGAATAATATTGATACAATAGGCAAACTGCTAGCAACGGTTGTAGCAGTGTCTTGCAGGAAATCTGAGAGGTGTGTGTGAATAAGAGGTAGACAAAGTGCACAGGTAATATGCAGGTTGCCTGCCCACACCACTCCTTCCTGCCTGTAGAATGCAGCCGCCAATGCATTGGTGCTAACAACCCCTGCCAACCAGGACAGGTACTGGTGGTAGTCAATCAAAGTCTTGCTTGGTTCATTCTGTGCAAATCTGAAGACACCCAGAGAGGCTGCTGTGGCCATGAGAAGGAACGCCATGGCAGCTAGTGGACATTGTGACAGCAAGCCTGCAGCCACCTGAAGTGTGACAACCACCAGCACGCCATCGGAGCAGGCTGTACTCAGCTGAGCTGGCATCCTCATGCACCACCTACAAATCAAACCAATGGTCATTCCATGTGAAGCCATCTAATATTCAAGGTTTTAAAAGGATTACCTTGCCAATTAAATTACCTTGAGGCTACTTACTTATGTCATCCACGTAACATGGTGACATACTTCCAACTGGTTAAAACTACGGTGCATTTCTACAGCTACTGAGGGGGTGTTTACTTACGAGACAAGTCTCATAGAAATGTTGCCAACCAAGGATACATAGATTACTGTACTAGTAAAATCACATTGAGGCTGAGAAATAATTGAAAATATTTAAAGTAAGTTATTATTTTACATGCGTAACAAAGGTGTTACTGTACTAATTTTTTTTAGCAAATTATACAGTTGCTGAAACATTTAAGTTTGCTTTGACTATGTTTTTGTAACTGCTTGCAAAGGCATCTATCAATATACGTATATATTAAACAGACCTGGGGCCGAAGTACTCGGTACTAGTATACATTTTTGAAATACTCATACTCGTAGAAATTATGGTCAAGTACTCGTACTCGTGTTCAATGTACTCAGATTTTACGAATACATTACTTGTACATATGAATACTTTTTCAATATGATATTGTGAAAATTATTTTATTTCTTATTTATCAAATCATTAACAACTACAACAATAATTTCAAAAAGTATGGTAGCAAATTGTATTACCTGCATATGAATTATTAAATAATTTTTTTTTAAATGTTCTTGCATGCATCTCAGCTGAGTTATATATGTTTTCTAATGCATGATCATTAAAAACACTTTTATTATTATGTCAGTTCTATTGCAAACCATATTTGAATGCATACCCTGAACATTTGCATGCGAATCGGACCTTTGAATGGAATGCAACCCCCAGTTTGGTCCCAAACACAAATAGGTTTTTTACAATTGTCCTCATAAAAAAGTCTGATCAACTGCCATTGCATAGTCAACTCTTCCTGAATTATATAATTTCATTCACAATGTTTATTTTTTTAATACGTTATTATTACTATACAGAGTTACTATAATATCATACAAGATGTACTCATACTCGTGGAAATGTACTCATACTCAGCTTTGAGCAATGTACTCATACTTGTACTCGTACTCAGCCATCACCAATGTACTCGTACTTTACTCATGAAAATGTACTCGGTCCCAGGTCCGATATTAAACAACTAATACTATTTTACAACTTGATGCCAAAAATAATTGTTGGAAAAGTTGTTTTGAGTAAATACTTGCAATTGACAAAAGCTGCTGGTAAATTTTAATTTCAAGACACATTTCTGTGATCATGCCCAAATATCTACTGCAAGTAAGGCCAACTTAAATCTTACAAACGTGTATATTCAGGTCTACTGGCAAAACAAAATGTGTTGCCTATGAAATAATACACCATATTTGTAACACTATAATTAGTGATTTATGTGGAACAGAACCTAATTAATTACATGTGAACATCATATTCATTTCTACATGAGTCTTGCATGAGATGTTTGTGATCACGGCTGGGTCCAATTACAAAAAATCAAATCAATTACAATTACTTTGAATGTTTCAGTTCAATTACAATTACACCTAAAATTTTCAAATCAATTACAATTACACCATTTCAATTACATTTGTATTATGCAGAACCATTTGTTAATTATGCTGATTGTGTGTACGAATAGTACGATTGATAAACAAATATATTGAACTTGTGTGTACGAATAGTACGATTGATAAACAAATATAATGAACTTGGTGATGTTTGTACATTTTGTTGAACTGTGACTTCATGATTTCATATACAATTAGCTAGATAAATATTATTGTTCTTTATAAATACGATGTAATGTTTGCTTGGTTCATTAATTAATGTTTAATTACACAGAGTACAGTACAACTATAAACAAAGGCCACAACCATTTCAAATCCTAGTGAGTCTCTCTAATCTACTAAGACATTTCAAAGCAATTCCACTCATAAAATGTAACCACAAATAATTCATACCAGTACATTAGCAATGTTCATATCAAGATACGTCCCGAGGGGTTTTGTGTATACTCCTTGGTGTACACCCATTCTGTCTACTGTGTTATACCCAGATTGGTTTACTTGGCAGTTGTGTTTTGAGGTTGTACCCTAGTTTGCCTACCATGAGTCTCTTGGCTTCAAACCCAGTCAGTATTCTTACCTAATAAACCTGTGGGCTGTAGCTCACTCTCAGCTGAGCTTATTTACTGACTTGGGCAGTGTTAATTACATGATCTAAGTACTGTATCAACAGAAACCACCACCTGGCCCTTCATTGTTACACTGATAGAAGATTACAGAATCAAAGAAAAATGGTGATGCCTTTTGGCATAAATGGAGCCCTTTAAACCCAGGTGTGAACTGTCTGCTGGCAGAATGCAATTAAACATTGCTTAGGAAGGCCAGAGGTATACTGTCTGTGCACTTGTTATATCTCAAAATTCCTTTGATTATATGAGCAGGTTCAGCAGGTGATATAATTAAGATCTTGATTTTAAATTTGTGTGAAAGAGTATTTATATTTTTTAGAGTTTTTCTGGTAGTTCGTTATAGAATAAAATACTGTAATTGATTGTAATTGATGAAATTACACAACACATTTCAATTACAATTACAGAAGAATTTCAAAACTGTTACAATTACAGCATTTTGCTGTAATCAATTACAATTGCAATTACATAATTGGACCCAGCCCTGCTTGTGATAAATATTCGAGATAAAATTACATCTTCTAGCATTAACATTTTTAGAATGCCTCCAAAATACAGTGTGTGTGTGTGTATATATATTTATGTATATATGTATGTGCATACGTAAGTGCATACGTACGTACATACATACATATATAGCTACCAGTGACATCAATGAAACTTCCTGACATGGTAGTTGCACAGTGTCCAGTGACATCGTGCAGAAATTCAGTTCACTTCTAAAAAGTTTGACTCAAATGTTAACGTTTACTAGGAAAATGTGGAGGAAAAAAGAAAAAAAAATTCTACTAAAGCAATACCTTTGCAAATTTTTTTAAGTAGCCACCTGGCCCCTCTTCTCGAGTAGGGCCCACTACATGATGGAATGAATAGGCCTGGCCCCTAGGCCTGCTACTGCTAGGTCCGTTGTAGCCTAGACCAGGGCCCACTACTGACTACATGAGTCATGACAGAACGAGTAGAACCCACTACAATTCCAATGGAACAAGACCCGTACCTGTTCAAACCGTGCTAAAAAAGACTACTCATCATGCTGTCAGTCGCTATGTGACAAAGACTGCTTTCATTTCTTGACCGCCGCACTCCATTTAGTTCTCTGCTGTGAGAGTGATGTCCATGAGTCGGTCTTTATGTCTCTCAGCTTGAGGTTTCTCTTGATGGTATCCTTGAACCGAAGACGAGGGCGTCCTCTCTGTCTGTGACCAGAAGACAATTGAGAGTAGAGGATCTGTTTTGGTAGCCTGTCTGATGACATCCTCATGAGGTGTCCAGTCCACAGGAGATTCTTTTTGATCAGAAGATCTTCCATAGAGGGCAGCCCTATCCGACCGAGTATTTCCTTGTTTGTCACTTTGTCCTTCCAGGTTAGCCTCATGATCGAACGCAGATGTCGCATCATGAAGGCATGCAGCTTTTTCACCTGTCTTCTGTACACTGTCCAGGCCTCGGCTCCATATAGTAAGGTGGATAGCACAATTGCGCGGTAGATCTTGCCTTTGACCCGCGTGGACACATGGTGGTTGTTCCAGAGTCTCTGGCGTAATCGGCTGAAAGATGCGCTAGCCTTGGCCATCCTCCTCTGTATTTCAGCATCAATGCGTCCATCACTTGATATAGTGCTTCCGAGGTAGGTGAATTCCAGTTCAGCTTGTTTCCATCAACCATGATATCCTCCTCTCGGGTTCTTGTAGAGTTGGGTTGGTACAGCACTTCCGTTTTCTTGATGTTAATCTTCAGGCCGAACTTCTTTGATGCATCGGAGAAAGCATCCACTATTCTCTGGATCTCTTCAGCAGAGTGGGCAACCAGTGCACTGTCATCTGCGTATAGCAGCTCTCTCACAAGTATCTGGGTAGTCTTGGTCTTCGCTCTGAAGTGTGCGACGTTGAATAGGTCAGCGCTGTCTAGACTGTATATAGACGCCATCTCCCATGCCTCGGAAAGCCTCGACGAGCATTGCTGATAGGAAGATGGAGAAGAGCGTGGGGGCCAGTACACAGCCTTGCTTGACACCATTGGTAACACCGAACGTTTCCGAGACTTCCCCTCCAACACTCACATTCGCCATCATTCCCGTATGTAGAGCCTCGATCATGGTTGTGAATTTCTCTGGGCATCCATATTTCCTCAGTAGCTGCCATAGCCCGGTCCTTCCGACTGTATCAAACGCCTTCGTGAAGTCGACAAATACCATGTATAGAGGTCGGTCCTGCTCAATGCACTTTTCTTGTAGTTGTCAGAGACAAAATATCATATCCACTGTGCTCCGGTTGGATCTGAAGCCACACTGTGTCTCCGGAACTACTTCTGGTGTTATGTGAATAGATAGTCTGTTGAGCAGGATCCTGGCGAAGATCTTGCCTGCTATGGAAAGAGAGATTCCTCTGTAGTTCCCACAGTCTGTTCGATCTCCTTTCTTGTAGATGGTTACAATGCTGGCATCCTTCCACGCTTGTGGTACAGAACCCTCCTCCCAGGCTTTGGTGATTAATTGGTGCAGTCTGTTGGACAGATTGTCTCCTCTGTGCTTCCATACTTCAGCAGGAATTCCATCACCCCCAGGTGCTTTGCCATCTTTCAGGCCGGCGATTGCTCTAGCCATCTCATCCATGTTTGGAATCTCATCAAGGCATGTGTTGGTAATGCGCTGCTGGATGTTGACAAGAGCTTCATGTTCTATGTCGCCAGGGACGTTGAGTAGTTTTTGGAAGTGTTCACTCCATCTTGCCACAACTCTCTTGCTGTCGGAGAAGGTCTCCATTCCATCTGTTGACTTCAGGTGAACAGGTCCCTTTTTTGCGGGTCCCCACACTTCCTTCAGTCCATTGTAGAAGCCCTTCATGTCGTTTCTGTCTGCAGATCTCTGCAGCTCCTCTGCCTTCATTTCCCACCATTCTGACTTCAGGGCACGGGTGCGTTTTTGTAGCAGTCTGCAGGCATCTTTGTACGCTGCAATGATGGATCTAGTACTCCTGGTCTGCAACACCCTCTGGTGGGATTGGTCTCTTCTGCTCATAAGATTTTGTAGCTCCTGGTCGTTGGGGTTGAACCAGTCCTGGTGTTTTCTGTCTGGCTTGCCGAGAAATGTTTTAGCTGTGTTGTATACTACCTGTTGCAGAGCTGCCCATTCCTCATCTGGTGTTGAGCTTTCCTTCTCCTCCCATTGGGCGAGAGCACTGTCCATCTCCTGCTCGAAGCTCTCCCTATGACTGATGGTACGTAGTTTTGCTGTGTTTAGCTTGGTCGGTTTTCTAACCCCTTGCCTGTTGTGCTTTTGTCGTACTCTAAATGCCACTTTTGACCTCAGCATATGGTGATCGGTCCAGCAGTTAGCTCCACGCATGGCTCGAGTACTGTGGATGTCCATCTTATCCCGACACCTCGTGATGATGAAGTCGATCATATGCCAGTGTCCGGAACGAGGATGCATCCAGATGGTCTTGCGTTCATCCTTCTGCTTGAACATGGTGTTCGTCACTATCAGTTCGAACTCAGAGCACAAAGCCAGTAGAAGCTCGCCATTGGAGTTGCGTTTCCCGATCCCATATTTGCCCATGACCATGGTCCATTTGTCATTGTCTCTTCCTATCCTTGCATTGAAGTCTCCTATCAGCAGTAGCTTATCGGTACGAGGGATGTCTCTGAGCGTACTTGACAGCTGGTTGTAGAAAGCCTCCTTGTTATCGTCCGGGTTTGTCATTGTTGGAGCGTAAACACTGATAATTGTAACATAGTTGTCCTTGCTCAGAGGTAGTCTCATCATCATGATTCTGTCACTTACTGGCCGTGGCATTTCTGTCAGCTTTGTCACGATGTCCTTCTTGATAGCAAAGCCCACTCCAGCCTCCCTTCTCTCTCCTTTGGGTCTGCCACTCCAGAAGAAAGAGTATTCCAAGTCATTAAGACTACCAAACTCTGAGAACCTTGTTTCGCACAGGGCGGCAATGTCTATATTGTACTTTGCGAGTTCCATTGCTACTAGTGCAGTACGTCTTTCCGGTCGGTCGGCTGCTTCTCGGTCGAGGAGAGTCCTGACGTTCCATTGAGCAATTGATAGTTGTGCTCTTTGTGCTCTTCTTCCTAGCTGATTTTTCACTGTCGACGGAAGATGAGGTCAAGCAGCGTGGTCCTTGGTAACCTGGGCGACGACCGGTCCGGTATGGTAATTCGTGCGGTTGTGCATTTCATGAGAGCTGCTTGCAAAAAGTGTTGAAGTGCTGCTGGCTTTTGCAAGTTACTAGCGGCACTCTCTCGGGGAGCAAATAGAGGTCTCACACCGGCAAGAACACGTCAAGACAGGCGCGAGCTATTTGTCCCTGCAGTGGCTGGTCGGGAGATGTTGGGAGTTCCATTCATCAACCACCCTTGATGCTGCCACAATGACATGGTTTTCTGTTAGGGTTTGCTCCCTTAGCCTTCGGTTCTGTCGAGAACCTGTATCACAAGGCAGTGGTTTTCAACTCTGCAATGCAGGGGCGTCAAACTCCCTGAGGACGAGGTATTGTAGTACCAGAGGTACTGTAATACTTGCATACCGCCAGTACCAGATACAAACATCGCTGCTGCCCGACACTGACTATTTACCCATAGTTAGGGGATTGGAATGGTGACTGTCGGGACGTATCCACTCGCCGGTGGGCCCAGCACACGACACCTCTGGGGCTCCAATCTGCTCCGAGATCTCTAGCACATTTGCCTGGGGCCGCAGGGTACCCAGTATCCGCAGTGTACCACGAGGAGGTTGTGCTAGAGTCATGTCGATGGAGAGGCTATGTACCAGCAGGGAAGACTTACTATGATACCTAAATTCATATTATGCTATACCATATAAATGCTGTGCCCAACACACGTCTCACCTGTTTTTTTATAATATCGCACTTGCTGAAATGATGTGGCTAAAAATCAAGTTTGCAGAGTTTCCCCTGTTTCGCCCTCTGGCGAGCAAGTTATTCTCAACTTATAGAGAACCTCAAAAGAGGGCGCCACAATTAAATTGTTGAAAATTTTTGCGAGACAAAGTTTCTTCTTGAATGTCCAAGAAAGCAGGCCACATTGTGTTTGAAATTATGCACAACGAAATATTAAAACGCAAAAGTTAGTGTGCGTACCGACTAGATAAGAAGAGCAACATTGTATACACGAGATAATAAGCAAAGTCGCTGGTAATTGGTTACAAAATTCTAAACAACATTATTGAGATCACCCCCCCCTCCGGGCCTACTAACTCGCTCTCGAACCCGTGGACAATACATAGCCCCCAAGTGTCGTATAAATGCAATGGTCTTTTCATTTTATCCCAGAGCCATTCGCATATGGAATATGATTCCATCAAAAATTACCAACATAAAAAACCCAAAATCATTTCAAGAAGCTATTATGGAAGTCCCTTTCACCACACCTCCTCACCTAAACTGCCTTTAAAACACAGTGCTCAGCGTAAACTTATCCATGGTGTGGGTATGGAGACTGTCTATGTGTGCATGTGGCAAGGCAGCGACAGTATCCATACACACAACCAACCTATTAAAAAATTTTTTTTAAACATCCTATACATAAAATAAATAAAACTATCAGATAAAACCATTTCAGCAACATTAATTATACTAGTCTTTTAATTTTACACCCACAGCGCATGCGCACAGTCCACCACAAACTCCTGCGTTAGCTGTTTGGAGTAACCACTTGAGACTGAGATGCCATCAGGTGGCGTAGTCGTAGACGTGATAGGACTGCATGTTATGTGACAATTAGTTTAGGCTGACGTTGTGTAGCAGGCTTACATATTCGTGCCATAAGGAGTATCGATTATCGTCCGGTGAGTACGTTTCATTGTTCTTAGCAGATCAGGGTGGATAGCTCACACTAATGGTGTTACTTTTTTTCCTCGCATTGTTCGAATCGGTGACATTTTAAGCTTTACCTTAGTTTACAAACCGTGACAGTCTGACACGAGAGGTCGAGTCTACGTTACTTGCTGCGTCTACTTGCGGCTATGAATATGGCTATGCAAACCAGTCGAAGCCCCAACGCATAGGCTAAGTCCGAGGCCTACGCCGCTACGGATACCGGGTTACATTATGCTTTTGTAAAGCTGTGCGTTACAGAAACATTTTTGGATAATTTATTGTGAGTTTTGACGTACATACTGATACTAACTGATACTTGTCAATATCATACATAACTTATGTATACTGTCTTGATGTGGCCCATGTCTGTGACAGTGGTCAATGCCCCTGGGCTGTGGTCAGTGACAATCTTTGCCAAACGATGAAGTTGAAGATGTCAATTAAGTTAAGACAAATAGTATGGATGTTCTTGATGCATCATGCTGTAGAGGTAGTCATGCATACAGAATGAGTACATAATTATGTGAAACCATACAGAGATAAAATATCAATACTCGGGATTGCGGTTTTGGCAACATTTGGGTATGTATAAGGTTTCTAATTACCGGGATACGTTAAATTAATTCCAGTTCCAATTACACATGCTAATTCCACCTCAAAAATAACAATTCCATATCAAAATAACAGTATGTGAACAGAGCAACCATAGACATACTCAATGCCAAAAATAACATTATTTTTTAGCAGCTTTATTTAAAGCAAAAATATTTAAAGCAAATACAATCAGGGCTGGGGTCAATTCCTTTCAATCAATTCCAATTCCGCTCCAATTCCTTGCAAATCCTTTTCATTCAATTCCATTTCCTTTTTTGCAATTCTTTTTAGTAATTCTAATTCCTTTCAAAATCGTTCAATTCCCGCTCCCGCTCCAATTCCACATAACGCAATATTTGCAGGCTGCCCGACAGTTTCCATCCTTTCCTTTGCTAAGTTTCAGAAAATGTTCAGACAACTTTACAGGGGGCATATTGACCGACCTGTACACTATGACTGTTGCACACTGTTCTGATGATGCATGTTAGGCAACACATATTTATACTGGCAAGTGGGAAACCATTTTCACACATTTGGCTACAGCTAGCTTGCCTATGCTGTGTAGTGTTGGTCAGTGGTCATTGATCTCTGATTAGTAATCAGTGATTACTGATTGATCAACCCCATGGCTGTGGCCTGCCAATAAGTGTCTTTTCATGGGTGTAAAAGGGGTGACTTCCCAGGTCTGTAAACAGTTGAAAATATCTTTGATGTTTCTATTAAAGCCAGTCTGGAACCCTTCATTAACCCGCTGGCAAGTGGCAACATAAAGAAATCATAAGATACTGGCATGAATGACTGGATTTCAGTTTTCAGATCCTCAATGCATGAGTTGATAGCATTATTATACACATAGCCACCTACAACAGGCTAGACAAATATTGGTTGATGTCACAAAAAAATCAGATGCTCAATTCCTTTCCATTCAATTCCAATTCCTTTTGTTAAAAAAATTTCAATTCCTATTCCTCTCATTCAAAATCTTTCAATTCCAATTCCGGATTTGGGCTTGGAATTGAATTGATTAATTCCAATTCCTTTGGAATTGACACCAGCCCTAAATACAACCAAGAATATAAAAAAGTTATAAGGTATGTTCTTATATAGCGCAGTATCCAGTCCTTGGGACTGTTCAAAGCGCTGTACTCTTCACCTCCGGCAGCAGAGTTGTTTGATTTAAATCATTTGATTCAAATCACTCCAAACATTTCTTTAAATTTAAAAAATTTCTTTTGATGTGGTTTCATTCTAATTTGGTATCAATTGATGACATTTTACACATTTCTACATACTGAATGCAATGAAGCCACAAAGACATGTCTTCAAGAGGCAGCATTTTTTCAAGTCAAGAGATAAAATCCACCTTAAGGAAACATTTGTACTAGTTGTACCAATTCAGTACGTTGACTCAAGTGAGACTGCACTAGTATAGTGTGGTACCAATTTGCAGTCTGGCTAGATTACACTGAGCCCTCGTCATCCTCTCAAAAAACAATGACCACAAAGGTCATTACCAGCCACAACATGCCTTCTAATAATATTGATGGTCGAAGGAATTGCAAGCAACTGTACAGCCCAACTTCAGCTCCAAGTTATTTATTCTGTTTAAGTCTGTAGTCTGTTTTAGGGTGTTCATTTGATTTTAAGTGGTTATTTTGCTAAAGTACTTCTAAAGTTGTTTAATGGTAAAATTTCTGAGTTTACAGTTAAACAGGACAAAGTTACTAATGATTTAAGGTGATAGTATTTTTCAGCATGTAAATGTTAGCACTAGTAATAGACTGCTGACAGTTCTGAACTTCTGATACAATATTTTGACACTTATGTTGCTGTGACATAAGTCTAAAATCATGTATCCCTTAAGACTCAGGTATACACACGTCAGATGAAAAAAATATGATTTAAAACAATCTATTTCTAAATCATGATTTTATTCAACCCTGACTGGCAGACCTGTTCATTCTGGTGTTATTTTGACTTCTCTGGGAAGCATTCAGCCACGCTGCAATTACTGCACGCAGACTATTGAACTGTGTCAACGTGGGATAAATAAAATTGCCAAAGCTTTGAAATGACAGGAATAGGATTTGAACCCGGGTTCTCTAGAGCCCAACGTTCTAACCACTGCGCTACCTCACCCCACACGAAATATCAAACTAGTGGTTTTCCCAGAATGACATAAATAATGTCAGTGTTTATAAACATAATACTCTTTTTTGTAGGGCAACTACTACTAATTACCATACTATTAAAGCATCAACTAGTAATGGTGCTTAACTTAACACATTGGTTGGTGAATCCATTAGATGATGCACTTCATGAAAAAGCTGCCTTTGCATTTCCCATGAATGTACACAACTCCACTGAGAAATTATTTTTGGCATATTGAATTACTGATAAATGGAACCATTGTGTTGCAACACTGGCACATTGCCCACACATGGAAGCACTGCAAATGAGCTTCAGCTTCCTGTCAGTGTTGGAAGTCAGACAAAATACCACAATTGATGTTGTTCCGAGACTTTATAAATAATTAATGAAAAGCTGTTTTATTGTGAAATCTTCTGATTTTTCCTGCTCAGCATCTGTTCACTATAAAAAAATTACTGGATGGATTACAATCACGCTTGGCATACATACAGGCATGCGCATGTGCACGCACACACGCACGCACGCATGCACGCACGCACACACTAAACTAAACTTCATAGCTTGACATGAAAATGTGTCTTAAATATATATATATAATTATATATATTCCTAGATCCCATTTAAGTCAACTGTTTATGCATATATTCCGCCACCTATGACAGACCACCGCTTTAAGCAGACCAAAGCTGGTCTGATTAAAGTTTAAATATGTCATCGCAGATTGAATCTGTTTTAGTTTAGCATCATCATTGATAGTGCACACAGTTAGCATCATCATTGATAGTGCACACAGTTAGCATCATCATTGATAGTGCACACAGTTTAACCAAAAATCAAATAACTTGTGTAATTTGTTACCACAAAAAAATAATAAAAAAAAATTTGAGCATGTTTTTTCCAGAGCCTTGTGTGTTTTGAAATGCAATATTTGCCGCATACGGCAGTCCGGGTAAAGCGATATATGCATAAACAGTTGACTTAAAGGATCAAGGAATATATATATATATATATGTATATGTGTATATGTGTGAGCGAGAGAGAGAGAGTGAGTGAGTGAGTGAGTGTCTTAAGTCGAAAAGTCGTAAACTGAGATTTCAAAATTTTTCATAACTAGTAAATGTTTTTTCCTGCCAAAGTAGAATTTCAAATCATTATTTAATGGACATACCGTCAAAGCTTTTTTTATATAATTCATTTCTGTTTTTTATGTTATACAGAAATTAATATACTTTTGCATGTAAAATACTGAAATCTCAATTTGTGATTTTGTCCACTTAAGTCGAGGTTTTCTCATGCATCATCACATATAAGTAACATTTTTCCAAAATTAATGTCTGTCAAAGCCTACATTGGAGACTTCCACAACATATGCTGTTCACATTGTTGTCAAGTACCCGGTAGAACAATTTAAATGTACACTTGTGCCTCATGAATATCGAAGAAATGTCATATATATATTTGATAATTTTACTTGTGGTCCAAAAATATTGTTACATAAGCATATATGGTGAGTTTTCCTTTGAACTATTGATTGCCGGGTACTAGGTTAGTTTAAATTGTAACAGTCAATTCTTCAGGGAAGGCGTGTGTAACCAGCATCCCTAACGGTGTGCGCCTTCACTTTTGTATTTGAATTCCCAGTGCTTTAAATTACCACGGTGCAGTACAAGTTCCCTATTCATGAATATTCATGTGTGCATTTTGGCTGCTCTGGGAGAGACGTTTTGAGCATTTCTGCATAATAAATCAAATGGTGTGTATCCATGTGTAACAAACCAAGTCAGTCAAGCGCATCAACACCATCTGGGTCACAGGATACTGCAATCACTGAAGTGTGACTTGTAATATTTATGTCAAATTGAAATATTCATAACCTACCTCGGTATATTATGGATGTCATTGACTGCTTCTACTTTTGCTAAAAACTGTGAATGAGGAATTTTTGACGATTCATTTGTAGGATATTGAATTAAAAGCATGGTGTGTGTACCTGTTGATCTGTGCAGTGGGATCTCATGATTGTTTACCTACAGATAAACACTTTCAGGTGACAGGTAATCCAATCAGTTTCACCGTCACTTCGTCAAGGATTCAAGGTGGTCAGTTTACAATCCATCATTCAGTTGACCCGAAGTGTCACTCAGTACTGTCACCTGAGATGATGTTGGTAGGAGACCATTATCACATGCATACATGTGATAGTATTGATACTACTGATAGGGCTAATAATAGTCTTACAATTACAGTGTATTACTACGTAGGCAACACATTTAGTTTTCCCCATTACTATAGTTGTTTGTAGTAGATGAGATTTTTTGTTGACTAACTAGCCACTAAAATAATGTTTTTTTATGATTCGGTTTTAATAAAAAAAAATTACACTTTGATATTTGTCTTGTCCCTGACCTTCAGTAGCTTTTTTTGTCATCGTACAATTTTTTTCAAGGAAATCAACATGGAAAATGCTGCCCATCGTCATATGTTGCCTAAACCGATCAGATTCTCTCTTCGTACTTAGTGATCCTTCCTTCACTTCCATCACCCATCACTGACACATGCATACGCTGCCAACCACTATCTAGAGACATTTAAACTTGTGCGCATCACAAGTTTCACAGAGTGCAAATGTATCCCTGTTCATACAAAACATCCTTGAGAGTACCATCTCAATATCACAGCCAATTCATTCATATACCATGAACAAGGAAGTAAAATAATATAATAATCTGGGGAGGTGGTAAATGTGTAACCTGCTGTGTGACGGAAATGTCCATGGCGCGACTCAGTCAATTCTACCAACTACCTAGCAAGAGAATATATTTCATTCACCAACTGCACTGACATCATTGAGAAGGCCCCTCAAGTTGGTATGCTGGTGCACATAGCAGTCAAGGATCAATTCCCCAATATATTTCTCCCACATGTTTCTCGGCAATCCTGGCAGGTTATTTGGTGGATGTTCCTAGAAATAATCTTCTGTTGGTCTTTGTTGTTCACCAGTGTGAAAATTTTCTGAGAAATTCCTGTTATTTTATCTGTGTTTTTGTCTCACATTTGTTCACTCTCCTGTGTTATATCAGACTGTTTGTGTTCCATGGCCCAGTGGCATGAAAGTTAAATTTAGCTTGACCTTGACATGACCATTTAAGATGGCTGAGACCGAAAGCACTTTGCTCTCTGTAGTTACTTTCATCTTCCTACACTACAGGTCACTCCCTTCTATTAGTTACATATTATATATAATGTGACTAGAGAAAAATTAATTGTTGGGCTGGGTGCATTTGCACGATTACTGGGTTAGAGATTACCACTGACTGCGCGTGAGTCTGGACATGTCATATTACATATTTATCCTCTGTGTAGGATATTTTACTTCCCCTGGCATAGGCATCAGGTAGAAGTAAATTTGACCTATGGCTTTTAGAGTGAATCCGAAAGAAAAGACACATTCAGTGTACTTCCAATGGGGAATCCTTCCAACATACTTCCCACATGCCAGACAGATATGGGGTCAAATACAATTGTATTTGAAAGTATTTAATACTGTTTTTTAAGTATTTCTATTTGACATTAATGAAATGAAAGTATTTGTATTTAAATATTTGAAATTTTCAAATACTATTCCAAATACTTTGGACATGGGTATCAATAAATGGCAAGTTTGTTTATACCTGTCTTATTTAATTTATTGAGGGTCAAACAATTTTACTCTGCCATTTGGCAATTGACCACATCTTTTTCCAGCCAGAAATAAAGCCAAAATAAAGCCATTATGTGGGAAGTCATTGAGATCATTGTGAGAGCATACCAGAGAAGTCAATGTCAACTTACTTGTCGCCATGATGCAGTTATGAGGCCATTGCAACTGGATGCCATTCTGTTAATTACATTTTCTATCTTAGTAAAAAAATCCCTTTGGTTACAAGCCAACTTAATTTAGATCAGACTAATCAATGTATGCACACTGTGTTTTCATAATGGTGTATTTAACTTGTAATGACTTTTCATAACACACAACATTATCACATGAAAGTATTTTAAAAAGTATTTAAAATATTTCCCATTGTATTTAAATAATTTTTGCATTTCATTGTATTTGAACCCATCAAGAGTATCTGTATTAAAATTAATGTATTTGACCCCATATCTGATCCCAGGTGCTAGGCAAATTGGTCAGTTGTACCCGATTTTCCTAAACATCTGGGTTGGCTGCTGGCCTGGTACCAAACTAGTGCCAGTTTTGTCAAACAAAGAATGGCCATCCACTAGTCATTTGATGGATCAGACTCCTTACTAATGGCAACAGATGGTAATTGATCAATCCTGTGAAATGATAAGACCCATTCAGTGCTCTTAGTGTGACCACAGAGCTTCAGGCCATTGATTTGCATGTGCCTGGACAATTCTGGGGACAAGTAAATTACCATCAGCAGGTTGGCCACTGAAGCACATGAGGCTACTGCAACATGTGAATTCTCTCTTGTGGCATTATTGATCCTCTGATCACAGACTGGTCAACTACGGTCAAGTGACTTATTAGGATGAGTGAGTCACCTCACTGCACTCTTGCAGGATGACCACCAACCACCACTGAGCACAAGAAATGCTATAAATAATTATAATGGTGACCAACGTAAAACTTAATGGTGGTCTAAACCCAGATGACCACAGACCACGGTCTACATCCATTGCATCCCTAGGAAAGTGTGGATTGCGTATCTGTGAGGTGTGAATTTTTTTAGCAATTGCATCGGATAAGTGAGTAAATTTTTTCTATAGCGACCTATGATGGTCTAATCCCAGAAGACTACAATGAGTTTCATCACGAACAAAGGCAATTTGTCAGTTGTTACCCAATGAAAGAGTTAATAGTGTTGCCATCAGAAAATGTCATGAAATAATCTGCACTCTGTCTGCCACAATGGAGATGCAGTTGTAGATAGAATCTTAGATTTGTGATAGTGTGGCACCCGCTCCTGGAGAAGGCTCTGTTAATCTCTGCCTAAGAGTCCATGTTTTAGTTTCATTTGAGTCCTGCATCCACACAATGGCCAGCTGGGGAATAGATGATACTCTCACAGTTAGCCACTCGCATACACTAGATTTTTAACAAGATTTAACAAGATTTGCCATCCAAGCCAAAGGCCCAGATGGCAAGTGGACAAGGAAGCCATTGGCTTATCGAGAGTCCAACAATGTTCATCTACTTATAGCCCGCCCTCCTGAGATATGTGTCAACCTTGTTTTTAAACATATTCACGCTGCTAGCAGTTACACAATCTGTAGACAATTTGTTCCATTCATTTATTGTCCTCTGTGAGAACGAGTGCTTCCTGATGTCCAATTTACATTGATCCTTTACTAATTTTACCTCATGTCCTCTAGTTCTGCTATCCTTCTTGAGTGAGAAAAACATATTTCTATCAATATTTTCATACCCATTCAATATCTTAAAAACTTCAATCTGATCTCCTCTTAACCTCCTTGTCTCTAGAGTTGTTAAACCACATTCTTTCAGGCGTTCTTCATAACTAAGGTCTCTCAGTTCTGGAATCATTTTAGTTGCTCTCCTTTGTATGCGTTCAAGCGTATCTATATCCTTCTTACGATATGGTCTCCATGCTTGTATACAGTATTCTAAATGAGGTCTAACTATTGCTTTATAAAGAGGTATAATTAACTTTTTTCCCTTGTATGTTATGTTTCTTCTAATCAATCCAAGAATTTGATTACCCTTTGAAGCTGCAATACCACACTGCTCTGAAACTTTCATATCAGCGCTTATTGTAACTCCTAAGTCCTTTTCTTTTACAGTAGTACCCAGAACAGTATCTCCCATTTTATAGTTTACATTCAAGTTCCTATGCTTGCATGCAGGCACACTACATAAACTACATAATTCACTTGTCACAGTTAACCACAAACAGACATGGAGTAGTAATAATGGCAGTTGTAATAGTAATATTTATGTAAGTTAATGCTCACTGTATTTTACTCCAGTTTATTAGTTCCAAGTTTCAATATGTATATACGCCACATGCATGCTCACCCACATGCACGCACGTATGCACACACATGTACACAATAGCGCCTGAGATTTGATGATCTTGATGTTTCAGAAAAGATTGTGTTGACATACGATCCGTCACCTCTAGGCTTAGCCACTGTAGCCAGTACATTAATTTGTCTTGTATCTACACCTGTAATACAGGTGGGTGGACCAGTCCTGTCAAACAGAATGAATGAGTGTCCTCTGTTCAAGTCTATGCAAATGATGCAACCATCCTACACACATTGCTCCTGCATAAGGTGTTGTGAGAATAGTCAGTTGTGAAAGTGAAATGTTTGTTGCAAAAAATAAAGCTCTAGATACAAAGTTCAGAATTGCTTAGGTTTGTTGAAATGGCAGTGCCAGCTAGTGCTAACTAACTGTCTTCAATATAGACTGCAAGTGTTATGTCATGAAACTCAGACTTGCTGTTTGAGGCACTTCCTTCATCATCAGACCACACAAACACTTGTCGGCTGGTAGGTAAACATGCTACTTGTTAGTGTCTCGTTGATAGGCTTGGATGGGTTTCTTTGAGAAAACATGCTGAGCAGTATGCTAGGCCTACTGCAAATTTGGCTGGTGCATGCCTCTTTTTCAGTGTGAATTTTGTAAGCAGGATAAAGAGTTCTTGATAGTTTGTTAAGCAAGAGTGTTTGCCGGAAGGGTTAACCCTTGGTACTATGCTAGGCAAGAGTGTTTGCCGTAAGGATTAACCCTTGGTATTATGTTAGGCACTGAGTGTTTGGTCAGAGTGGTTAACCCTTCTTATTTTGATAGGCAGTCTTTGCTACTTGATTTGTTGGTAGGCTTAATGTTTGTTAGGAGGGTTAAGCATTGATAGGCAAAGTGTTTGTTAGGCATGTTGACTTTTGATAATGTTGAAGCACAAAATGTTTTATCAGGAGAACTAACCCTTGATATTTTAGTGCATAAGTTTGTCAAGTGTGTTGGAAAACAATGACATGTTTAAGATATCCCTTGTTTTTATGATGTTCATATTACTGAAATTGTTTGCTAGGAGTGATAACCCTTAATGTCTTAGTCCATAAAGTGTTAGTAATATTTGTTGACACTTGAACTATTCATAGACAATGTGTCTGTAAACAGGGTTAATGCTAACCCTTGGTACAGAGCATTTTAAATTGGGGTTACTGCCATGAAAAGGTCATCGATAGGCAGTCAAATACAGTCAAATACAGTGCTGCTTCCACGTTTTAGCAAAGCGCAATATATACCAAAACGCGATAAGCACCATGCCAGTTTTTTTGCTAACCGCGATACATCCATTCAGCCAATCAGAATCACAGATGCATATGCATCATCCAATATGTCAGTAACCATGTTCGACGAAATCGCAAGACAAAATCAGTGAATAAATGCAAAGAAAATGCACAATTTTGAATCAACTTATTCAATTTGTCCACAACAGAAATTGTCAATTTGTCCACAACAGAAATGATACATAATGGCATACAAATATGATATACGGCACCATATTATGTTTTATTGATTATATGTAGTGAATAATTAAAAAGTTGATGAAATTAAAAAAGTAATTGAAAAGTAACTGAAAGTACCAATTACATTTTCACCAATTCCATTTCCTTTAAAAACAGAACATTGGAATTGGCATTTTTGGCATTCCAGTGTAACTGGCCCCAAATCTGTATGCTATATAGTATAAACCAAGTTAATTTTAACATCTTGAACTTCCAAATTATGTATTTAATGAACCAACATTTGTTTTAATATAATTTGATCAAGTCTGTTTATGAATATCAACTTTGTTATTCAGCAATGTAAACATGCTACAGTAGAACAGATGTAGATTATGATTTATGATAAAAAATTATCAAACTAGCACTTTGTACCTTTGAGTGTGTTGATTCTTGACTTTTGGTACACAAAGTATTTGTTAATTGCATAGCTGAGGTAACACAGTTAAATGTGGTGGTGTAAAGCCTGCCATAAACGTACCGATTCTTCAGTTGCCAACTCAAATACAGATAAACTGTTGGCGACTAAAAGTTGGTATGTGTATGGCGGGCTATAGAAACAGCTGATGTGCATCCACATTTCCAGAAACCCTTTGTGTGTTAAGATAGATGTCCTCACTCCTCAAACCTCACTACTAATATGTTATCATGAGACTACTGTAAAATCTATAAAATGGAATAAAATGACTTGCAAATTTTTTTTTCCATAATGGGTCAAACATATTATTATCAACAGGCATACTGAATTGTCCTATTGCACACTACACGCACTAACCTCACTACATATGTATTTTATAATATACCATCCGCATACTGTTATCAAGAAACAAAACAAATAATTGATTGTAAGTTTATTGTTGAATATTGTTTGTAATCCACTGCAATACTGTGCAAATATGATGTCACATGATTTTGCGGCTTTTATTACAAAAAGGTCACAATTTTATTGTTGTACACGTTTCTTGTCAAATAATGTTACGGACATAATTATAAGAATTATTGTAGACACAAAATGTGTGTTTATTCAATTATAATAAGGTTCCAAATAGCCTCGAAATAGTATGTTTTCAGAGACCTGGTTCCTTCCGTTTCTCTGAAAGTGAAAGGCGAGCCTCTTGCCTAGATTATTGATTATTTCCAAAACCCTGATCCTGCCAACCAGCAATGAACTCACAATACACAAGTAGCTACAGTCTTTTCACCATATTCTTGTTCTTGACACACATTACCCATACTTTTCTTTAATTTAGAATTCATGTTCTTCAACAACCCCTATTTTTCAATTTATTCTAAAATAATCAATCAGTGTCTGCTAATTCAGTTCAAAATATCTGCTTTCTAAATTGTTTTAGCCTGTTGTCTGTTGATGTTGTCTGTTGAAAAGCTTCATAGTGTACTTGTAGAACTAAACGTTTATGAGGGTTGCCGTGTTATGTTGGGCTGCTTCCTACATAACTCTACTAAATACTATATATATATATAGTACTTAGTATGTGGGGTGCGGTAACTCAGCACAAGAATAGTCTTTGCACAGTAATTGAAGTGTGGCTGAAGTTGAGTTGATGCTGGAATGAGCAGTTCTACCAGTGGGTGGAGTGTAAGGTCTGCCAGTGGGTGGAGTGTAAGGTCTGTCAGTGGGTGGAGTGTAAGGTCTGTCAGTGGGTGGAGTGTAAGGTCTGCCAGTAGGTGGAGTGTAAGGTCTGTCAGTGGGTGGAGTGTAAGGTCTGTCAGTGGGTGGAGTGTAAGGTCTGTCAGTGGGTGGAGTGTAAGGTCTGCCAGTGGGTGGAGTGTAAGGTCTGCCAGTGGGTGGAGTGTAAGGTCTGTCAGTGGGTGGGGTGTAAGGTCTGCCAGTGGGTGGAGTGTAAGGTCTGCCAGTGGGTGGGGTGTAATGTCTGCCAGTGGATGGAGTGTAAGGTCTGCCAGTGGGTGGGGTGTAAGGTCTGCCAGTGGGTGGAGTGTAAGGTCTGCCAGTGGGTGGTGTGTAAGGTCTGTCAGGGGGTCGAGTGTATGGTCTGCCAGTGGGTGGGGTGTAAGGTCTGCCAGTGGGTGGAGTGTAAGGTCTGCCAGTGGGTGGAGTGTAAGGTCTGTCAGTGGGTGGGGTGTAAGGTCTGCCAGTGGGTGGGGTGTAAGGTCTGCCAGTGGGTGGAGTGTAAGGTCTGTCAGTGGGTGGAGTGTATGGTCTGCCAGTGGGTGGAGTGTAAGGTCTGCCAGTGGGTGGGGTGTAAGGTCTGCCAGTGGGTGGGGTGTAAGATCTGCCAGTGGGTGGGGTGTAAGATCTGTCAATGGGTGGAGTGTAAGGTCTGCCAGTGGGTGGAATGTAAAGTGCTTTGAGTGGTCCCATCGACCGGATATTGCACAGTATATGTTACCCTTATCTTTACCATTCAGCATTGCACATATTGATTCCATTTGATAAGACATAGGATAACCAAATGGAGTGTAAGGTCTGTCAGTGGGTGGAGTGTAAGGTCTGTCAGTGGGTGGAGTGTAAGGTCTGCCAGTGGGTGGAGTGTAAGGTCTGTCAGTGGGTGGAGTGTAAGGTCTGTCAGTGGGTGGAGTGTAAGGTCTGTCAGTGGGTGGAGTGTAAGGTCTGCCAGTGGGTGGAGTGTAAGGTCTGCCAGTGGGTGGAGTGTAAGGTCTGTCAATGGGTGGGGTGTAAGGTCTGCCAGTGGGTGGAGTGTAAGGTCTGCCAGTGGGTGGGGTGTAATGTCTGCCAGTGGATGGAGTGTAAGGTCTGCCAGTGGGTGGAGTGTAAGGTCTGCCAGTGGGTGGAGTGTAAGGTCTGTCAGTGGGTGGAGTGTAAGGTCTGTCAGTGGGTGGAGTGTAAGGTCTGTCAGTGGGTGGAGTGTAAGGTCTGCCAGTGGGTGGAGTGTAAGGTCTGCCAGTGGGTGGAGTGTAAGGTCTGCCAGCGGGTGGAGTGTAAGGTCTGTCAGCGGGTGGAGTGTAAGGTCTGTCAGTGGGTGGAGTGTAAGGTCTGCCAGTGGGTGGTGTGTAAGGTCTGCCAGTGGGTGGAGTGTAAGGTCTGCCAGTGGGTGGGGTGTAAGGTCTGCCAGTGGGTGGGGTGTAAGGTCTGCCAGTGGGTGGAGTGTAAGGTCTGCCAGTGGGTGGGGTGTAAGGTCTGTCAGTGGGTGGAGTGTAAGGTCTGTCAGTGGGTGGAGTGTAAGGTCTGCCAGTGGGTGGAGTGTATGGTCTGTCAGTGGGTGGAGTGTAAGGTCTGCCAGTGGGTCGAGTGTATGGTCTGCCAGTGGGTCGAGTGTTAGGTCTGCCAGTGGGTGGGGTGTAAGGTCTGCCAGTGGGTGGAGTGTAAGGTCTGCCAGTGGGTGGTGTGTAAGGTCTGTCAGTGGGTCGAGTGTATGGTCTGCCAGTGGGTGGGGTGTAAGGTCTGCCAGTGGGTGGAGTGTAAGGTCTGCCAGTGGGTGGAGTGTAAGGTCTGTCAGTGGGTGGGGTGTAAGGTCTGCCAGTGGGTGGGGTGTAAGGTCTGCCAGTGGGTGGAGTGTAAGGTCTGTCAGTGGGTGGAGTGTATGGTCTGCCAGTGGGTGGAGTGTAAGGTCTGCCAGTGGGTGGGGTGTAAGGTCTGCCAGTGGGTGGGGTGTAAGATCTGCCAGTGGGTGGGGTGTAAGATCTGTCAATGGGTGGAGTGTAAGGTCTGCCAGTGGGTGGAATGTAAAGTGCTTTGAGTGGTCCCATCGACCGGATATTGCACAGTATATGTTACCCTTATCTTTACCATTCAGCATTGCACATATTGATTCCATTTGATAAGACATAGGATAACCAAATGGAGTGTAAGGTCTGTCAGTGGGTCGAGTGTATGGTCTGCCAGTGGGTGGTGTGTAAGGTCTGTCAGTGGGTCGAGTGTATGGTCTGCCAGTGGGTGGGGTGTAAGGTCTGCCAGTTGGTGGAGTGTAAGGTCTGCCAGTGGGTGGAGTGTAAGGTCTGTCAGTGGGTGGGGTGTAAGGTCTGCCAGTGGGTGGGGTGTAAGGTCTGCCAGTGGGTGGAGTGTAAGGTCTGTCAATGGGTCGAGTGTATGGTCTGCCAGTGGGTGGAGTGTAAGGTCTGCCAGTGGGTGGGGTGTAAGGTCTGCCAGTGGGTGGGGTGTAAGATCTGCCAGTGGGTGGGGTGTAAGATCTGTCAATGGGTGGAGTGTAAGGTCTGCCAGTGGGTGGAATGTAAAGTGCTTTGAGTGGTCCCATCGACCGGATATTGCACAGTATATGTTACCCTTATCTTTACCATTCAGCATTGCACATATTGATTCCATTTGATAAGACATAGGATAACCAAATGACAGTTATTCTTTCATGGCCCTAAAGTCCTAGTGACAAGGCAATATCTGGAATGATGATGGATAGCTAATAAATAGGGAACAACAGTATTTCATGTTCTAGGCATATATGAAGGGAAAGTAGTATTTATAACCAAATACTAGCCCATATAGGAACAGCTGTTCTGTAGCCGGTGGCTCGTATGATCGAGCACTTTCTGTCTGCTATCTGGGACAGAATGGCACTCTGAAAGAAGACATTGATTTTTATAATCAGACCCTGTCTATTGCAGAAGGTGATTAATATGTAAAGTTGAATTACACCAAGTGTCACTGTGTCAGATATAATTACATATAGACAATTACAGGTTAATTGCACAATCAAATTAATATGAAATGAAGTCCCTCAAAGCTGTCTGCATTGTTTGTAATTATTGATTCCCATAAGTTTATATGCCCCCGTGATTTGATGCTGTTCATAATTCATACATCATTTGAATTATATCAAAGTTCTGTTGCTAGTAGTAGCCTTTAATGGATGATATGGGTAATAAAATGTTGATAAATTGTATGACAATATTACAGATAGCACAAAAATGAATTGAGAAATGGAAATTTGAAATCCAATTTTAGTAATTTTCTGCACTTGTACAACATTAATACATTTGTGTTCATTCTGTTGCCCAGTATAATATTGTGGAAGTGCGTGTATAGTTCACTCAGTGCAGATACAATGGTACAATGCACTATCCAGGGTATGCGTAGTATCTTGTGGTAGCATTTCACATAGGATGTGTTGTTTCAGCTTGGACCTTAAGGTATGCTTGGTCGATCGGAGGAAAACCCAGTAAAACATTTGCAGGGGTGAAGGCATACATTTTTCGATCTTTGCAATTTTAGTTTTCAACAAAAAACAATTTACTAACATTTAGGATTAACAATTTGTAAATCCTATATTAAAAAAAATCCTATCTTGATGCCCATAACTCTATAATTCCAAATTGTTCCTTATGGTCTGAACTGATGTGACATATATGGACTGTCAATGGGATTATGTGAGAATGTAAAAGTATTCCCATGTATTACCGTAGGCAGTAAAATAATAAAAAATTATAAATGTTGATCACCGCAGTTGGAAGAAATAATAAAAAATTATAAATGTTGATCACCGCAGTTGGAAGAAAAACACCCCACTTTGATGTATTGGTGTATTTTGAAACATGCTGTTGACCCAATTGACTACTTTAGGATCTGTAAAATTTCTGCCTTTTATCCAATTAGTCACTCATCATCTGTTTGGGGGCTGCTGCTGTATGAATCCATGCCCCCCACGCACACTCCCACCTGGTCACCCCCATGGCCCAGTCATTGTCCTGACTGCATGAAGAATCATTCATCTCACTATTTCAGACATGTCTGACATTGTCATGTGGATGGGCTGACATGGAAATGTTCAGAATGTTTTGATGGCTTTCAATAGTGTCTGAGTTGTGTTGTTATGTTGCAATGGTGTGTGGGTGGGTGTGGGTGGGTGTGTGGGTGGGTGTGTGGGTGTGTGGGGGGGGGGAGAACCAAGCTTTGAGTGCACCTAATACTGTTCTGAAACTTGGGTACTTTAGTTCACGCCACACTGCCTGTGTCATTCGGAGGAGACACTAGTAGCTAGAGCATTGGACTGTGAACAAAGAGAACCAAGGTTTGAGTACATATACTGCTGTTCAAAAACTTTTTTGTTCAACCCACTTTGCTTGTGTCTTTTGGAAGAGACACTAAACACTCTTTGTCCCTTCTACCTACTGTCTACGCCAGAGAAAGTAAAATATCCTACACATCAATAAATGTGTAACCTGCTGTGAACTCCATCTCTCAACCGCATGAGTCAAGGCTGAAGCATGACTCAAGTCAGTTTTGTCAAATATCTCACTTGAGGACACGGTTGAATGAAATGGTGTGTGTGATATATACAGTGTCTGTTGGGTGGCTTGCTGGCTAACACTGTGGTGATGTTTGGTGTGTGCAGATATCCATTCTACTGGACCCATTCTGCTTAGCTCATGTTTATATATACTGCCATAACATGCACAACAAATTGATGAATTGTTTAAATTATGAAGTCTCTGAAGCTCGTTAATTCTCTCATGTAGCATTGTTGATCCGCTGACCGCTGGCTGGACAACTGTGGTCAAGACCTATTAGGACGGGTGAGTCACCTCACTGCACTCTTGCAGAATGACCATCAACATGGGAGCTGAGGTGGCCGCAGACGTCTGTCAGGATCCTACTGCCATTACCCACATAGAGGACTTGGAAAATAAGAAATGACAAAAACAAAAACATTTCCTATCAACAGGAATGTTCTTATAGTGTTTTAAGAGGGACCTGAAAACCTTTCTCTTTAATACATTTTTTTCTGAATTTTTTATGTATATATTTATATATATATATGTGTATGCACTTGTCTTCATTCGGACCTGTTGCCTAGTGTTGTGCAGGTAAACTTATATACATACATGTATTCTCCTAAGAGCCTAGACCTCACATTTATGTATTTTGTTCCAGGGAAAGCCAACCAGTAAAGCACTGTGATCTTCCCTCAACTGCCCATCAACCTGACTCTTCCCATTAGAGGAACTAGGAAGAAGTGGGAATAGGATGGAGTCGTAGCTAGAGTGGGCTGACTGTGGATGTGGCAAACATGGCAGTCCATGCCGTGTGTTACCTCTTCTGTCGCATCTTGCTTCCCCTTACGCTCCTGGCAGGTAGGTCTACATATGTCACGGCACTAAACACTACTCACTGGTGGGCCAAGGGTGTGCTCGCATGCCTCTGAAACAGGTTTGCATGGTTTATGCCATAAGGCGGTAAATACTGACATAAACATGGTATATACCGTCTTGGCGAAAACTAGTTTATGACACCTAAGTGGCAGAAACTGTCAGAACTTACCAGTTATAAGTAAACATCCAAAAAAATCATTATAATCACGAAATTGTAGTTAGAACTAATTACATGGTCATGTGTATCAAAATAAATGATATCAGCTAATTACATTGGTTACTTTCGGTGGCCAAAACATGTAAATGCATAGTTTTTTCTTTGAAGTGGCAAAAACTGGGAAATATATTGATTGTAACTTTGTATTTTTACCTCAAGGCCTAAATGCAAAATTAAAACTCCTGTAGTTCCCTTCATAAAGGGATAAGGTTGACTGGTTCTTGTACCCCTGTACTGCATTGGTTGTCCCATCCCCTCTGCTCCACATCGACTGTCGGTTCCCTCCACCTTTCCTCCTCCCCCGCCTTTCTCACATCCCTCGTAACGCAATTATGAAGAAATTAAAATAAACCAAAATGCAATTACTGTATGTAATTGCCTCACTACTTGTCCATTATAACTGTCATTGTCTATCTGAACTGTGAGAGAAACTGTGCCATGGTTTATGGTGACTGCTTGACAAAGAACGGGGACACATTCCTTGGCTGCACTACTTGTAGATACTGACTGACCTTATTAATCAAGATTAATAGAATTTGGCAAACCTCTATGAATGGGTGGTGGGTGCCAGGGGCATTCTTTAACTGCAGTACTGCTTGGAATTGGGATATATTTTGTGCTAATGTATGTAGCTGAATACCTGGGCCAACAACTAAGGCTATTGTCTAAAGATGAAGGGTGACTATTGGGGCTGGCTTGCTATTGCTATAGTAGTGTTACTATGTTACATTACAATTGCAATAGTTTCATGAGTATTGCGATGGTATTGCAATAATCTTCTTTATCTTTATTCTTCCTTTTAATCTCTTATGGGGTAGGAGCCATATCACACAGGCTAGATGTCTGGCAAACTAGATGTCTGGCTGGTAGGCTAGATGTCTGGCACGCTGGCTGGCGAGCTAAATGTCTGGCAGGCTGGCTTGGCAAGCTAGCTGTATGGCAGGCTAGATGTCTGACAGCCTGGCTGGCAGGCTAGATGTCTGGCAAGGTAGATGTATGGCTGGTAGGCTACATGTCTGGCAGGCTACATGTCTGGCAGGCTGGCAGGTTAGATGTCTGGCAGGCTGGCTGGCAGGGTAGATGTTTGGCAGGCTAGATGTCTGGATGGCTGTGTGGCAGGATAGATGTCAGATTTTCTGGCAGGCTAGAATCAGAATGAGGCTGCCGAGTTTATGTATTTCAAACAGTTGGTTCTCCTCTATTTTATATGTTTTTAAGTTTTACAGCTTCTTAGTTTTAATTACTGACATGTAATATACTATTTAATGGGCTGTTTTATGTCAAACACAACGTCAGCATTAAGATAAGGTTTTTATACATTGACAGTTATGTGTGACCTGTTTACTTCTATTATCACCCAGCCAGCACAAAACATTGCTCGTTTGTTTTGGTAATTTTTTATTAAACATGTTATAATTGTATGCTCTTTATATATTTGCTTCTTCGTTGTAATACCTTGATTATTCAGCAAGTGATTATGCAGTTATAACTCCTTTCTGTCTCTTAGTGACTATAATTATATTAATACTAAAAATAGTGTGTTGTTTTTTTGACTAAGTGGTCAGCTGCATCTAGATTCTTGTCCTAGGAATAGGCTATGTTAATACTAGTGATAGATGCTCCATTTAACAGGCATAGGAGTCACAATTTAGCGATAGGAGTTGGCCCTGGTCAACATTTCTAATTAAATAAATTAGTCTTGATCCCAGAATTGAGACTTCTTTCCCTGCAGCTGCACTTAGCCTTAACAACATCATATTCTACCTTTCGAATTGTTCTTCTTTTTTAAGTCTTCATTATCACTGAGCGTATAATATGTATTTTCTCTTTGTGTTGGTCATTTGTTTAATATCGTTGCCTACATTATTTGAGGATAAATGCTATTCTCTTGAAGAAGATATCTATAATACCTATAAACACATTAATAATTAGCTTTTCGAAAACTCCAGTTTTACATCTTTCTTGTCATCATCATTTAGACTGTCTATCATCCTCCTTCTTGCAGGTGATGTCTCAATAAATCCTGGACCAAAAACATTTCAAAACATGTACTTTGCCACTACATGTCTTAGATCTGTCCGTCATAAATCTGTTTCCCTTTCAGATCTGATGTTATCTAAACACATAGATATTTTAGCTTTGACAGAGACATGGCTATCAGCATCTGATACATCAGCCTGTCTTGCTGACATTTGTCCATAAAGTTTTTGCCTATGCCATCACCCCCGTCGTTCAGGTAGGGTTGGTGGAGTCGCATTTCTTGTACATGAAACATATAAAGTAGAAATTATTCATACACCTCAATACCAAAGCTTTGAGGTAATATGTATTGTTATAAAACATTCATCCATATCTGCTATTTTTATATGCATCTACCATCCTCCTGCGAGCACAAATATATTTTTTTATGAATTTCCAGATTTCATTGAAACCACCTTACAATTCCAAGAAAAATTTACATGTTTGGAGATTTCAATATCCACCTTGATTTACCAAGTCTAAATACTAGATCATTCATGGATATCCTTCAAACGTATGCATTACATCAACATATTTCATTTCCTACTCATGTTCATGGTCATTGACTCGACCTGTTTATTACTAGATCTACTTGCATTAACAACAAGGCAATATTTCCTACTGATGGTTTATCAGATCACCATTGTGTCATTATCGATTTGTGTTTGCAAGTCAGGTCAAGACCTAGAAAAAAATTATCACATTTCGACCAATAAATAAAATTAACATAAATACCCTTCATGATGATCTTCGATATCTTCAAAGAATTTGGCGACGAACTCTTTCTCCACTTGATCGATCCCATTATACTAAACAGCTACATACATGTATATGCAATCACATGATGTCAAAAGCAAAATCCAATTACTATACAAATTTTATCTCAACACATTCTGAAACCCTCGCCAGATGTGGAAATCCGTAAACACAATTCTACATCAGCAGAAATTAAAAGCACTGCCTGGACACTCTTCAATTGGATATATTGTGTATTTCTTTTTCATAATACTCAGTGGCTCACAGATAAGATTGCTTGCATTCGATTGAATTTTGTCATTAATGATAATGACTATGATTTTCCTGAACCACCACTTTCTGAAAATACACTATAGTGTTTCATACCTGCAACAACTAATGAAGTTCTCATTATCATTAAAAATCTCCTAACAAATCATGTGATCTTGACCCATTTCCAACACTACTACTAAAAGGCTGTATCAGACAACTCATCTTTCCCATTATTACTATCATAAACCTTTCAATGCAGGGTGGAGTTGTTCCACGGGATTTCAAACAATCTCTTGTAAATCCTCTTATTAAAAAAACAAACTCTGTATAAAAATGGCCTAAAGAATTATCGTCCTATCTCCAATTTCATTTTTCTGTCAAAAGCATTGGAAAAAGTAGTTGCTAATTGCCTGCATGTACATATTTATAAACATCACTTATCAAATGATCTACAGTCTGCATATAAACGATTCCACTCTACAGAAACAGCTCTTCTCAAGATACGCAATGATATAGTTGACAACAAGGACAATGGCAAAGTCACAGCACTAACTTTACTTGATCTCTCAGCTGCTTTCGATACAATTGATCATTTAATCCTTTTACAACGCCTTCATAGACATTTTGGCATTTCGGGCCCAGCTCATCAGTGGTTAAAATCATATTTTTGAGACAGACACCAAAGCATTAACATATCTGGCACACTATCTTGCCCACAACACGTTCGATTCGGAGTGCCACAAGGATCCGTCCTTGGCCTTGTTCTGTTTAGCTTATATGCTACGTCTCTCAGTCATTACTAATCATAATCTCAGTCATCACCTGTATGCTGATGATACACAGGTTTATATATCACTTTCACAATCAAATGCACAAGAATCTGTTTTGACTTTAAGTGATTGTCTTACTGATATCTTGTTGTCAATGGAATCAAGTACTAAAGCTTAATCCAGATAAAACCTTAGTATTATTGGCACTAAGCAACAACGAAATAGGGTCATCAGCCATTTTCCAGTTAAACTGTTTGGCAGTGATACATTCCCATCAGATTCCGTTCATAATGTAGGTGCAGCATATTTCTCAAACTTTTATGTAAATTCTGTTTCTATCATATACGTGATCTCTGTCGAATTCGATGTCACATATCTATATCTACTGCTAAAACAATATCAATGGCTTTAATTAGTAGCCGCCTTGACTATTGTAATTCACTACTAAATAACATTGCTAAAAGAGACTAGGCTAAACTCCAATGAGAACAAAATTGTCTGGCATCTGTGGTTCTCAGGGCGCCTCGGTTTTCACCATCACTATCACTACTTAAACATTTACACTGGCTTCCTGTTACTTATTGAATTCATTTTAAGCTGTCCACTCTTATATATCGTGCTCTATCTACACAACAACCACCCTACTTGGCTAGTCTCCTGCATCTTTCAAATATCCCTAGGCAGCTCAGATCATCAATTTCACAACAACTTATTGTGCCAAAAAGTAAAACAAAACTTAACTTGGGCAAACGTGCTTTCTCTGTCGCTGCGCCTAGGGTCTGGAATGAATTCCTCATCACTTTAAAAACATCTGAAACTATAGCTATCTTCCAAAAAAAACTCGACATATTTATTCCAAATTGCATTTCCACCATAAATCTTTGGTTATCCCTCGTTCTGATAATGACTTTTGCACGTCCCTGTTCACGATTATGCTTAATGATTCTGTTTTGTTGCACCTTATTATTATTAGATGTCTTGCTGTCTGGCAGGCTAGATGTCTTGCTGTCTGGCAGGCTAGATGTCTTGCTGTCTGGCAGGCTAGATGTCTTGCTGTCTGGCAGGCTAGATGTCTTGCTGACTGTCTGGAAGGACAGGACAGGGCAACACCAACACATTCAATTGGCATGCACACCTGGGCATTAAATAACACATCAATCATGACTTTTAGTATGAGTACTAACAACTTGCCAGGCAGAAGATGCCATACAGTATGTGTTCCATCAATGTTCTAGTTGGATGGAATTGTTTGATTTGTCTGCACAAGTATCTGTTGTCAAGGATTAAATTGTCATAAAACAAAATATCTGCTTTTTATTAGTAATTATCAACAATGATTTGCCAGCACATCAAGTGGACTGCATGAGTAGTATTCCCCAATGGAGAAGACACTGCCATTGGGACCTGATCTCAGTCACTCATTCAGGAATAAATAATGTTTCACCTGACCTTGTGTTAGTTGTGTATGATCAGGATGATGGGCAAGCGCATGTGATCTGCTGGCATGCCACCAGCTGTGGGGAGACCTGGGAGACTCAGACAGTCTGCCAGGCTTCACTGGTTCACCCTCTACAGTTCTAGGCATAGCTTGTCGTTGATTGACAGCTCTATTTTTGCATGCCTACCTGGGAACTGGAAACCTTGAAAAATAAAACAAATGCCTTCTGTGGCATGTAGACATGCATGCACACATGCACACATACAGAGGCTCCAATATTTATACAGTGTACCAGGTGGTCTGTAGGCTTCCAGTTGAGGTTTTATTTATAAACATTTACTTGTAGTGAGTGTCCCTGGTTAATACAAATGAATAATTAAAAAATAGCTTTTTACTTTACAAACAATAGGCTGTGCAGTGTTAATTATTTTGCTTGTTTTATGGTTTTGTTACTTGGTTGTAACTGTTTGCTGTCTGATATAGTCTCGATATGTTGTGTGCTTGCTTACCATGAGAGACAATTAGTAAATGTACATAAATATTCATCTTAGAGATAGATGCAAACCTTTCTAGATGATGCTGAATCTGAAGTGACAATAACTCAGTATTTGTTACTTTCACTTGTACACAGTGACTGTGTTTTGTGTAATGATTTCTTCCTGCTGTGTCAGTTTGTATTGATGATGACTTCCCCAGACATGGGAGTAGCATGCTATACCTATTGGTTATGTTGCAGCTACTGTTGTAAGGTACAATGCCTTCTCCCTTGCCTATGGCATCCTCCTATTGGTCGGTCCGCTGCTGCCACGACCTTCACGTACATCCATCAGAGGTGAGCTCTACCTCACAGAGGTCAGTCCAAAGTTACGTACTTACGTAGAAGTCCTGGTTACGCCTACTACAACCACAAACTAAACATATTTAGATTTAGCCTGATGAAGGCACTAAAGTCAGCTGGTAATTAAAATAATCTTCTTGTTCATGCTTTGTTGCAATGGGAAGCTGAACAACTAGCAGTTTGCATTTACAATAATATTTGTACCACAGCATATATTTTTATAGTCTATCTTTGTATACATTGTAGCATTTATAAAAAATATGGTGTACCTTGTGAATAATATGTTGATCAAATCTGAATTCCCACTGTCTCCACCATATTTTTAATATAAATATTCAGTTGAAAAGAGCATAATGAATTTGTTATCTGTGGTGTGACTGGTATCCTAACTGACTCAATGTTGCATGCCACTCAAGATACTAATGACATGTAATGTCCTGTCTCTGAATGTTGTGTATCACTCAAGACACTAGTTGTATGTTGTGTGTCACTCAAGACACTAGTTGTATGTGGTGTGTTTACTATGTTGCAGGTCACACTGGGCGCTACATCATCTTTGCAGTGGTCATATGTTCTGCGACACTGCTCAGTCAGATCGTGTTCCAGGGCTACCTGCTGGGGACTGCCACTGGCGGCCAGAGCTATGGACACAACATGCCCAACTGTAAGCATTCTGTGTCGTGCCCAACTGTAAGCATTCTGTGTCATACCCACCTGTAAGCATTCTGTGTCATACCCACCTGTAAGCATTCTGTGTCATACCCACCTGTAAGCATTCTGTGTCATACCCACCTGTAAGCATTCTGTGTCATACCCACCTGTAAGCATTCTGTGTCATACCCACCTGTAAGCATTCTGTGCTGTGCCCCACTGTAAGCATTCTGTGTTATTCCCACCTGTAAGCATTCTGTGTCATGCCCAACTATAAGCATTTTGTGTCATGCCCAACTGTGAGCATTCTGTGCTGTGCCCAACTGTGAGCATTCCGTGTCGTGCCCAACTGTGAGCATTCTGTGCTGTGTGCCCAACTGTGAGCATTCTGTTCTGTGTGCCCAACTGTGAGCATTCCGTGTCATGCCCAACTGCGAGAATTCCGTGTCATGCCCAACTGTAAGCATTCCGTGTCATGCCCAACTGTAAGCATTCTGAGTCGTGCCCAACTGTTAGCATTCTGTGTCGTGCCTAACTGTAAGCATTCCGTGTCGTGCCCAACTGCGAGAATTCCGTGTCATGCCCAACTGTGAGCATTCCATGTCGTGGCCAACTGTAAGCATTCTGTGTCATGCCCTACTGTAGGCATTCTGTGTCGTGCTCAACTGCAGGCACAAACATCATGAAACCCTACCCAATTGAATAAGAAATGACTCTTACCATAGAAAGTTGCTTGTGTAAAATGGGCCTGGTGTTTATCAGAAAGCTTATCCCGTGCCTAACTGTAAGCATTCTGTGCCTTGCCCAACTGTAAAACATGCAGTGTCATACCCAACTGTAAAACACACAGTATCATACCCGACTGTAAAACACACAGTATCATACCCGACTGTAAACATGCAGTCTCATGCCCAACTGTAAACGTGCAGTCTCATGCCCAACTGTAAACATGCAGTCTCATGCACAACTGTAAACATGCAGTATCATGCCCAACTGTAAACATGCAGTATCATGCCCAACTGTAAACATGCAGTCTCATGCCCAACTGTAAACATGCAGTCTCATGCCCAACTGTAAACATGCAGTCTCATGCCCAACTGTAAACATGCAGTCTCATGCCCAACTGTAAACATGCAGTCTCATGCCCAACTGTAAACATGCAGTCTCATGCCCAACTGTAAACATGTTGCATTGTGTCCATCTGCCCTGCACACCTGTTTATTTGTAACATTACTTTTCACTGCATGTTTTTCTTTACCCAGGTTCAACACTAGAGATCATCCTGAGACAAATTGGCTTGCAGAGGTAAGACCCAAGTTGTAGTAACAGGCTCACTTCACTGGCCCTACAGGAACACCTGCACCCTAGTAGGGCCCACATGGTCCTGTCAGTAAAGTTCTAGTCAGTAAAGCCCTGGTGATTTCATGTTTCGTTCATTGTATCTAGTAATAACAAACTTTATTGCACCCAAATCCTCAGGCACTTGAGCTGAAGGTTTCAACAAACCAGACTCACCAAAGCGAGGGACTGCCAAGGATTCAGGGTGGAGATGTTATTTTGAAAAAAATATGTCTGTTTTCTATGGAAGGTAGATATAGTTACAGATGATTTTACAGTGATGATGGGGAGTTCATTCCAGATTTTAGGAATAGCTACAGAGAAAATGCGCTTGCTGAAGTTTAGTTTTACGAACTAAAATTACATCATTGTAGAATGACTGAGTACTGAGGAGATGGGATTAGAACTGTTTTTTTATGACAATCCTCTGGAATACTGACAGAAGAACAATACCAGAAGTTAGAAACTGTTCGAGTCACACGGTTATTTAGATCAGTTTCCTTAGTCAACACACACCTTCATAGTCTCTGGCATGCCATCTGTTGGTATTTTAGATGAAAAAATGACTTGATAAGCCAATGGCTTCCTTGTCCACTTGCTATCTGGGGATTTTGCTTTTGGTGGCAGTATTGTAAAATCTTTTCTTTTCTTTGTGATCAGTTAAAAATAAACTAAAACGACAACATTTCTCATGAAATTCATATAATATAAAACGCCTGCATAAGACATGGAATTTTATATTTTATTTAGTTCCTGCACCTTTTGCTGTTTTCTATGCAGAGTCGAGCCGTATGATGTGGGCAGTATCTTGCAAGTGATCCTTCCTGATGTCGGTGCGTTCATCGTGTCCTTGGCCACATGCATCATCTGCTGGAAGACTTTGTCAGGCCAAGCGCCGGACGGAGAAGACCTGCTCGATGTGACCCGGTCACAGTCCAAGCGCTACCAAACAGCTGTGTTCAATACTTTAGGTGACCTACTGGTGGCGCTTCTACTGGCAGCAAGTGGAATCATGCATCCGTCTCTGCTCTCCTCCATCTACTTTGTCGCATTTGTTGGCATGGCCACTTGGTGGAGCTGTTATCGGAGGTTCGGGAACAAGTTCGGTGTAGTGCGAATGCTGCTGCTTGTGTACAGTGGAGTCCATCTAGTGGTGCTGTATCTCTACCAGTTCCAGACTGCTCAGTGGATGCTGCATTACGACAGTCTCCCTGCTAGGTAAGCCGTTTACGTTACACTTGTTGATCGATACTGGGTTTTATGCACGAGTTGCTTCAGAATGTTACAATGCCATTGCTTTGGTGCTAGCAAGAAATTGAACTAACTTCTAATTCCTCAAGTTTATCTGATTGATTGGTAATTTTAACCATGCTACATTATTGAACATGGCTATAATCTACTGTATTGTATTTAATTGATGAGTCTGAAACAGGGGAATATCACTTTTATGAGCAGATTTAATTCAAAATTCTGTGTATATGTTAAATGAAAAACTCACACTGGCAAAACTGTCTGAAGAAAAATTAAATTGTTGTGATTTAAACCCAGAAGGTATTGTAACATTTCTGCCTTGTCCGAAGACTTGTGGGCCTGACAGCTATCATTGAGACTGACTGCGTGAAACCATGGATGGTCCACATCAACACTAACATCACATGGCCAATGTACGTCAGCCCTGCTGTCATTCTCGTCCTCTACTTTGTACTTGCCTTGGAGACCAACAGATGGCACCACCAGGTAATCACATGGTAGAGGCTGCGTCATTTTGTGTTTTATCAACAAAACAAAACCTGTCCAGTAAACTTGAAAAATGGCAGTATGAAAACATGTGATACATTTTAGGAATATAAAGTGATCAACAGTGGACAGTTGTTTCAAATGTACAATGATTTTTTATAGATTAATGAACAATTGTTTGACAGACGTTGCACGACTGAATTTATTAGTATTTATAACATTTGGTTATTTAAAAATTATATCAATACAAAATCATGGTTTTTCATGTGTTAGTATTTTTTTGAAAATACACAATTTGACATTAAACATTTGATAAAAGTCTAATCTAAAAACAGGATATGACATATACCTCTGGAAATCCCCCAAATCCATATTGCATACAGGAAATCCATATAAAGTGGTGTATCTGTTAGATGAAATATTTATCCACGGAACTTGTGTAAGATTTGTGAAGTTTCCCAGTCAGAAACACTGTTTGATGCTTGTAGGATGTGCTGCTGTTACTGTTGTACATGTAGGATGTGTTACTGTTCACTGTTGAACATGTAGGATGTGTTACTGTTCACTATTGTACATGTAGGATGTAGGATGTGTTGTTGTTCACTGTTGTACATGTATGATGTGTTACTGTTCACTCTTGTACATGTATGATGTGTTACTGTTCACTCTTGTACATGTATGATATGTTACTGTTCACTGTTGCAGATTTATGATGTGTTACTGTTCACTGTTGTACATGTATGATGTGTTACTGTTGTTGTTCACTGTTGTACATGTAGGATGTGTTACTGTTCACTGTTGTACATGTATGATGTGTCACTGTTCACTGTTGTACAAGTATGATGTGTTATTGTTCACTGTTGCACATGTATGATGTGTTACTGTTCACTGTTGCACATGTATGATGTGTTACTGTTCACTGTTGCACATGTATGATGTGTTACTGTTCGCTGTTGCACATGTATGATGTGTTACTGTTCACTGTTGTACATGTAGGATGTGTTACTGTTGTACATGTATGATGTGTTACTGTTGTACATGTATGATGTGTTACTGTTCACTGTTGTACATGTATGATGTGTTACTGTTCACTGTTGTACATGTAGGATATGTTACTGTTGTACATGTATGATGTGTTGTTGTTCACTGTTACACATGTACGATGTGTTACTGTTCACTGTTGCACATGTAGGATGTGTTACTGTTGTACATGTATGATGTGTTGTTGTTCACTGTTACACATGTACGATGTGTTACTGTTCACTGTTGCACATGTAGGATGTGTTACTGTTCACTGTTGTACATGTATGATGTGTTACTGTTCACTGTTGTACATGTATGATGTGTCACTGTTCACTGTTGTACATGTATGATGTGTTACTGTTCACTGTTGTACATGTATGATGTGTTACTGTTCACTCTTGTACATGTATGATATGTTACTGTTCACTGTTGCAGATTTATGATGTGTTACTGTTCACTGTTGTACATGTAGGATGTGTTATTGTTGTTGTTCACTGTTGTACATGTAGGATGTGTTACTGTTCACTGTTGTACATGTATGATGTGTCACTGTTCACTGTTGTACAAGTATGATGTGTTATTGTTCACTGTTGCACATGTATGATGTGTTACTGTTCACTGTTGCACATGTATGATGTGTTACTGTTCACTGTTGCACATGTATGATGTGTTACTGTTCACTGTTGCACATGTATGATGTGTTACTGTTCACTGTTGTACATGTAGGATGTGTTACTGTTGTACATGTATGATGTGTTGTTGTTCACTGTTACACATGTAGGATGTGTTACTGTTCACTGTTGTACATGTAGGATGTGTTACTGTTGTACATGTATGATGTGTTGTTGTTCACTGTTACACATGTACGATGTGTTACTGTTCACTGTTGTACATGTATGATGTGTTACTGTTCACTGTTGTACATGTAGGATGTGTTACTGTTGTACATGTATGATGTGTTGTTGTTCACTGTTACACATGTAGGATGTGTTACTGTTCACTGTTGCACATGTAGGATGTGTTACTGTTGTACATGTATGATGTGTTGTTGTTCACTGTTACACATGTACGATGTGTTACTGTTCACTGTTGCACATGTAGGATGTGTTACTGTTGTACATGTATGATGTGTTGTTGTTCACTGTTACACATGTACGATGTGTTACTGTTCACTGTTGCACATGTAGGATGTGTTACTGTTGTACATGTATGATGTGTTGTTGTTCACTGTTACACATGTAAGATGTGTTGCTATTCACTGTTGCACATTTCTGCCCTTGTAATTGCTGCAGGCCGATGACATGGAAGCCACAACTGTGACTGACATGCCATCCACTAAAGCTAGGGGGTACCACCGGCGGCAGGCATCGGGCGGCTCTGAGCGCCAGGTATTGGCTGCTGATCACGATGATGATGCAACGGAGGTGTGGCAGAGTTTGTCGCGAGTCCCATCTCGCAGTCACTGTCTTTCTGCTTACTGATTGGCTGATTTTTGGTGTGCTCACTGCCCTTCTGTCGACATCATTGTGTTGTGTCATCATTGGTTGTTGTAATTACTCAACTATTAACATATGGCTTCGGTGATGGTCTTTCTCTGCTACGTTTATGAAATATGAGTTGCTGTTTTGTAAAAAGAATACTAAAACTTCCATACTGCCTAAATCATCAGAAACAGGGACAACAAACCAAAATTGTTAAAAATTATATAATGACAAAACATGAAATAATAATAGTTTTTTTCAGTTGCAATCCCATTATTCCTTTCATGAAATATTATATTTAAATGCAACTTGATGCAAGTCCCTAGGAAACCTGGTAGGGCTTGTAGTGGGACCCCCTGTTGATATTGATACGTAAAAAAACGTGATTTGTTTCAGTGTTTGCAATAAAAAATACACTGATTTTATGAAGTTGAAAAATTGCATATAACTAGTTGCTGGATAATTATACATCAAATTGGCTTATAATAATAATAGAAAACACTTGTTTCGTGCCTAAATCCTCGGACACCATGCTGTTGTAAAAAATTAAGATGTATGCAATAAAATATAAATTTATGGTTGAGTGATGAATATTATGCAATGTTTTAACTATCAAACGGTATGTCTTGTTTCCACTTTCAAATGTTATGCAGTGTTCCTACCATCAAATGTTCTGCAGTGTTTCTACTATAAAATGTTATGCAGTGTTTCTACTATCAAATGTTATGCAGTGTTTCTACTATCAAACGTTATGCAGTGTTTCTACTTTCAAATGTTATGCAGTGTTTCTACCATCAAATGTTATGCAGTGTTTCTACTATCAAACGTTATGCAGTGTTTCTACTTTCAAATGTTATGCAGTGTTTCTACCATCAAATGTTATGTAGTATTTCTACTATCAAATGTTATGCAGTGTTTCTACTATCAAATGTTATGCAGTGTTTCTACTATATAGTATCACTCAGTCATTTTGGGGGCGAACTTGTTAATATAAGAGAATCACCCTCACACTGAGTGTGTGACAGTTTGATCCAGCTAGAAAATGGGATTTTACTGACACATTTTGTTGCTGACCATCAAACTATAAAACCTTTCAATATCCTGTGGACACTGGAATATCAAGCTGACCCGTGTTTTTTGTGTTCTGACAAAAGAGGGGAAAGATTGTAAGTTTAAGTAGAAACATACCTTCCACAAACAGGGAAGTGCAATATATGAGTTTTGCTTGATGCAGATAATAATTTCAGGCTGGTAAGGCAGTGACATACACGGAAGCCCACACTTATAGTTGAGTAGTTATAGTATTGTTTTTAATTTTAGCTATCATGCATCTATTATTTAATTTTGTTTTTAATTTTAGCTATCATCTATTATTTAATTTTTTGTCAACGTTGTCCGTGCTTAAGGTATGTGATTAATCATAATCAGTGTTGTTATTTTATAATTGTGTGTTATGGTATGTTATTTTATTGTTACTAGACTACATGTAGTTTATTCACTATTTCAGCTTTGGCAGATATGCTGCTTTATTTAAGTGATTTATTTAAGTTAATATAAGATTTATTTAAGTTAATATAATAAACCTGTACTTTTTAACATATTAACAGATTACTTAATTTATTGTTCTTTTATGTTCATAAAAAATATACAGTTTTTTGTTTAGACATATCATATTTGCTTTTATTTATAACAAATGTAATTGATAATTGTTATTTACATTGTTCAGTTGTTCTTTTTGTGTTTCTTGTAAATTGTTTTAATAATCTTATTTCAAACTCGCTTTGCACTGATAATACGTAAAAATTTGACTGTAATCAGATAAACACAAATGTAATTGAGTGGTTTGGAAAGGTTTTGTAATTGATTAGTCAAGACACAAAAACTAGACACTAAATATTTAATAGCTGAATATCAAGTTTATTGCACTTTTGTTGTGATTTATTATTTCAAATTATTGTCCCATCCTAGATACAGTGCACAGCATCTTGCTATAAGGACTCCCGATGTAAGGAACAATGTATTAAAAGGAACAACTTTGAAGTCCCTTATTCTGTCCTACACTGTTGGTCACCCTCCCTTGTTCTGCCCTGCACTGTTGGTCACCCTCCCCCGTTCTGCCCTGCACTGTTGGTCACCCTCCCTTGTTCTGCCCTGCACTGTTGGTCACCCTCCCTTGTTCTGCCCTACACTGTTGGTCACCCTCCCTCGTTCTGCCCTGCACTGTTGGTCACCCTCCCTCATTCTGCCCTGCACTGTTGGTCACCCTCCCTCGTTCTGCCCTGCACTGTTGGTCACCCTCCCTCGTTCTACTCTGCACTGTTGGTCACCCTCCCTAGTTCTGCCCTGCACTGTTGGTCTCCCTCCCTCATTCTGCCCTGCACTGTTGGTCACCCTCTCTTCTTCTGTCCTACACTGTTGGTCACCCTACCTAGTTCTGCTCTACACTGTTGGTCACCCTCCCTTGTTCTGTCCGACACTGTTGGTCACCCTCCCTAGTTCTGCTCTACACTGTTGGTCACCCTCCCTCGTTCTGCCCTGCACTGTTGGTCACCCTCCCTAGTTCTGCTCTACACTGTTGGTCACCCTCCCTCGTTCTGCCCTGCACTGTTGGTCACCCTCCCTCGTTCTGCCCTGCACTGTTGGTCACCCTCCCTAGTTCTGCTCTACACTGTTGGTCACCCTCCCTCGTTCTGCCCTGCACTGTTGGTCACCCTCCCTAGTTCTGTCCTACACTGCTGGTTACCCTCCCTAGTTCTGCTCTGCACTGTTGGTCACCCTCCCTCGTTCTGCCCTGCACTGTTGGTCACCCTCCCTAGTTCTGTCCTACACTGTTGGTCACCCTCCCTAGTTCTGCCCTGCACTGTTGGTCACCCTCCCTAGTTCTGTCCTACACTGTTGGTTACCCTCCCTAGTTCTGCTCTACACTGTTGGTCACCCTCCCTAGTTCTGCTCTACACTGTTGGTCACCCTCCCTAGTTCTGCTCTACACTGTTGGTCACCCTCCCTCGTTCTGCCCTGCACTGTTGGTCACCCTCCCTCGTTCTGCCCTGCACTGTTGGTCACCCTCCCTAGTTCTGCTCTACACTGTTGGTCACCCTCCCTAGTTCTGCTCTACACTGTTGGTCACCCTCCCTTGTTCTGTCCGACACTGTTGGTCACCCTACCTAGTTCTGCTCTACACTGTTGGTCACCCTCCCTAGTTCTGCTCTACATTGTTGGTCACCCTCCCTAGTTCTGCTCTACACTGTTGGTCACCCTCCCTAGTTCTGCTCTACACTGTTGGTCACCCTCCCTAGTTCTGCCCTGCACTGTTGGTCACCCTACCTAGTTCTGCTCTACACTGTTGGTCACCCTCCCTAGTTCTGCTCTACACTGTTGGTCACCCTACCTAGTTCTGCCCTGCACTGTTGGTCACCCTCCCTAGTTCTGCTCTACACTGTTGGTCACCCTCCCTAGTTCTGCTCTACACTGTTGGTCACCCTCCCTTGTTCTGTCCGACACTGTTGGTCACCCTTCCTAGTTCTGCCCTACACTGTTGGTTACCCTCCCTTGTTCTGCCCTACACTGTTGGTCACCCTCCCTAGTTCTGCTCTACACTGTTGGTCACCCTCCCTAGTTCTGCTCTACACTGTTGGTCACCCTCCATAGTTCTGCTCTACACTGTTGGTCACCCTCCCTAGTTCTGCTCTACACTGTTGGTCACCCTCCCTAGTTCTGCCCTACACTGTTGGTCACCCTCCCTAGTTCTGCTCTACACTGTTGGTCACCCTCCCTAGTTCTGCTCTACACTGTTGGTCACCTTCCCTCGTTCTGGCCTGCACTGTTGGTCACCCTCCCTAGTTCTGTCCTACACTGTTGGTTACCCTCCCTAGTTCTGCTCTACACTGTTGGTCACCCTCCCTAGTTCTGCTCTACACTGTTGGTCACCCTCCCTCATTCTGCCCTGCACTGTTGGTCACCCTCCCTCGTTCTGCCCTGCACTGTTGGTCACCCTCCCTAGTTCTGCTCTACACTGTTGGTCACCCTCCCTAGTTCTGCTCTACACTGTTGGTCACCCTCCCTTGTTCTGTCCGACACTGTTGGTCACCCTACCTAGTTCTGCTCTACACTGTTGGTCACCCTCCCTAGTTCTGCTCTACACTGTTGGTCACCCTCCCTAGTTCTGCTCTACACTGTTGGTCACCCTCCCTAGTTCTGCCCTGCACTGTTGGTCACCCTACCTAGTTCTGCTCTACACTGTTGGTCACCCTCCCTAGTTCTGCTCTACACTGTTGGTCACCCTACCTAGTTCTGCCCTGCACTGTTGGTCACCCTCCCTAGTTCTGCTCTACACTGTTGGTCACCCTCCCTAGTTCTGCTCTACACTGTTGGTCACCCTCCCTTGTTCTGTCCGACACTGTTGGTCACCCTTCCTAGTTCTGCCCTACACTGTTGGTTACCCTCCCTTGTTCTGCTCTATACATGTCAATTCGGCGAGACTCCACTGGACGTAGTGTCCCATGTTTTGACTTGAGATGTCCAGATGGCATCATGCAGGGAATATTCACTCAGTCATTCCATGTTTAAGATACTCGTGGATGAGCAACAGGCAGCACAGCCAAACTACCAGAGCACATCGCCAACACATTCCCCTGGTGGTGACCCACATAATGACACAACAACTACAGTGAAGCAAAGTGAGGAGCGCAGTCCATTGCAGTCTGTGGTTAGTTTTGTGATGCAACAGAGCTATGTTGGTGCCCTCATTGTCATGATGGTAAGTTGTATGGGCTCTACTTGTGCATTCATAATCATCACAGTATGCTGACTTACTTTAGATTTGTGACATTTAACTCCAAAGAGTTTTCCTTGTCTAGAATTAGTGAGACTACGACAGGTTTTTTCCATTTCCCTGCATGGGATATCTTACTTCCCCTGGCAAAGATAAACATCAGGTAGAAGGGACCAACTGTTTTAGTGTCTCTTCCGAAAGATACGGGCAATGTGGGGTGAATGAAATTGCCTAAGCTTCGAAACGGCATGTGGAATCGAACCCCCATTCTCTCTGCCAGCAGTCCACACTCTAAACATTAGACCACCGCCACCCCAGTTATGTTTGCCGTTACAATCATTGTAGAAACTAATATAATTTTTGTAATTGTGTACCCTCATTTTATTAATCCCCTTGTATTTCTGATACAATGTCTGCTCTCATAGTCTCTCTCATCCTGAAGGATCAGTATAGATTAGATTTAAGAAAATACTCATTCTCACAGACGACAATAAATGAATGGAACAAATTATGTACAGATTATCTAGCAGCGTAAATATGTTTAAAAACAAAATTGACAAATATCTCAGGGCGGGTTACATATAAATGAAACATTATTGGACTCTCTGTAAGCCAGTGGCAATCTTGTTAAATCTTGTTAAATCTAGTTAAATCTTGTTAAATCTGTCTGTGTCTGCTCTAGTTGTGGAGCATCACCTACCACAGCTGGCTCACCTTTGTCTTCCTGCTCGTCGCCTGCATCATCTGGGTGGTGCCCCAGAAGCGTAGAGTCACCCTCGTGTGTTCACCCTTCATTCTGCTCTACGCCCTCGTCCTCCTGACCATCCAGTACATCTACGGCCTGCAGCTGACCGACTCAGAGCTCCCGGTCGAGACCGCCAGTGGATACCCCTTCAAAGAGATCGGCCTCATCAAGAACACGTATGCATGCAAGTCGCTGGCTATACAGGTGAGATGTTGTTGACAACCCAGTTTTATCTAGTGACGTCCCTACCATGCCCTTCGTGACAACCCAGTTGTGTCTGTTATGATGTCCCTACATGTCCCTTGTGACAACCCAGTTGTGTCTGTTATGATGTCCCTACATGTCCCTTGTGACAACCCAGTTGTGTCTGTTGTGATGTCCCTACATGTCCCTTGTGACAACCCAGTTGTGTCTGTTGTGATGTCCCTACATGTCCCTCGTAACAGCCCAGTTGTATCTGTTGTGATGTCCCTACTGTGTTCCTCGTGATAGCCCAGTTGTGTCTGTAGTGACGTCCCTACATGTCCCTCATGACAACCCAGTTGTGTCTGTTGTGACGTCCCTACATGTCCCTCGTGACAACCCAGTTGTGTATGTAGTGACGTCCCTACATGTCTCTCATGACAGCCCAGTTGTGTCTGTTGTGATGTACCTACGTGTCCCTCGTGACAGCCCAGTTGTGTCTGTTGTGATGTCCCTACATGTCCCTTGTGACAGCCCAGTTGTGTCTGTAGTGACGTCCCTACATTGTCCCTTGTGACAGCCCAGTTGTGTCTGTAGTGATTTCCGTACATGTCCCTCGTGTCAACCCAGTTGTGTCTGATGTGACATCCCTACATGTCCCTCGTGACAGCCCAGTTGTGTCTGTTGTGATGTCCCTATGTGTCCCTCGTGACAGCCCAGTTGTGTCTGTTGTGACGTCCCTACTGTGTCCCTCATGACAGCCCAGTTGTGTCTGTAGTGACATCCCTACGTCCCTCGGTACAACCCAGTTGTGTCTGTAGTGACGTCCCTACAGTGTCCGTCGTTACAACCCAGTCGTGTCCGCTGTGACATCTCTACAGTGTCCCTCGTTACAACCCAGTCGTGTCTGCTGTGACGTCCCTACAGTGTCCCTCATGACAAACCAGTTGTGTCTGTAGTGGCATCCCCAGTGTATCCCTCATGACAGTCTGCTGTCTGCTGTAGATTGCGGGCACAGTTCTATTCTGGGTGACTTTGAGGGAGTGGATTAAGGAGAAGATGGGAAGTCAAGGCCAGCACAACGGGGAACTGCCCCTTGAGCCCCTGAACAATGACGCCTCCACTGACCAGTTGGTTCGTCGGGAACTCCGTGAGTACCACTCAACCTCTACATTCAGATTCTCTACATATTCCTCACATTTTAAGTTACAAAATCTGATTGTTTTTATAGTTAGATCATGTTGTATACTTTATAATATATCTATCCTAACATCTTGACTGCTAAAATGTGTTTTAATAAACCACATTTTTTTATATAATCTGTATAATTTGAATAATTTGGTTCAAATTTCATGTTGACATTGCATGCTGAAGGGCAAGGTTCATATTCATAAACATATAATGGTCAGATTATATTTCAGAATTGTGCGTCATTAAACCATATTTGTGAGTTCAGTAAGTTAGAATAGATAGAGTTTATACTATATAGCATGATTTCACGATAAGACTTTGTACCTTTAAAATAATGTGGACACATCAGAGGGTTAAAGTGGACACATCAGTGGATTAAAGTGGACACACCAGTGGATTAAAGTGGACACACCAGTGGATTAAAGTGGACACACCAGAGGGTTTAAGTGGACGCACCAGAGGGTTAAAGTGGACATACCAGAGGGTTAAAGGAGACACACCAGAGGGTTAAAGTGGACACATCAGTGGATTAAAGTGGACACACCAGAGGGTTAAAGTGGACACACCAGAGGGTTAAAGGGGACACACCAGAGGGTTAAAGTGGACACATCAGTGGATTAAAGTGGACACACCAGAGGGTTAAAGTGGACACACCAGAGGGTTAAAGGGGACACACCAGAGGGTTAAAGTGGACACATCAGTGGATTAAAGTGGACACACCAGAGGGTTAAAGTGGACACACCAGTGGATTAAAGTGGACACACCAGAGGGTTAAAATGGACACATCAGTGGATTAAAATGGACACATCAGTGGATTAAAGTGGACACATCAGTGGAATAAAGTGGACACATCAGTGGATTAAAGTGGACACACCAGTGGATTAAAGTGGACACATCAGTGGATTAAAGTGGACACATCAGTGGATTAAAGCTGCACAAAATTGACATTTTAATTATATACACAAACAAATTTTTTATTATGCATATAATTAATTTGGTGAGATATTTGTAGTGGTTTCCATCAGTATTTGACAATTGTCAGACACCATAGATCAGGTGTCCACTTTAACAGTCTCTGCAGTGTTGTTGACTAAAGTTGATTTATTGCTTTATAATTTCTTATGATGATACTAGAATATGTCTTGTGGTGTGTTTGTGACATTCTACCCTCTGCTTCTGCCCCTTGAGGTGTTTTGCTGCTGGCACAATGTTTGAAGCTCACTGTTTAGGGGTTTCTTCGTGTCGTGTCGTGTACACTGTACATATAGGGTTTGATTACATATGATATGTTTATGGGTTTTGGCTTTTAGATTTATGTTGACTAACTGTATCATATATATTATAATATAAAATGTTTACATTTTTTTATTATTCTTGATTTCGGAGAAATTTCAGATTCTAAATACAATGTTAGAAAAAGTTATAGAACTTTGGCAGAGCCTTTAAGTCATGTTAAATATTTGTTCAGAATGGATGAAGTCATTTTGTTAGTTGATATTGGCATTTAGTTTTATTTACTTTCCACTGCATTTATACATTACTTACAACTTCATCATTAATTAATTATGTAAAGCACTTTGAACTTTTTAAGGATATTGTGCTCTATAAGAATTAAGTATTATTATTGCAAGAGACACATAGCCGGGGTGATATGTCATGTGTAGAGGGATGACATCTGGGTTGAGTGTAACTGTCTACTACGTGTGTAGTTCTTGGTGCTTGGTTAGTGCATGCAAGTGATCTTGTGGGTTGGCACGTGGAACATGCATGCGTGGCTGTTTTAATGCGCTATGGTGTGTGGGGCAACCCGTTGCAGCAGAGGCAAGCGGTGTGGACGAGCTGGACGGACACAACAGTGAGACCATGACACGCATGGGTAGGTTGGCAGGACTAGATGGGGCCAGACCAGTATTTATTGTACCAGTTTTAAGACCGGTTTTTATTGTACCAGTTTTAAGACACTATGAGAACAAAATGACCGTGGGATTACATGAAGACAAACACATGTTGCTGCTCGTCTGTCACTCAGTTTTCATGTACTGCTAGGTGTAAACAATTTTATTTCAAGAAAATTGGTGCTTGCCAATTCCTTGACATCTGTTACCTAAAACCGTAAATGTTTGTCTTCTTCATAAATAATAGGAAAGTGAGTTCTACCAATATTGCAACATTTATATAATTCCATCCACCCATATAAAATAAATTAAATTCATCATGTAACAAAAGGTAATAATCTTTTTAAAAACAAATTTTTAAGGATGACATACACTTGAAGGGGTGCTAAATCAGTGGCACGTCATTCACCTACCATGAACGGGGAAGTAAAATAGTGACCTGTCCCTAAAAGAGGACCCAGCTGTGATAAAGGTACCATTCAATCAACAGTCCACCCATTTAGTAGATTGCCTACACTTGATAAGTTACATACGTGGAGCTGTCACTCAACAGGTCCGTGTCACACAGGGCTGACCACCATAGTAACAGGTAAAGTTATGGCAAGGGAAGGTCATTCCAATTACATTGTGTCTAACCTTCTAAATGTTGTCACTAATCCCATTTAAGTACTGCGCTGGTCCTGCGTGGAACTTAAACATATTTAAGTACTGCGCTGGTCCTGCGTGGAACTTAAACATATTTAAGTACTGCGCTGGTCCTGCGTGGAACTTAAACATATTTAAGTACTGCGCTGGTCCTGCGTGGAACTTAAACATATTTAAGTACTGTGCTGGTCCTGTGTGGAACTTAAACATATTGTGTTCAGCTCCTGTTTGGTTTGTGTGTTCTTTTGTGTTTCTGTTTGTGATTGGCTTCAATGTGTGGCATGGTGCAGGCTTAGTTTCAGATGCATTTGCATTTGAAAATGTCACATTTGTATGTAAATGTAGTGTTGTCCCCTCTTCCTCATTTGCATTTGAATCAAAAACACTTGCATTTGAATCAAAAACATTTGCATTTGAATCAAACAAGTTTTTATTTATCAAATGTATATTTAAAATGCGAACAGTATTGCATGTTAGTAATAAAGCATCTGTTTTACGTAACTAGATTGAATAAAGTTGACACAAACATGTTTGTGCTTTGTTGCCTTTTTTCACTTGCAAAAACATTTGAAAACTATTCAAATGCATTTATAAATGCACAGCCAGATGTATTTGCTTTTGAGTCAATCTTAAATATTTGCGTTTGAATAGTCATGTATGGGACTGTGGGTGCATTTGTATTTGAACCATTTCAAAAATGTGCAGTTTACTACACTGACTCACATTTGGGACTATTATATTTTTAATTATGTTTTACAGTTAAACAAATATAAGGATGTGTCCACCTTATAGCGCTGTGTCAGTGATACTACAAAATATAAATATTTAGAATGGATTACTATGGCATCTTACAAATGCATTGACACACGCCCCACAAATGCAGATATAACATTTGTTTATTTTATTAACTAAAGGACCGGTTTATGATGGAGACCTGTTGTTAAAATAATTGGTCCATTAATTCGTCTCCAGCTTTTAGGCAATGTTTTATGCATTCATTAGTGCATGAGTGATCACAACCACTGTTGAATCTTGTAGACGTTTGTTCTTTTAATTAATGCAAAATGAATACAGTGACAATAGGAACATGATCAGTTGTTTTTTCATTAATCTGTTCTTCCCGCATGATGTCGGGATTCTTTTCTAAATGTGCATTCTTGTGCCTGGTTTTATTTCACTCATTTGCGAACATTAATTCAGCTGTATATTATCTCCGATGTGAACTTGTTGGGGACAACATTTCTGTGACAGGCGAGTACTTGTGGCACCTGCTCACCAAGTACTGGGTGTTTGTGTGTATCGCACTCTTCATCGTCATGGCTGTACCTGAGCCCGTCATCTACCGCATTATCTACATGGTCTTTCTCCTCTACTTCGTTCTCTCGTTCCAGGTAAGTTACGGCTCTATTTTTGCTCTAGCTGCAATATCATAGGTACAATGTTTCATATAGCACATACCAATAAAGTTGGACATTCTTTTAATTAAAAAAAAATTAATTATAATATTTGTGAAATTGTTCATCAAGTTGTGACAATAATTTAAGATAGATTTTCTTTTAGAAACAACTTTAACGTTTACTTACTACAACGTTTTTGGCAACTGACAGATGCTGAAACACTGTAGTGAATGTAGTGAATGTTATAAATGTTTTAAATGTTATAGTTGTGTCTAAAACAAAATATATCCAAAAGTAATTACAATAGATAATGTGTGCGTGCGTGCGTGCGTGATTGCGTGCGTGCGTGCGTGTGTGAGTGAGTGAGTGCGTGAGAGTGCGTGCGTGCGTGCGTGCGTGCGTGCGTGCGTGCGTGCGTGCGTGAGTGAGTGGTCATCCATTTTGGTGTTCTGTTGTAGCTGTGTTATCGCTGGTGGCGTATAACGGGCCATGTCTTCTGGTGGGTGGTCATCATCTACACCATGTTGGTGCTGTGTACCATCTATACTTATCAGTTCCGACATGCCCCCGACACATGGCACAACATCACTGGCTGGTCCCACGACATGTAAGTGGCCAGGTCACTCAGAAATGCCTCCTGCAATACAACCATATTTGTTGAGTTAAATCATATACAAGTTTCGTATTAATAATCCTCTGTAAATAATAAAAATAAGATAGAAATGTATATACCACTTGAATCCACTTAAAGGTACATAAAGTTGCATAAATGTATTTATATATTTAGTTAAAAAAATAAACAGTCTAAAATATAAGAGCTAATTAAGACACTTAATAAATCTATTCCAAAGTAAGTACAAAACATTGCAATTATTAATATATCAAATGTCATTAAAACACAGGTAAAGTGACACCTTCACGTTGTTCCTCATATGCAGTATTAACTTTCTGTAAATGATTCATAAATATGCTGAGAATCCTGTGTTTTTTAATGTTCTCTAAACAGAGGTTGCCGTGTTGGTGTTCACTTCTCTTCACCAGTTTATATTTGTTTTCATTATATTGTGTAAATAAGTAGTGTTATTACTTTTACATTAACATTGCAGTACTTTCAGTATTTGTTTAATTCATATTATCATCGTGTCACATTGCAGCCTCCTGGACATTGGCCTGAAGCAGTTTGACACAGCGACATTACTGGTCAAGTTGGCGATGCCGACACTGTTCCTCATTGCATGCAACCTGCAGGCACACTACTTCCAGACCCCCTTACTGCGACTCAGTCAGATAGACCGCTACAAGTATGTACTACTTCCAAACCCCCTTACTGCGACTCAGTCAGATAGACTGCTACAAGTATGTACTACTTCCAGACCCCCTTACTGCGACTCAGTCAGATAGACTGCTACAAGTATGTACTACTTCCAGACCCCCTTACTGCGACTCAGTCAGATAGACAGGTTGGTCCTTTTTTGCCACATTTTGACTGGATCCAGTAAAAAATAATAAAAAAGTTTGTCCTATGATTTGACCAAAACTAAATAAAAAATGTGTACAAATGAGCTGGCGTGTCGTAATGGATATTAAGTAGGTTTGATTAGAAATGAGATAAGCTAAACAATCGAATTGAACAAAATGGGGGTATGACACTTATCTATCAGGGAAGACATAGTTTGTTTGGCTGCACTGTACTGTAACACTGTGCTGTAACACTGCTGTAACACTGCTGTAACACTGCTGTAACACTGCTGTAACACTGCTGTAACACTGTGCTGTAACAGTGTGCTGTAACACTGTGCTGTAATACTGTGCTGTAACACTGTGCTGTAACACTGTGCTGTAACACTGTGCTGTAAAACTGTGCTGTAACACTGTGCTGTAACAGTGTGCTGTAACACTGTGCTGTAACAGTGTGCTGTAACATTGCTGTAACACTGTGCTGTAACACTGTTCTGTAACACTGTGCTGTAACACTGTGTGTAACACTGTGCTGTAACACTGCTGCAACACTGTGCTGCAACACTGTGCTGCAACACTGTGCTGCAACACTGTGCTGCAACACTGTGCTGTAACACTGTGCTGTAACACTGTGCTGCAACACTGTTGCAACACTGTGCTGTAACACTGTGCTGTAACAGTGTGCTGTAACACTGTGCTGTAACACTGTGCTGTAACAGTGTGCTGTAACACTGTGCTGTAACACTGTGCTGTAACACTGTGCTGTAACACTGCTGTAACACTGTGCTGCAACACTGTGCTGCAACACTGTGCTGCAACACTGTGCTGCAACACTGTGCTGCAACACTGTGCTGTAACAGTGTGCTGTAACACTGTGCTGCAACACTGTGCTGCAACACTGTGCTGCAACACTGTGCTGCAACAGTGTGCTGTAACACTGTGCTGCAACACTGTGCTGCAACACTGCTGTAACACTGTGCTGCAACACTGTGCTGCAACACTGTGCTGCAACACTGTGCTGTAACACTGTGCTGTAACACTGTGCTGTTACACTGTACTGTAACGTGTACTCGTGACTGGTTCGGTACAGGTATGAAAAGGCGAATGGAAACGAAGCTGAAGTAGAGACTAACCCCAATGGGGTGGAGGCAGCAAACCCCGACACTGAGGGTGCCACAGGTGGGAAGGAGACAGGGGAACCAAAAGAGGGAGCCAACAGGGATGCTGATCCCCAGGGAGGGGGTGATGCCAGCGCCCAGGGAGGGGGTGATGCCAGCGCCCAGGGAGGGGGTGATGCTGTCAGCCCTGATTCCCAAACCACGGATGGTGACTGGGAGTCGATAGAATTAAAGAAACCAGGTAGGAACTCACGGAGTTGTCTACTCCTTGCAGATAGAGAGGTTGTTTTTAAGATTTGTTTTGTTGTTATTATGCACTGCATATACCTAACAATATAATAAATAAATAAATAGATTATGATAAATACATTTATTTTACAGTTTCCTTGAAAGCTTTACAGCAGCATGCTAGGATTTCTTTTATTAATCATAGAGAAAGTTACAAACGTACTTCTAATAGTGATATCAATATTATGTAGGTGTGACTACCATTTTGTTAATTGCTAAATTTGTGTAACTTGTGTGGATATGTTTGTTCATATTGTTTATCTTAGACATAAATATTTTTTCAACCAATCATTGATGAATAACGTATCACTACGCTGGACATTACTTTGATGAGCACTGCATTTCAGAATGGCAGGTTAAGGTTCTACTGCAAGTGAGGAGTTTCATATGCTTATTCCGGAGCCTCCTCGACCAAGTCAGCCTACTTCTGTGGAAGATTCTCGACGTCCACATTGCAAAGATCGTCTTTTTCACCATTTTCACTTGTTCACTGTCGGAGGTTTGTCTGCTGTCATAGCATAACTGGCACATTCATCTGCCGAGTTATTGCCTTCTGTCTGAATTATAAATAATCAGTTATTATTTTTATTTAGGTTACCTCATATTTATCTAGAATGTGCTGGGTCAGTGTGTTATGTATGTGCAAATTTCTCGGTCTTCCTCTTCAACCTTCTACCCTCCACTCCAAGAGCATCTGCTCTCTTTGTCAATCATACCCCTTCCATTCTTTCCACATGTCCAGCCCACTTGCCGGCTCCTTACCAGTAATGTAAACATGATTTTTGGGGTGAAACATTCTAATTAAACAGATAACATTCAAAGAACAATGTGTACTTTTTAAACATGGCTCAATAAAACACATTTGGGCCTTCGAGATATTAGAATATAATTTATATATTATATAACATGATTTTTATGATAAAAACCAACAGACATTGCACCTTTCAATAGTGAAACGTTATTCTGGTTGAGAGATTATTGAAAAACTTGTCTTGTCGGCAGGTGAACGGCATGAACACAGTGCTGGTTGTGTTTCTAATCATTGGACTGCCATTCCGGAGATTCTACTACCTCGTCTCTCATCTCTGTCTCTGTTGGACATCTGTTGTCATCCTCGCAAAGATGGTCTATCAGCTGCGCTTCGTGCCTCGAGAACTCGCCTACACTAACTGTACAGTAAGTGAACATTGCCAACAATATTTCTGGCCATCTGTATTTGTCCCGACAGCTCCATTGAGCATCAACCAGTATTCTGAAAGGTAACAGATTTCCTTCAGTATTTCTTCCATCTTTGACTATTGTGACGGTGGAGCACTGTTATGATTTGTCTTGCTTTAATTTGTGTGGTACGTATGTTAATATTTAAACAGTTTGCCTCTGATATATGTATGAAGCACAATATAATCAACTGTATTTAATTTTTTTTCCTTTTTTTGTAAAAATTATTTTGTTTTTACTGTTTTATTTTGTTTTTACTGTTAGTGAAATTTGTGTGACTTGTGTAAAGCATCTCAGTACATTTTTAATGCACCATATCTGTTACATACCTGTCATTATTGAGTGTTGTTGCTTATCTGCAGCTGAATGGGAGCTCTCCTGCAGACCTGCCGCCACCATTCAATGAGACCATTAATGGTGCAGAGTACCTGGGTCTTCAACAGTCTACCAACCTGGCTTGGTATCTCAAGGTTGGTGTCTCTATCACAAGCGAGTTTATCGGTTATGTAATTTACACGTTTCATTAAATTACTGTCATTTAATTGCTAATATTCTAGGCCAGTTAAAGACCCAACCCTGAGAATTTACAAAATAAATTTTTAAGTATTAGAAAAATGTTGAATTTTAGTTTAGGCCTGTAGATTGGTGAACAAGTTTGTTCATTTTAGTTGGGGCATAGTTTGACGTCAGTCTGTATATGAATATGTAGGAAAACATTATGAACAAAACTGTTGAGGTCGACAAAAGTTTCTCAAGAACCTTGAAGAACCATGAAAATTTAAATTAATAATTAATTAAAATGCAATTGATGCTAAAATTACATCTTCTACAATGTATTCAAATTTATCCATAAAAGATGGCATTGCTTATTTATGCAGTCCTGTCGCTAACTATTTATTTGATTCATGCACACACGCACGCATGCATGCATGCATGCACGCACACATGGATTCTACAAAACATAAAGTTTCTGGAAACAATGGGAGTTAAAATGCAATTTGTAAAAAAATGTTGATGCACATTTGATATATCGCCCGTGATTGTTGTTGTAGTAGTAGCATTGCTGGTAGATCAGTGTTATGTTGTAATTAGCATCCATTTATAGAATCTGCGGGAATGTGGTCACAGTGCATAACACTGGGAGGAAAGCCAGATGAAAGTTCTTTTCCTGAGAATGATAGTGGGAAATGGGCAGAAGAAGACGAGGACTGGCAGGAGTGGAATCACAAACATGTCTGTCGGCCATTGCATGATTACCAGATATAACTGGCTCAGTTTATGAGTCACAGTAGTTTGGTGATTAGAGCGTCGAACTGTCAATCAAGAGGACTAGGGTTGGAGTCCACCATGCTGCAGCTTTGAGACTTGGGCAATTCTGTTCACCCCTCTTTGCCTGTGGTGTTTTTAGAAAAACACTAAAAACCATTGGTCCCTTCTTCCTGGTTCCTATTCCAGTGGAAGTAAAAGATCCCACACGGGGGTAAATATGTAACCTGTCATAAACTGACAAATTCTAACACGCACTGTGCCAATTGTGTGTAGGATAGGAATGTTCTTATATAGCGCGGTATCCAGTCCTTGGGACTGTTCAAAGTGCTTAACAGTTCACCCCCTGGAATACCTGTTCATTCCAACGCCATCTTGACTTCTCTGGGAAGCATTCAGCCATGCTGCACTTACTGTGCAAAGACTATTCGTTGAAATATCCACCTCTGTCTGTAGCCAGGTACTCATTTATATAGTGAACTGTGGCAACGTGGGATGAACAAAATTGCCAAAGCTTTGAAATGGCAGAAAGAGGATTCAAACTGGCTCTGATAATGAAGCAAAACGCTATGAGCTCCTTGTCTATGTCACGTCCATTTTTAGAAAGAAAGAATGCATTTATTTTAACCCAAAATAGCACAGTAACATAATTAGCATAGCTTATATATACGCGCATATTATATACACAAAAAGATACAAATTTATGCATATTATCATATACAAGCATATGATTATATACGCATATCCATGCAAAGACTTATCATATTAATAACCATGTAATGCTAATTTCGCATAGCATACTTGTGTACAAACATGGTAAGCACGCACAATAACATCAAATACAAAGAACACGCATTCAGGTCATAGAGCCTCCCATTAAAAAAATTAGGATGATACTGACTGACAATAGAATCACGGATAATATAATGTTGGCCAGTGGATGATTGCCCGAATAATCACATATAACCAGCTCAATCATGATGCGATTGTTTCACAGAAGCACCTGGTAATTGTGATGGTGCTGGATTGTTTCACAGAACTACCTGGTGATTGTGATGGTGCTGGATTGTTTCACAGAACTACCTGGTGATTGTGATGGTGCTGGATTGTTTCACAGAACTACCTGGTGATTGTGATGGTGCTGGATTGTTTCACAGAACTACCTGGTGATTGTGATGGTGCTGGGTTGTTTCACAGAACTACCTGGTGATTGTGATGGTGCTGGATTGTTTCACAGAACTACCTGGTGATTGTGATGGTGCTGGGCTTTGAGGCGATCGTGTGGGTGCACCAGAAGCAGTACTACGCATCCCCGAGTAGACAGCATCCCACTGGAGGCATTGTCTTCACGGAGGTGAAGCGAGCAGACGCTGACAAGAACCTCATCAACTGTGTCAAGTTCTTGGTCAATTACACCTTCTACAAGTTTGGCCTGGAGGTATGAATTATGTTACGCACTGTTCTTAGGGGCTTTGTAAATATGAAGAGATTCAAATAATCCAAACAAAACTTGGAAGTGCGTGGGTCAGGGGTCCTCATGGATTATCACACACAAATTGAAAAGGTATATTTTTTAGTTTTTTCCAGTTGAAATTTTGCAATAATTGGATTAAAATTTTTATTTTCCACATGCCGGTAACGCTGTGAGTTAGCCATTTGGCACACTGATTTGGCATCACGAAAACTATTCGATTTATGATGCAACGGATGCATGCCATTTTGCCCTAGTTTTATGCTGGTGTTGCCTACTAAGGGAAAGGCATAAGCCATACTTGTGAATCTCAGTTGCAATTAACAAACCACAAAGCGAAGCCAAAAGGCAAAGCCAACAGCATAATATGAATGATGCCAGCAAAGCAAACAACACCTCACCACTCGTTCATTGTTCTAATGTTTATTGAGAATCTTCAAAGCAATTCTAAGTAGGTTTGACAAACGGGAGAAGTACTTCTCACAAAACAAGCTGTAGTTATGAAATAGATTGTCGCGGTGATCGTAGTGTAGGCACACGATCGCGGGTTAAGCACACCCATTTCCCCCTGGCAGCAGAAAATCGGGGTCCATGAATGACTGCCTTATATCCGAATCCATGGTACAATGTGGCGCATAATAACGCGGTTTGACTCATACATTGCTGTTTCAGATTTGTTTCATCACTACTGTGGTCGCCATGGTCGTGCGACTGGACGCATACTCCGTGCTCTACGGAATCTTCCTCGGAGTTCTGCTCATGCTCAGTCGCCGCCACTGCTACTTCCTGTGGCCCGCCTACACCATTCTCCTGGTGGTACTGCTCGTCACGCAATACTTGTCCTGTCTGGGGGCTCCACCAGTCCTATGCTGGGGTACCTGTCTTTCTTTGTGGGAACAGAATAATTAATGTTGTAACATTTGTGCATTTATTTTCTTCGTTTGAAGATTTGTTTATTTATCAGACATGTTATTTACTTCTCAAGAAAGGTGGTTCTTTTCTCTGAATATTTCGGCCGAATCACTCGGACTTCATTGGCAGTCTTCGGTGGACTGCAGAGTGAGTGGGCTGAAATATTCTGAGAAAAGAACAAGTTTCTTGAGAGGTAAATAACACGTTTAATGCAACAACGGAGGAAACCGGAACATCCATCCATGAAGGCTATTTATTTATTTATTTATTGCACCATAAATATTTATTGTTTTGAAGAAATGTTTTTTTAAAGCAGTTGTAGAATATTGTGTTAGTTTGACATTGATGCATATATGTATATATATATATATATATATATATATATATATATATATATATATATATATATATATATATATATATATATATATATATATATATATATATATATAAATTTAGTTATATGTAAAGCAGGAGCTTGTTTTTTGTATGAAGAAGCCATACAAATTATGTATTTTTAATATTGTTGGTGTTATTTTTAATATTTCCCTAAAATATATACTGATACATTTTGTTGAATCGATTATTATTTATTTTTTAACATTAGTCTCTAAACATGATGCCTAAATGATTTAATTTAAAGTATGTCATATCCACCTCTCTGCTAGAACGTTTTGTGTGGCGCCACAAGCACCGACTGTTGGATCAACACCTTATAAAATATTTATTATTGGTTTGATTTTGGTCATGAATAAGTAGATATATGAGCTGTATTTATTGAAATTGCAAGTGTAATGTGGATATTTTAATTGCAGAATACCCTTGGGGTGAAATACCAGTGATTACCAGGAACTTGAAGGTGTTTCTATTTCTGCCCGATTATCTCTACCCTCCGTCCCCTTTCAAGTTGGTTGGTATGTATGTTCTTATACAAGTAATTATGAAATCATTTGTAACATTTTAGTGATTATTATCCAGCAGCCATATTGAAATAGGGATTGTTGTAATATAGGTTAATGATATAAAATAGTAATATAGTTTGATTTGATAAGAGAAGCTGTTAAAAGACATTGTTTAATGCAGAATAATAAAACAATAGCAATATTAGCAATAAAAAAATTATTATAATAATAAAATTACACTTATATAGTGCCATGTCTAGTTAAAAACTATTTTAGGTGCTTTACATAGACATTTAATAATTAAAGCTAAAGTGAGGTATGCAAATGTTATTATTTTACATATGATTTGTTTACATACTGAAAATAGTTCCACCATTGTGATGTGATAACTTGTCAGGTCTGATGTTCTGAAACTAGGCTACTGTGCTCCATGTTTATTAATTGTATGTTGGGTGGCGTTGTGGTTATAACACCAGACTCTCAATAAAGAGAATCCAGGTTTGAATTTGTTGCTGCTGTTTTGAAACTTGAGCAGTTTTGTTTACTCCACCTTGCCCAAGTTCACTCGGCCGTATAAATGAGTACCTGGCTATAAATGGTGGATGTGTGAACGAATAGACTTCGCACAGTAATTGCAGCATGGTTGATGCTTCTCAGAGAAGTTGAGTTGGCGTTGGAATAAACAGGTCTGCAAGGGGGTGAAGTGTAAAGAACAGGTCTGCGAGGAGGTGAAGTATAAAGAACAGGTTTGCGAGGGGGTGAAGTGTAAAGAACAGGTCTGCGAGGAGGTGAAGTATAAAGAACAGGTTTGCGAGGGGGTGAAGTGTAAAGAACAGGTCTGCGAGGAGGTGAAGTATAAAGAACAGGTTTGCGAGGGGGTGAAGTGTAAAGAACAGGTCTGCGAGGGGGTGAAGTGTAAAGAACAGGTCTGCGAGGAGGTGAAGTATAAAGAACAGGTTTGCGAGGGGGTGAAGTGTAAAGAACAGGTCTGCGAGGGGGTGAAGTATAAAGAACAGGTCTGCGAGGGGGTGAAGTGTAAAGAACAGGTCTGCGAGGGGGTGAAGTATAAAGAACAGGTCTGCGAGGGGGTGAAGTGTAAAGAACAGGTCTGCGAGGGGGTGAAGTATAAAGAACAGGTCTGCGAGGGGGTGAAGTGTAAAGAACAGGTCTGCGAGGGGGTGAAGTGTAAAGAACAGGTCTGCAAGGGGTGAAGTGTAAAGAACAGGGGGTGAAGTGTAAAGCACTTTGAACAGTCCCATGGCACTTCACATGAATGTACTTTTACCTTTATGTAAATTTGTTTCAGCCGACTTCTTCCAGCTGTTGTTTGTGTGTGGCCAGTGGCACGTGTTCTGGGTGGAGAACAACTCCGCCCTGCGGCTGCAGTTCGGCGGCGGCAGCAACACTCGCATCAGCAGCAGACTTGATGAAAACACAGAGAATCCCATTGATGATTTCACTTCCTTCAAGGAGTAGGGATAGATTTTTAAATAGTCAGTTGGTAGACAATATTCCTCAATCTGTTCTTCCTGAATTTGATCGTTTCCCTCATCTCATTTCAGACTCTTTTCAGAAAAAAATTGTGATGACATGCTAGTTCATTTGTACAAATTTGTCATTTTGATTTTGGTGAAATCCTCAGACAAATAATTTCGGACTGGATTCAGTGAAAATTTAGTGCAAAAAAGGCTAATTTTGTGCCAGCCCTACACACTATGGTATATGGTTACTCACACTTGCAAGTTTCACAATACGTCTTTCGACGTTTTTAACAAAAGTATGTACTGCACATATTACGTAAACAATGCACACACTATATATTTGAACATCAACTAACCTGATTCGTGATGGGCAAAATGAGTTGAAGAGAGACTAAGTCGCGCATGAAGGGCTCCATTGTAAAAGTTTTAATAAAATAAGGTGCTCTAGTATTTTGCAAACTGGCTGGATGCTGCAAAACAGGTTACTGGCTTTAAAAATATGTCATATGAAATGATTTTAATATATAATTTTACATATGTGTCACTATATTGATTTTTATGTTCTTCGACAGGTAAGATGTATTAATCAATGTTTGTGTGTCGTAGTTCCTACCTGGACTACGTGAAGACGGGAGTGTTCCAGCACATGTTTTGGGTGACGTTAATAACAGTGTTCATCGCTGGAGCCACTCATATCAGTCTGTTCTGCATGGGCTACCTCATTGGCTGCTTCATCCTTCTCTGGCTCGGCCAGGAACTTCTCATCCGTCCTCTCCGCAGTGTTCTACGAATGTAAGTATGTCGGTGAAAATGCTCTCTCTAGAGGAGGAAGAGATTCTCATAGGCAACTTTCATGACTATGAGTGAACCCTTCTGCTAAGACAATGCGCTCATCAGTTGTTTCTTCTTCAATGCAAGGAAATATTTAGCATTGCTTTAAGTATTTTAACTAATTTCATAAACAAAATTAATGTTGAATAATTCCATTGTATTCTTTTGTATGCCACAAATGTTTTGCTAAATGTTTTTATTTTAGAGGAATAAACTGGGTTGATTTTATTTGAGACCTCACGTCCCTCCAAGCCCATGTCCTAGTGTCATATTAGTTCAGTCACCTAGTGTTCAGTAATTGTACTACAGACCAGTCATGGATGGTGTCCCGCTGTCTCTCAACTCATAGATCCCACCTCTTCTAGTGTGGTTATTGTTGAAGGAATGTTCATGTTGTCGTGTCACCTGCAGGTGGGGCTTCTTGCTTGGCTACACATTCTTTGTCATCATGTCAAAGTGCTGTCTACAGGTAAGTCACTGTGTCCATGCATGCATGCGTGTGTGTGTGTGCATGCATGCATGCGTACCTGAGTCCACCCAACAAAAGTTCAGATTCTACAGAGTAATAGAGACAGACTGACAAATCATGCAGTGACATGCATCCTCCCAGTCAATGTGGATACCTGGGATCTTAGTGATGTATGCACACTGTCATTGTTCATACAATCAATACATGTGTTCATTACATGGACATTTAATAAGATATTTGTTCAACAGTTAGTCTGTCAAAATTTTGCAATTGGACAATATTTTGGGAAAATTTTATTAAATGTTCTCCAGATCCCACCTGAATGAACCATGAGCCTTCTTGTTTAAATGTTGCATGGAAGACTTGATGCCCCGTCAGTATTCACCTTGTCTGTCTGTGGGTGGAAGACTTGATGCCCCGTCAGTATTCACCTTGTCTGTCTGTGGGTGGAAGACTTGATGCCCCGTCAGTATTCACCTTGTCTGTCTGTGGGTGGAAGACTTGATGCCCCGTCAGTATTCACCTTTTCTGTCTGTGGGTGGAAGACTTGATGCCCCGTCAGTATTCACCTTGTCTGTCTGTGGGTGGAAGACTTGATGCCCCGTCAGTATTCACCTTGTCTGTCTGTGGGTGGAAGACTTGATGCCCCGTCAGTATTCACCTTGTCTGTCTGTGCATGGAAGACTTGATGCCTTGTCAGTATTCACCTTGTCTGTCTGTGGGTGGAAGACTTGATGCCTTGTCAGTATTCACCTTGTCTATCTGTGCATGGAAGACTTGGTGCCCCGTCAGTTTTCACTTTGTCTGCTGTGCAAGGTACGTAGTGAAATTTATCATTAGATCAATGTTGGTCATTTGAATAATGGTATAAATGGTGATATTAGAAATACTAGGAATGCTTGGTTTGAGGCCAGTGGGTCTGTTGCAGTTGGTAGGCTGCGTCTACCTGTCGGAGCTGGCCAAGAGGCAATGCTGGATCGTACAGATGTTCAGCATTGAGTGTCTCAGTGCAGGCAACTATCGTGCAGGTTGGTATGACATTTATTTTATTACATGGGTAATTGCTACTGATAATGTGCTGACTATGGTGATATGCGTTGTCCTGCACACTGTGACATCCAGTGATATGCGTTGTCCTCTACAGTGTTACGTCCAGTGATATGTGTTGTCCTGCACAGTGTGACGTCCACTGCAATAAAATCCAGTATTGTTATGCAGGCATGCCGAAGAATTAATTAAAATGGTGCACACCGATTGTTCTTGAGAATGACTAGTAAGTTACAGTTTTATTGCATTAAATGTGTTGAAATGTCAATTACTTTATAATGTTGTATTGGGTTCACAAGCTCTTTGAACACAATATCCTGAAGTAACTTGTGCATAAAACCATTTATCGTGCATAATAAAGTGTGATAATGTTTGATTGCCAGCAACTGTGTGGCATGATGGCACAACTATTCCACGCTTGTTTTGAATCAAATAAGTTTCGCTACAAATTTGAATTGAGTAGCTTTTTAAGGTAAACTAAGCATATGGATTGAGCAGTTTCAGTAGAAGATTTTAAGGTAAACTAACAATTTGTTCTCAAACTGTAGTTGAACTACTGGGTAATATTACAGTGGAATAAAATATTGTTGGTTGATTAAAACAAATAGTTTATGCATTAGTTGTTGTTTTGTCTTATTTGTGGGACGCATTAATTTTGTTCATGTTCTGTAAGCAGGTATTATTTTTCTCTAGTAAAAACAAAAATTTTTGTATGATCTCGTAAAGATACCGATGCAGTAACTATTGATGAGTTCAGTTTTCTGTAGGAGTATTTATTGTGGTTCACAGTAGCACAGTGGTTAGGACATCGGACTGTCAGTCAAGAGGAACGGGGTTCACAGTAGCACAGTGGTTAGGGCGTCGGACTGTCAGTCAAGAGGAATGGAGTTCACAGTAGCACAGTGGTTAGGGCGTCGGACTGTCAGTCAAGAGGAACTGGGTTCACAGTAGCACAGTGGTTAGGACGTCGGACTGTCAGTCAAGAAGAACGGGATTCACAGTAGCACAGTGGTTAGGATGTTGGACTGTCAGTCAAGAGGAACGGGGTTCACAGTAGCACAGTGGTTAGGATGTCGGACTGTCAGTCAAGAAGAATGGGGTTCACAGTAGCACAGTGGTTAGGATGTCGGACTGTCAGTCAAGAGGAACGGGGTTCACAGTAGCACAGTGGTTAGGATGTCGGACTGTCAGTCAAGAAGAATGGATTTCACAGTAGCACAGTGGTTAGGATGTTGGACTGTCAGTCAAGAGGAACGTGGTTCACAGTAGCACAGTGGTTAGGACATCAGACTGTCAGTCAAGAAGAACGGGATTCACAGTAGCACAGTGGTTAGGATGTCGGACTGTCAGTCAAGAGGAATGGGCTTCACAGTAGCACAGTGGTTACGACGTCGGACTGTCAGTCAAGACGAACGGGATTCACAGTAGCACAGTGGTTAGGATGTCGGACTGTCAGTCAAGAAGAACGGGATTCACAGTAACACAGTGGTTAGGATGTCGGACTGTCAGTCAAGAGGAACGGGGTTCACAGTAGCACAGTGGTTAGGACGTCGGACTGTCAGTCAAGAAGAATGGGGTTCATAGTAACACAGTGGTTAGGACGTCGGACTGTCAATCAAGAGGAATGGGGTTCACAGTAACACAATGGTTATGAAATCAAACTGTCAATCAAGAGGAGCGGGGTTCGAATCTTCTTGTTGCCATTTTGAAACTTTGGCAATTTAGTTCACTCCACGTTGCCTCAGTTCACTCGGCTCTATAAATGAGTACCTGGAGCCCTGTAGACAGTGCTCGATATAAAGGAACGAATAGTCTTAGTGCAGTAATTGCAGTGTGGCTGAATGCTTCCCAGGGAAGTTGTATTGGTTTTCAAATGAATGGGTGTACCAGGGGTGAAGAGTAAAGTGATTTGAACTGCCCAGAGGACCAGATACAGGGCAAAATGTGGCTTACTACTTTTTATATTTACTTTTATTAATATATAATATAATATACTAATAATTTATACATATACTTCTTATCAAATCTGTTTACTATGTAAGCATGACTATTGTACACATATAAACCATTACATATTTTTTACACATTTTAAGCTATACAAATAAAAGTTATTATTACTAGTACAAGAACGTACCTTTCCTTGCTGTAGGTTCAGCAGACCTCGGGTCGTGTTACTTGAGCAAGGATGCAGCGGGACTAGTGTGGGACGCTATCTGCTTCGTCTTTCTCCTCCTACAACTGCGTGTCTATCGCAGTCACTACTTCCGTCATGTCGTCACTGACCTCATAGTGCGCAACAAGCTCGCCGCAAGGTACATGGGGAGCTGTCAGTAATTCATCAAACTGTTTCACACAACCTTGTCGGGAAATAAGTGTTGATGTGGGACTGAATTAAACATAATGTTTGATCAAATGCAGCTTTAAAGAGCCCTTTATTATGTAAATAATTTTTTTACACATTTTATACAGTTTTGTTTGTTTGGCTTATATTAATTTTATTCTTATAGTAGGTGAAGTCTGGACTCTAATAGTCTAGGAACTCCATTAAAGTACATTTTCTTCAACTAAATAACAAAACAACCTCCCAAGTCACCCAAGTGAGGCGCAATAGCTTGGCACTTTCAAACAAGAGATCACTTGGGTTCAAACGAGAGATCACTAGGATTCAAGCAAGAGATCATTAGGGTTCGAGTCTACCTGCTACTGTTTTGAAACTTGGGCTATTTCATTCACCCTACCTGGAAGAGACTCTACTTGGTGTCTATGCCAGGGGACATAAAAGATCACACACAGACATATAACCTGCTATTAACTCTATCTCTCGCCTACACAAGTCAAGACAGAAGCGTCCGTGACACAGCTCAGTCAATTCTGCCAACTACCTCGCACGAGGACACAACTGAATTAAAACACCTCCCAAGTAGCAGTTATGGCAGGTTTAACTAAACAGGAATGACCTTTCTGACCCATCTCACCATGACCTCTGTCTAGGGGTGCTGAGTTGATCAACACGAACCTCATCAAGATGGTTGAGATGAGACACAATCAGGAGGAGGAAGCACTCAAGAGGGTGAAGCACAAGATGGAGAGAATCAAACTACGTCAGGAGAGACTTCACCAGAAGGTGCCCTTCGAATCCGACGATCACTTTGTGGGTAAGTGAAGGCTGCTGGGATACATGATATATGTATGTGTGTGTGAGTGGCTGCTGACATTTCAGCCAATCAGTGTGCATGTTAATGGAGGCTGCTGGGATACATTTTCTATCAACCAATCAATGTGCAGGTGAGTAGAGGCTCATGGGACATGATGTCATAGCAGTATCACTGTCAGGTTTGTATAGCAGATGTCACATCTCATGGTACATGTGACACATAAGTGGATGTTGACAGAATTATCTGACTTATGACCACTGAATGGGCAAATTGTGTTTTTTTTCTTCAGATTTTGTCATGCACTTAGGGGTTATGTCACCCATTCAAAAAAATTTAATTTGGTTAACTTGATGTGAATTTTTTTATACACTATTATTTATGTTGTTAATTACTACATGTTATCTGGCAATTATTTGCACAGTTAGTTATGTATGTTATATTATATCTTCTAGGCAGACAGTTGTCTTGTTGAGATTCCAACAATTATTCCTCTGTATTATATTAATAAAATTTGCCATCATCTGAAGACTTATTTTTTTAACCATGCTCTTCTTACTTAGCTCCCTAGTATAATCATCCATATGTCGACAACTTTAACATTGTATATTGAGTTTGAGACTGCCTAATTCTTTCCTTTTGATGTGCCCCTCAGGTTTTAGGCATGATAGGAGTTTCAAATTTTTATATTTGGCCTATCTCTGCTAGATACCTAGTTTGTATTTGGCCTATCTCTGCTAGATACCTAGTTTGTATTTGGCCTATCTCTGCTAGATACCTAGTTTGTATTTTCAGTTGTTTATTTTGGCAATGTAGTACCTGTTATGTTGTTTTACTTTATGTTTGCACTGCAACATTTAACAAGATCTTGTTAAATCTTGTTAAATTTGTGCATCATTGACACTGCTTAAAACACTGTTTTCCAGGCTCTCTACTCGGTGAGTAGGGCTTAGTTGTCGGCTGTGCCTGCTTCTGTTTGTTGCCAAATGCCTTTACTAGATGCCTGCCGCTTTAACTCGTCAAAATACGGAGTAGATTAATTTATGTATCCAATCAATACACTAAACTGCTTAAATACTGGCAAGTAGATGGTTCAATTTGAATTGCCAAATAGCTTATACAAAGTCTCAAACTTCCTTAGTCCTATAAGGAGTGGATTTATTTAATTTATTTTTAGTTCAGGAATAATATGATTAAATGATTAATATGTCACAGGATTACTAACTTGATGGCTAGGCTGAAATGTAATATTCTCACTTAACATCTACTGGCACTTTCTTCCTATTAGCTAATTAAGTAATGTGTACAATGAATATGAATGTAGCTTAAGGGTCAGGTGTCTGTTGTACTTGCTTAACTATGACCCCTAGTGAAGAATGGTATCAGCATTATAACAAAATGCATATTTTGCATACAGGTTTGTATATGCTCATAGTTTAATAAGATTTAACAAGATTTGCCATCCAAGCCAAAGGCCCAGATGGTAAGTGGACAAGGAAGCCATTGGCTTATCGAGAGTCCAACAATGTTCATCTACGTGTAACCCGCCCTCCTGAGATATGTTTCAACGTTGTTTTTAAACATATTCACACTGCTAGCAGTTACACAATCCGTAGACAATTTGTTCCATTCATTTATTGTCCTTTGTGAGAATGAGTACTTCCCGATATCCAATCTTCACTGATCCTTTACTAATTTTACCACATGTCCTCTATTCTACTATTTTTCTTGAGTGAGAAAAACATATTTCTATCAATGTTTTCATACCCATTCAACATCTTAAAAACTTCAATCTGATTTCCTCTTAACCTCCTTGTCTCTAGGGTTGTTAAACCACATTCTTTTAGGCATTCTTCATAACTATGGTCTCTCAGTTCTGGAATAATTTTAGTTGCTCTCCTCTGTATCCTTCTTACGATACGGTCTCCACGCTTGTATACAGTATTCTAAATGAGGTCTAACTATTGCTTTATACAGAGGTATACCAGTAATTACCTTTTTTCCTTGTATGTTATGTTTCTCCTAATCAACCCAAGAATTTGATTACCCTTTGAAGCTGCAATACCACACTGTTCTAAAACTTTCATATCAGCACTTATTGTTACTCCTAAGTCCTTTTCTTTTACAGTAGTACCTAGAACAGTATCTCCCATATTTTAGTTTATATCCAAGTTCCTGTATGTAGGCATTTACATTTCCCAAAATTGAATAACATCTGCCATTTTTTAGACCATTTAACTAATATGTCTAGATCATTTTGTAAATGTTGTTTATCACCATCTGTGTTAACCTTTCTAAGCACTTTTGTGTCATCTGCAAATTTCAGTACGTTGTTTGTTATATTGTCGTTCAAGTCATTGATAAATATTAAGAATAATAAGGGTCCTAATACTGATACTTGTGGTACCCCACTCAAAATTGATTTCCAGTTTGAAACCTCTCAATCTACTTCAACATGCTGTCTTCTGTCAGTCAGCCATTGTTCTATCCAGTCAATTATGCCATCCCCGATACCATAGGCTTTAATTTAAGTAGTAATCTTTGATGTGGCACTTTGTCAAAAGCTTTCTGAAAATATAAGTAGATAATATTTACTGGCGATCCCTCATCTATCCACTTAGTGATTTCTTCCAAAAAACATAACATATTTGTTAAGCATGACCTCGCGTTTAGGAATCCATGTTGAGATGAATTGAAAGAGTTCATGAGTTCATGTTGAGATGAATTGAAAGAGTTCATGAGCTCATGTTGAAACGAATTGAAAGAGTTCATGTTGAGATGAATTGAAAGAGTTCATGAGTTCATGTTGAGACGAATTGAAAGAGTTCATGAGTTCATGGTGAGATGAATTGAAAGAGTTCATGTTGAGATGAATTGAAAGAGTTCATGAGTTCATGTTGAGATGAATTGAAAGAGTTCATGAGTTCATGTTGAGATGAATTGAAAGAGTTCATGAGTTCATGTTGAGATGAATTGAAAGAGTTCATGAGTTCATGTTGAGATAAATTGAAAGAGTTCATGAGTTGAAGCTTTCAGTGCTGGGTGAGATTGACTGCTGTGTGTAGATTGGTGGGAGAAAGATGTTTTAAAAGTGTTTTTTCTTGAGACGTATGTTTGTGTCATTGAATACTGTGTACCGATCTGTAAACGCTAACTAACAAATATCATCAGATTCAACATACGCAATCCTAACCTATAACCATCCACAAATGTTCCCATTTTACATAGTCTATTTCTGTGACACAATGTGGGATAAACCTATGACACATCTCTCTGCCTCTCTACCACTTCTGTATATATATCTTAGTTTGGCAGACAATGAAACTGTAAGGTACATCCCATTTTCTTATCTTTATGGCAGACTAGCTTTCTGAACTGAGTAATTATTTCCACCTATTTCTCCTGTTACTACTGTCCCTTGTTTGAAGTAATTAAAATCTAGTTAAATATCTGGTGATATTGACTTGTTTAAATTAGCCCTCAAACCAAACTTACTGACTGGATATCTTAAACATGTAGATGAAGTTAATAAAGTGTTAAATACATTATAACTGGTGATGTATATCTGTATGTGTGCATGTGTGTGTACATATGTCTGCCATATTTGTTTTTGAAAAGTGATTAACAATGGCTATAGAAGTTCGCTGTGTAGTGATACATACAATCCTCTAGTACTCATTCCTGGCTTGTTGATTTTAATTTCCATACCTCAACAAATGTGCCCGATGCTAGATAACTATAACAGTTGATGATAGCAGTCATCATATAATGAAGAAACTGGTTTGCGTATGTTTGCATAGAGCTTAGCACCCCAATGACCACCCCGGTCAAGTGGTGAAGGTAAAGGTAGAGCTTGACACACACGTGGACTACAATAATCCATTACAAAAACTCATCCCGAGCCACTTAAATATCAACTGAAATAAAAGAATGGCTTATTCTAGTATATCCAGTAGTAGCTGTAGAGTAAGCTTTTGTCAGAGAATGGCTTATTCTAGTATATCCAGTAGTAGCTGTAGAGTAAGAGGACATAACTACAAACTAGCCGTGCTTATGACTGCTAGTCAGTTGCTCATGTAGATACTAACAGCACTGACATTCTCTTTTACACATGGTAAGTGATTAAAAAAAACAGCATCTCACTAAGATGAAATTTATCATCACCTTTTTCCCACTTTTGATTGAGGTTATTTACCATGCTGTCAAATTTTATGTAGAATTGTTTCATTTCTACATCTACATTCTTGTATCTGAGGCAGTTCTACTACACTTTCTAAATAATTGTAAGTATGTTAAATCTGTCATTGTTTCAGTTATGCCATGATCAATTCGAATATAGTGTTTTAACAATCAAGAAGTGTGTATTTGTCTGTGTCTAACACTGTGTATGCATCTCTGTTTTTGTGCTTGCATGTGTGTAATACTTATGTGCATAATTATTCCTGGTTATTTCCATTCACAACAGCATGATGCATTCTGTCTAAATTTTAGTCATCCGGTCTGGCGACTACTACATGTTTGAAGATGACTCGGATGATGATGACATCATATCAAGTGAGGTGGCACTTGACACTGAAGACATTCAGGAGTCGAGGGAAGAACTGACCGAAGACGAACACCGACTGGGTCCCCTACAGGTGAAGACCCTGTAATCTTGGGTTCCATTGGGGCACAGTGGTTGTGTGGTAGTGTTTTGGACTTTCAGTCGAGGGAACGAGTTCAAACCCACCTGCTGCTGTTTCACAAATTTCATTCACCTCACATTTTCTGTCTTTCGGATGACACACTAAAAGCTGTTGGTCCTTTCTAGCTGATGTCTATGCCAGGGGAAGTAAAATATCCCACAAAGGAAAATGGAAAAGACCTGTCGTGGACACACATAGATGGTGATCTCTGTCTCTAAACTACCATTGGTGTCAAAGTCAGAGCTGGTGATCTCTGTCTCTAAACTACCATTGGTGTCAAAGTCCTGACTCGAGGACACTGTCGTGGACACACAGAGCTGGTGATCTCTGTTTCTAAACTACCATTGGTGTCAAAGTCCTGACTCGAGGACTCTGTCATGGACACACAGAGCTGGTGATCTCTGTCTCTAAACTACCATTGGTGTCAAAGTCCTGACTCAAGGACTCTGTCATGGACACACAGAGCTGGTGATCTCTGTTTCTAAACTACCATTGGTGTCAAAGTCCTGACTCGAGGACTCTGTCATGGACACACAGAGCTGGTGATCTCTGTCTCTAAACTACCATTGGTGTCAAAGTCCTGACTTGAGGACTCTGTCGTGGACACACAGAGCTGGTGATCTCTGTCTCTAAACTACCATTGGTGTCAAAGTCCTGACACAAGGCCTCTGTCATGGACACACAGAGCTGGTGATCTCTGTCTCTAAACTACCATTGGTGTCAAAGTCCTGACTTGAGGACTCTGTCATGGACACACAGAGCTGGTGATCTCTGTCTCTAAACTACCATTGGTGTCAAAGTCCTGACTCGAGGACACTGTCATGGACACACAGAGCTGGTGATCTCTGTCTCTAAACTACCATTGGTGTCAAAGTCCTGACTTGAGGACTCTGTCGTGGACACACAGAGCTGGTGATCTCTGTCTCTAAACTACCATTAGTGTCAAAGTCCTGACTTGAGGACTCTGTCATGGACACACAGAGCTGGTGATCTCTGTCTCTAAACTACTATTGGTGTCAAAGTCCTGACACAAGGCCTCTGTCATGGACACACAGAGCTGGTGATCTCTGTCTCTAAACTACCATTAGTGTCAAAGTCCTGACTTGAGGACTCTGTCATGGACACACTGAGCTGGTGATCTCTGTCTCTAAACTACCATTGGTGTCAAAGTCCTGACTCGAGGACACTGTCATGGACACACAGAGCTGGTGATCTCTGTCTCTAAACTACGATTGGTGTCAAAGTCCTGACTCGAGGACACTGTCGTGGACACACAGAGCTGGTGATCTCTGTCTCTAAACTACCATTGGTGTCAAAGTCATGACTCGAGGACTCTGTCGTGGACACACAGAGCTGGTGATCTCTGTCTCTAAACTACCATTGGTGTCAAAGTCCTGACTTGAGGACTCTGTCGTGGACACACAGAGCTGGTGATCTCTGTCTCTAAACTACCATTGGTGTCAAAGTCCTGACTCGAGGACTCTGTCGTGGACACACAGAGCTGGTGATCTCTGTCTCTAAACTACCATTGGTGTCAAAGTCCTGACACAAGGCCTCTGTCGTGGATACACAGAGCTGGTGATCTCTGTCTCTAAACTACCATTGGTGTCAAAGTCCTGACTCGAGGACACTGTCATGGACACACAGAGCTGGTGATCTCTGTCTCTAAACTACCATTGGCGTCAAAGTCCTGACAGATGGACTCTGCCAATTATTGAAGTAGAAAAAGAAATGAATGTCGAGAGTTTTCAATACTGATTTTGCAGACCTACATAATGCATGGAATTTTTTCGAATTGCAGAGTTGCAGAATTTTACACTTGACAGATCACAACAAAATGCAAGGATATAGTTGAAGTTTATTAAGTTAATTAAATGGCAGAAATTTGTAAGATGTATTAGACAACTGTAGAGTTGCAGTTTAGAAATTTGTAAGATGTATTACACAACTGTAGAGTTGCTATTGAAAATGTAGGCTTGAAAACCTTACTGTTGTTATATTTGTATATGTTATACCTTATGGAGTTTTCACTGCTTGTTTTCATGTGCTTTTAAAATAGTCATGGTGCAATTTACATATCCTCCAACTGAGTAGAGCTCTTGTGGTACTTCTGTGGTTCAACACAGTCATCTTGATTTGATTTGATCTGTCACAAATATTTTCAATGCAGTGCCATTCATGGCATGTTTGAAAATACGTTTCTCCATGGCAGAGTTTTAAACTGTGATGCAGCATCAAATAACAGGTCTTAAAAAATTTACCAGATAACACAATAATTAACATATGTTATTTTGCAATAACTGTAATAAAAGCTTCATGTAAACAGATCTTAATATCCTTGTGTCTTCTGATTGTTATGCAGGACATAAACAGTATAGACTGTAGTGCTCATCCTTAGTGCTGCTTATGTGATTGTCATGTGACTATCATGTGATTGTTGTAGCTCATCAACATGACCATCAAGAGTGGTACAAAACAAACTCTGGATGTCGTTAAGAGGCAGGAGGTTAGTGATGGAACATATCAAACTTTTCATGTGTCGTAAATTGTGTGCACTCAACTAAGGAGGTGGTGGAACACGTCTTTCTAAAATCAAATTCTATTAATTTAAGGAATTTTTGAAGTTACATATATGTTGTAAATCATGTATAAATAAATGCATGCATACATTCACATGTGCATATAAGCAATTTTATTTTGGCCATTACATATGAACTCCTACATCTGTCACATATTGGAGACACGTTATGGAGCCTCTGGTTGACAGCAGTTTGTGTTCTGTTGCATGTTATCTAGGATGACCCCCGTCGGAGGTCAATGGAGGGAGGGGGAGATGCCCCTGATGGAGCAATTGAACCAGAACCCCTCACAGAGGATCAGCCTGAACAGTCAGCAGGGAAAGGTAAAGGATAGTCTAAGGCACCCAGTCCATTACACTGCGTAAATAAATATCTATAGAATTTGTTTGGAAATTGATATTGAAAATGTAACTGTTGTGTGAAATCATTAAAATAATTATTATTAATAACGATTTAAAACATTATCATGTTTCTTTTCACAAATTATACTGATCCCTCTTGCCATTTTTTTCACACCTCCATTAAACCAAATATCTTGTTGGTGTGAAATTTGTAATTGTAGAAATATTTTGAATACAAACAGTAATATAATAATATTACAGTTATCCTTTGTAAAATGTTCCAGCAAAGTTCTTGCAAGTGATTGAGTGTTCAGTTAAAAAAAATCTTTGAATTACTAAACAATGTATTTAAAAATTATCTATATATATTATGACAGTTTCTTTGCCCTTCTGCCTTCAGATTCACTGAAAACACGGATATATAATGGCATTAAAGTTGCCTGGGAAGTCTTTGGAACAATTCTTGAGCAGCTGATTCAAATACTGAATGGTATTTCATATCGGTATCGTAAAATTTCAATGATTCTTGATGAAGAGAAGGAGGAAGAGAAGAAAAGGATGAATGTAAGTTTTTTTTTCAGTTATGTTGCTAAACGTAACTTTTTAATGTGACCATTAGACAGATTAAACTTGTACCTGGAAAGGTACTAGCAACTAATTAATATTATACAGTATTTTTAGGTATTATATTTAAACATTTTGGCCTCCAAAATATGCTGATGGAATACATATATTTGATTTAATATTCTTTGAAATTTTATAGTAGTGTGAATATGTTTAAAAATATAATTGACAGATATTTGATAAGGGCTACACATAGATGAGAAAATTGTTGGACTCTCGATAAGCCAATGGCTTCCTTGTCCACTTGCCATCAGGAACTTGTTGTTTGGGATGGCAACCTTGTTAAACCTTGATAATGTGTGTATTTGGGTGGTTACAGTAATCATTTAGTAGGTTTTCTAAGATTGTGTAAGTAAATATGAATTGTTTTGTTAAAATATAAAAATCAAACATTTCAGTCTGCCCATACAAATTGTTATTGTTTTTACATATTTTAGGCTTATTGCTTGTTCACAAAATGAACTGTTGTACGTACAAAGTTTCTCAAATATAACTTGTTTCGTAGTTCACACTTGTATACAGTGCGTTTTGTATTTTCTGTGATTGCATTAAGTTACGTATGCTTTGTCTTGTATTAGTTCTTGAAATGTGCCCATGCAAGTATATAAAACATTTATAATTGGATATTGTCTGCAAACGTCTACCACATGTGTAGTAGAAGTAGATTTCTTTCACAAATACCCAAGCCTCTGTTTAAGGGTGTCCCTTGTTGTTTCAGCTGCGACACAGGGAGGGTGGAGATGGGACGGACACGCAGCCTCTGCAGTGAGTCCACAGCCTCACACTCTGCTCTCACAGTTAACAGAAACTTTGCACTCTGCTCAGTTGTAATTCTTTCTTTATATAAAAACCTCAAGTAACAACATTGCCCAACTTTCCAATGTGACAACTTTGTCTAATGATAATAACAACAAACACACTGATAATATAAGTACATGGCTCTATGACTTGATCATGGCTGGCTGTATGGCTCATGGCTGGCTCTATGGCTGGACCATGGCTGGCTCTATGGCTCATGGTTGGCTCTATGGCTGGACCATGGCTGGCTGTATGGCTCATGGCTGGCTCTATGACTGGACCATGGCTGGCTGTATGGCTCATGGCTGGCTCTATGGCTGGACCATGGCTGACTCTATGGCTCATGGTTGGCTCTATGGCTGGACCATGGCTGGCTGTATGGCTCATGGCTGGCTCTATGACTGGACCATGGCTGGCTGTATGGCTCATGGCTGGCTCTATGGCTGGACCATGGCTGGCTCTATGGCTCATGGCTTGCTCTATGACTGGACCATGGCTGGCTGTATGACTGGACCATGGCTGGCTGTATGACTGGACCAAGGCTGGCTGTATGGCTCATGGCTGGCTCTATGGCTGGACCATGGCTGGCTCTATGGCTCATGGTTGGCTCTATGGCTGGACCATGGCTGGCTCTATGGCTCATGGCTGGCTCTATGACTGGACCATGGCAGGCTCTATGGCTCATGGCTGGCTCTATGGCTCTACCATGGCTGGCTCTATGGCTCATTGCTGGCTATATGGCTGGACCATGGTTGGCTCTATGGCTCATGGCTGGCTCTATGGCTCATGGCTGGCTCTATGGCTGAACCATGGCTGGCCCTATGACTCATGGTTGGACCAAGTACATCGCGCCCGAGTGTGTATAAGCTTGGTACGTTGGGCCAGAGCGTGTGTAAGCTTGGTATGTTGGGCCAGTGTGTGTATAAGCTTGGTACGTTGGGCCAGAGCGTGTGTAAGCTTGGTATGTTGGGCCAGTGTGTGTATAAGCTTGGTACGTTGGGCCAGAGTGTGCATAAGCTTGGTATGTTGGGCCAGAGTGTGTATAAGCTTGGTACGTTGGGCCAGAGTGTGTATAAGCTTGGTACGTTGGGCCAGAGCGTGTATTAGCTTGGTACGTTGGGCCAGAGTGTGTATAAGCTTGGTACGTTGGGCCAGAGTGCTCCTACTACTGTTGCTTATTATGGTATTACCTCGATTGCTATATCTTGGACAGCATGAATGTTTGATGTCTCAAACTTACCAGTAATTACAGCATTGTTGTTTCTGTTGATTTGCAGTCATCGCGAAATCTCATTGCTGGTTGAAATTGAACAAAATGAGTAAGTACAAGTACTTGCAACTACATGCAAGTACCTGCAAGAACATACAAGTACATGCAAGTACATGCAAATACACACAAGAACATACAAAGAACATACAAGAACATGCAAGTACATTTATTCAAGTACAGCTGTACATGCAAGGTCATGCAAATGCATACAAGTAGTCAATGACACACGTCTTTCAGTTCCACTCAATCTCATTGATTCAAAATGTTGTATTGGGTATGCAGGCTTGCTCAATACAACATTCTGAAGCAACTTGTTCACAGAACCCAGTTCAGTAAGTGTACAACTTACATGTAAGTGTTGTAACAATGGTTACAAGTGGAGCTGCCCCTGTGTGCTGCAGACACGGAGACCAGCAGGAGTCAGAGAAGAAGTTCCAGAAGAAGATGCCGCGTCTGCTGCGTCTCTGTCTTTCGTTGTTTGATGCACTCATGTCACGCTCGGAGCTCGTCTGTTACTTCGTGCTCATCCTCAACCATCTCGTCAATGCCAGTCTCCTGTCGCTGCTCTACCCCGTCTCTGTCTTCCTCTGGGCCATGCTGTCCGTGCCGCGTCCAGACAAGACCTACTGGGTCGTTGTCATCACATACACAGAGGTGAGTCTTGGCTGTATCTGTCTTAGTAAGACAAGACCTACTGGGTCATTATCATGACATACACAGAGGTGAGTCTTGGCTGTGTCTTAGTAAGACAAGACCTACTGGGTCGTTGTCATAACATACACAGAGTTGAGTCTTGGCTGTGTCTTAGTAAGACAAGACCTACTGGGTCGTTGTCATGACATACACAGAGTTGAGTCTTGGCTGTGCCTTAGTAAGACAAGACCTACTGGGTCGTTGTCATGACATACACAGAGTTGAGTCTTGGCTGTGCCTTAGTAAGACAAGACCTACTGGGTCGTTGTCATAACATACACAGAGTTGAGTCTTGGCTGTGTCTTAGTAAGACAAGACCTACTGGGTCGTTGTCATAACATACACAGAGTTGAGTCTTGGCTGTGCCTTAGTAAGACAAGAACTACTGGGTCGTTGTCATAACATACACAGAGTTGAGTCTTGGCTGTGCCTTAGTAAGACAAGACCTACTGGGTCGTTGTCATAACATACACAGAGTTGAGTCTTGGCTGTGCCTTAGTAAGACAAGACCTACTGGGTCGTTGTCATAACATACACAGAGTTGAGTCTTGGCTGTGCCTTAGTAAGACAAGACCTACTGGGTCGTTGTCATAACATACACAGAGTTGAGTCTTGGCTGTGTCTTAGTAAGACAAGACCTACTGGGTCGTTGTCATAACATACACAGAGTTGAGTCTTGGCTGTGTCTTAGTAAGACAAGACCTACTGGGTCGTTGTCATAACATACACAGAGTTGAGTCTTGGCTGTGCCTTAGTAAGACAAGAACTACTGGGTCGTTGTCATAACATACACAGAGTTGAGTCTTGGCTGTGCCTTAGTAAGACAAGAACTACTGGGTCGTTGTCATAACATACACAGAGTTGAGTCTTGGCTGTGCCTTAGTAAGACAAGACCTACTGGGTCGTTGTCATAACATACACAGAGTTGAGTCTTGGCTGTGTCTTAGTAAGACAAGACCTACTGGGTCGTTGTCATAACATACACAGAGTTGAGTCTTGGCTGTGTCTTAGTAAGACAAGACCTACTGGGTCGTTGTCATAACATACACAGAGTTGAGTCTTGGCTGTGTCTTAGTAAGACAAGACCTACTGGGTCGTTGTCATAACATACACAGAGTTGAGTCTTGGCTGTGTCTTAGTAAGACAAGACCTACTGGGTCGTTGTCATAACATACACAGAGTTGAGTCTTGGCTGTGTCTTAGTAAGACAAGACCTACTGGGTCGTTGTCATAACATACACAGAGTTGAGTCTTGGCTGTGTCTTAGTAAGACAAGACCTACTGGGTCGTTGTCATGACATACACAGAGTTGAGTCTTGGCTGTGCCTTAGTAAGACAAGACCTACTGGGTCGTTGTCATGACATACACAGAGTTGAGTCTTGGCTGTGCCTTAGTAAGACAAGACCTACTGGGTCGTTGTCATGACATACACAGAGTTGAGTCTTGGCTGTGTCTTAGTAAGACAAGACCTACTGGGTCGTTGTCATGACATACACAGAGTTGAGTCTTGGCTGTGTCTTAGTAAGACAAGACCTACTGGGTCGTTGTCATGACATACACAGAGTTGAGTCTTGGCTGTGTCTTAGTAAGACAAGACCTACTGGGTCGTTGTCATGACATACACAGAGTTGAGTCTTGGCTGTGTCTTAGTAAGACAAGACCTACTGGGTCGTTGTCATGACATACACAGAGTTGAGTCTTGGCTGTGTCTTAGTAAGACAAGACCTACTGGGTCGTTGTCATGACATACACAGAGTTGAGTCTTGGCTGTGTCTTAGTAAGACAAGACCTACTGGGTCGTTGTCATGACATACACAGAGTTGAGTCTTGGCTGTGTCTTAGTAAGACAAGACCTACTGGGTCGTTGTCATGACATACACAGAGTTGAGTCTTGGCTGTCTTAGTAAGACAAGACCTACTGGGTCGTTGTCATGACATACACAGAGGTGAGTCTTGGCTGTGTCTTAGTAAGACAAGACCTACTGGGTCGTTGTCATGACATACACAGAGTTGAGTCTTGGCTGTGTCTTAGTAAGACAATACCTACTGGGTCGTTGTCATGACATACACAGAGGTGAGTCTTGGCTGTGTCTTAGTAAGACAAGACCTACTGGGTCGTTGTCATGACATACACAGAGGTGAGTCTTGGCTGTGTCTTAGTAAGACAAGACCTACTGGGTCGTTGTCATGACATACACAGAGGTGAGTCTTGGCTGTGTCTTAGTAAGACAAGACCTACTGGGTCGTTGTCATGACATACACAGAGGTGAGTCTTGGCTGTGTCTTAGTAAGACAAGACCTACTGGGTCGTTGTCATGACATACATAGAGGTGAGTCTTGGCTGTGTCTTAGTAAGACAAGACCTACTGGGTCGTTGTCATGACATACACAGAGGTGAGTCTTGGCTGTGTCTTAGTAAGACAAGACCTACTGGGTCGTTGTCATGACATACACAGAGTTGAGTCTTGGCTGTGTCTTAGTAAGACAAGACCTACTGGGTCGTTGTCATGACATACACAGAGGTGAGTCTTGGCTGTGTCTTAGTAAGACAAGACCTACTGGGTCGTTGTCATGACATACACAGAGGTGAGTCTTGGCTGTGTCTTAGTAAGACAAGACCTACTGGGTCGTTGTCATGACATACACAGAGGTGAGTCTTGGCTGTGTCTTAGTAAGACAAGACCTACTGGGTCGTTGTCATGACATACACAGAGTTGAGTCTTGGCTGTGTCTTAGTAAGACAAGACCTACTGGGTCGTTGTCATGACATACACAGAGGTGAGTCTTGGCTGTGTCTTAGTAAGACAAGACCTACTGGGTCGTTGTCATGACATACACAGAGGTGAGTCTTGGCTGTGTCTTAGTAAGACAAGACCTACTGGGTCGTTGTCATGACATACACAGAGGTGAGTCTTGGCTGTGTCTTAGTAAGACAAGACCTACTGGGTCGTTGTCATGACATACACAGAGGTGAGTCTTGGCTGTGTCTTTGTAAGACAAGACCTACTGGGTCGTTGTCATGACATACACAGAGGTGAGTCTTGGCTGTGTCTTAGTAAGACAAGACCTACTGGGTCGTTGTCATGACATACAAAGAATTGAGGCTTGGCTGTGTCTTAGTAAGACAAGACCTACTGGGTCGTTGTCATGACATACACAGAGGTGAGTCTTGGCTGTGTCTTAGTAAGACAATACCTACTGGGTCGTTGTCATGACATACACAGAGGTGAGTCTTGGCTGTGTCTTAGTAAGACAAGACCTACTGGGTCGTTGTCATGACATACACAGAGGTGAGTCTTGGCTGTGTCTTAGTAAGACAAGACCTACTGGGTCGTTGTCATGACATACACAGAGGTGAGTCTTGGCTGTGTCTTAGTAAGACAAGACCTACTGGGTCGTTGTCATGACATACACAGAGGTGAGTCTTGGCTGTGTCTTAGTAAGACAAGACCTACTGGGTCGTTGTCATGACATACACAGAGTTGAGTCTTGGCTGTGTCTTAGTAAGACAAGACCTACTGGGTCGTTGTCATGACATACACAGAGGTGAGTCTTGGCTGTGTCTTAGTAAGACAAGACCTACTGGGTCGTTGTCATGACATACACAGAGGTGAGTCTTGGCTGTGTCTTAGTAAGACAAGACCTACTGGGTCGTTGTCATGACATACACAGAGGTGAGTCTTGGCTGTGTCTTAGTAAGACAATACCTACTGGGTCGTTGTCATGACATACACAGAGGTGAGTCTTGGCTGTGTCTTAGTAAGACAAGACCTACTGGGTTGTTGTCATGACATACACAGAGGTGAGTCTTGGCTGTGTCTTAGTAAGACAAGACCTACTGGGTCGTTGTCATGACATACACAGAGGTGAGTCTTGGCTGTGTCTTAGTAAGACAAGACCTACTGGGTCGTTGTCATGACATACACAGAGTTGAGTCTTGGCTGTGTCTTAGTAAGACAAGACCTACTGGGTCGTTGTCATGACATACACAGAGTTGAGTCTTGGCTGTGTCTTAGTAAGACAAGACCTACTGGGTCGTTGTCATGACATAAACAGAGTTGAGTCTTGGCTGTGTCTTAGTAAGACAAGACCTACTGGGTCGTTGTCATGACATACACAGAGTTGAGTCTTGGCTGTGTCTTAGTAAGACAAGACCTACTGGGTCGTTGTCATGACATACACAGAGGTGAGTCTTGGCTGTGTCTTAGTAATACAAGACCTACTGGGTCGTTGTCATGACATACACAGAGTTGAGTCTTGGCTGTGTCTTAATAAGACAAGACCTACTGGGTCGTTGTCATGACATACACAGAGGTGAGTCTTGGCTGTGTCTTTGTAAGACAAGACCTACTGGGTCGTTGTCATGACATACACAGAGGTGAGTCTTGGCTGTGTCTTAGTAAGACAAGACCTACTGGGTCGTTGTCATGACATACACAGAGTTGCGTCTTGGCTGTGTCTTAGTAAGACAAGACCTACTGGGTCGTTGTCATGACATACAAAGAATTGAGGCTTGGCTGTGTCTTAATAAAACAAGACCTACTGGGTCGTTGTCATGACATACACAGAGGTGAGTCTTGGCTGTGTCTTAATAAGACAATACCTACTGGGTCGTTGTCATAACATACACAGAGGTGAGTCTTGGCTGTGTCTTAGTAAGACAAGACCTACTGGGTCGTTGTCATAACATACACAGAGTTGAGTCTTGGCTGTGTCTTAGTAACACAAGACCTACTGGGTCGTTGTCATAACATACCCAGAGTTGAATATTGGCTGTGTCTTAGTAAGACAAGACCTACTGGGTCATTGTTCCTATTGGGTTGTAGTTATCACATACACAGAGGTGGGTCTTGGCTGTGTCTCTTAGTAAAGTGTGTGCATGCTTTTGTGTGTTGGCAGTGTTTGCGAGCGTGTGTGTGTGTGTGTGTGTGTGTGTGTGCATGCGTGCGTGCGTGTGTGTGTGCACCCCTGTGCATGCATGTGTATTTGATCCTGCATACCTGTGTGTGTAGCTGCATGCATGTTTGGGTGTGTAACTGATGCATGCATGAACGGCTGTATGTATGTGCTGTCTAAAGCCCAGATATTTCAAGGTCCACATTCAACTGTCACAAGTCACCTGTGTGTGTGTGTTCCAGGCTGTGGTGCTGGTGAAGTACCTCTTCCAGTTCGGCTTCATCCCATGGAACGAAGGCACCTCCTTCAGCCACGGTCCCTTCTTCCCACCAAGGATCATTGGCATTGAGCAGAAGAGCAACTTTGCCGTCTTTGACCTGGTTGTCCTCTTCTGCCTCTTCATCCATAGATCAGTCCTCAAGGTGAGTGTGGACCTTCGTCTGTAGACCTGCCTGGCATCTAACATCATGGAAGGAAGTTAAAGATATATAAAACATCCATTATGCCGTGGAACATGTCACCTGCTATGGGCCTAAAGAGTGCTCCTCTCTTGTGTAATCCACCAGAAATAGTTGTAAAAAAGATATGTTTTTCCATAACTCTGAACTTTCTGTACAAAGTGTTTACTTTGTAGGTTTCAAAACAAAAGAAAGTTTAGCATCATCCTCTCAACCCATGGTGCTGTCAATGGTTCGGGTGCATTTAAACTTTCAACCCTAGGCAGATTCAGCCTTTCCTGTAGTGGGGGGAGTATAATTTATGGGGCCATCTTATTTGGTATTTATGGCTAAGACATTTTATGGTAAGGTCCAAGGTTGATGGAGTGCTGAGGTGAGGAGGGGTATTACCCTCGTGTTGGGGATGTATGGGGATCTCTCACAAAAAAATTAAACTTAAAGTTCAGAAATGCATTAAGAATGCATTTCTGTGGTAAAATTGTATATGTCTAGACTGGGGTACATAGCAATCTGCACAGGGGCCCAAAAACTGTTGGGGAAGACTAGATATTTTTATGAAGACAACCCCCCCCCCCATAGATTTGTCTAAGCTTTCAACCTAAACTTATTGAATGGCATGAATCTTTGGAGGGGGGGGGGGCACTGGTGTAGAAACTTTGTGTTATGACTGTAATTTTAGTGTCATCCATGATACATCTTAACGGTAGCCGCGGGTCGAGAATCGATGAATATATCGGTTTTGTGATTTCTTGATTTTTCGGCAGATTAATATCTTATGCAGCTCTATGCATAAGCATTTTTTAATATTTGCATCATAAATACCTAAAATAACATGCTTTATATCATGCCTCTTAGTCTCCAAGAAATAAATCCAGCGTGGCAGCCATTTTTAAATGTCCAATATTCGTCAAAAAGATCGTTTGACTTCAGACACATGCTGACTGAAAGAATCGCCATATTTGTTGCCGTCTTGTCCGAATGGTTGTGTATTTCCGGATGTGACGTTTTGCATACATTTTAGAAGCCTCTCTCTGGAATAATCTGGAATCTAATTTGTGTGACCAACTACCAAATAAGGACTTGTTACGCGATCTGTGGCTCATTATAATAATGCGTAGACATATAATCCAATGAGCGTGGCCGGCGTTGTGATGACCGCATAATCAGCCAATCAGTGCCGTTTCCGGTATTCGAAGACAACATGGAGTCGCATACGAAAAAGTTTAGCACAGTTCACGGATTTGGTGCCCGAAAGAGAAAAATAAATCTGGAGGCGGAAGACCAAAGAAAACAGGTGTGTAAACATACTATGCACAATCGTAGCGTAAAAAATATTTGTATATTGCCAAAAATAATATGGAAACGGACATTGTAAGCGGGAACTGATGAACCCTGCATTTAGCAATCAATAACTAGTTATTTATTTGTAATAATTTGTTTAGTATCACATTATATTGTTTTCATTCGTATTTTGTTACTTTGATACGATATTTTATTTCAAATTTGAAATATTATTTTGGTGCCTACGTCTACATACTAGCAGTTACCAGGCTGTATCTAAGTAGCCAGGGCAGAGTACCAGCCCAGGCAGTGATGAGTAGTACCTGCCCGCCAATGCCAGTCACCAATTCCAAAGCACCTGGTTGTTAGTATTATTACTATGCATGTATATCACAGCAGTAGTAATAGTTGTGTGTTTATTTAGTACAATAAGTATAGTAAATAACAATAAGACAGAGTACATTGCAAATAATAGTATACTAATTAGGGCTTCACTAAGTAGATTGCTTCACTAAGTAGATTATATGTAACCTCAGTTGGCATCCAGACTTCATTACATTAGTGTTTACACCTTATGCAGTGTAGTTACACCATATTTTACTGTTTCAGCTGCAGTTGAAGAGGCACCCTCTGTGTCCCTTGCTTCACTGCATGCAGCATCTGCCAGTCACCGCAAGATGGTATTGCTGTCTCCACCAGATGACCCTGTGAGAATTCCATTGGCAACCCATCAACCCACCGACGACCACTTTATCCTGGTGCACACAGAGAAGCTGCAAGATCTTCTGAGGCCACTAGCATGCCTAGAGTGCAGCTCTGCAACACTGCATGTCATCTCAACAGATACAAAAGGCTACTCTGTGCAACTTAGGTTGCAATGTGAGAAGTGTGGCGCTGAACTGTCCAGTGTGCATTCTTCGCCAAAGCTACCGACAACTGACAACCCGACTCGCCAGCCGTACATGATCAACCACCTTGCAGTTCTAGCTGCACGTGAAGGTGGAATCAACCAGACCGGCTTGATGAGGTTGACGACCCTCATGAACATCAAGGGCGGCATACACCACAAGACATTCAGCTCCATCTCAGATCGGCTGAAGGTAAAACTGTTCGGGACAGCATGTGATGCTTTGGTGGAGGCGCATGACACTGTACGTCGTGTGTACCATGATTTGTATGGAGCCAGTGATGGACCAATACAGCTGTCCGTAAGCTACGACGGTACCTGGAAAACAAGAGGCTTCCATTCTCTCTTCGGAGTCGGCTTCATCACCGAGGTGGTGACCGGACTCGTGATAGACTATGCTGTGCGGTCTAAGTACTGTGTGGAATGTCAACTTGTTGGCAACAAACTGAGTGGTGATGTTAGGGAGGAATGGCAGGAACTGCACAGAGATAACTGCGACATCAACCACACTGGCTCCAGTGGCTCGATGGAAGTTGAGGCAGCCAAGGTGATGTGGACTAGGTCCATGAATTTGTTGGATGCGCAGTATACATCTATACTCGGTGATGGTGATGCTGCTGTTATGTCTGCACTGAATTCACTGCAGCCATATGGTGCTGACATTGCAATAGAAAAACATGAGTGCATCAATCACATGGAAAAACGGATGTACAAAGGCCTGGAGAAGATTGTGAAAGAGACATCAACGAAGGGGAAAGACACCCGCGGTACGAAGGGGAAAGGCACATGCGGTGCAAAGCCAAAAACCAGTTTGAGTGGGAAAGGAAAACTGACTGTTACCAGAATGAAAGCTTGGGCACAGTATTACAGGAATGCCATCGTGACGCATGCGCCCAATGTTGATGCGACCATACAAGCGATCTGGGCGATCTTTTTTCATAGTGTGTCAACCAGCGATGACCCTCACCATAACCGTTGTAGCATCGAATGGTGTTTCTTCAAACAAGCTATAGCTGAGGGGATTGAACCAGAGGAGAAGAGGAAGCAGAAGAAGCACGACACTCCTCTCCCTAGGGATGCAGCGGAATCCCTGTTGCCACTATTTGACAGGCTGGCAAGTCCTAAACTGATACAAAGATGCATGTCCCTCGGCACCTCCAATGCAAACGAGTCCCTCCATGCGGTGGTGTGGAGGGCTCGAAAAGCTGTATTCAGTTCAAGAAAAACGGTTGAAATTGCTGTGGCTATGGGCGTGGTACAATTCAATAAAGGTTCAGAAATGTTGGTCAGTGCAACTGAGGCTGTCGCTCCACAGGCATCAGGGAGTGCACAGTTGTCCCAGCTGACAGTGAGACAGGACCTCGCTCGCCTACGCAAGGCAGACACTGCCCTCAAAGCTGAGACTAGATCTAGCCGAAAAAGAAAGACTCTGCTGAAACTACAGGCCCAAGAGAAACAGGCAGAGGAGGAGGGTCAGCTGTACGACCCTGGTGCCTGGTAGTTGTGAACAATAAAATGTGTTGTACCTGTTACATTACTTGTTTTTGTTCATTATATCAACCTAGTAAATGATTATGCTTAGTTTTATACACTTAGTTACTGGTTTCCAGTTCTAATTTCATTATTTTATGGTTTGCTTTCGTTTTTTGCCGTTTTCTCAAAATCATTTATTTCAACAATTGTGAAATTTCAAATAATTATTCACGGAAAACTATGTAAGCTAGCCACCTGACATTTTTGCCAGTTGTTCCCACATATGTTATGTACACAATAACACAGTTTTTACCAATACATTTGACAACAGGTGGTTGGTAGGAATGAAAAACCACACTCAACCAATGTAAAAAAAAAATATTATTTTGATTAAACATTTCACAACCATTGTAAAAGTAAGATATCTCAAGCTCGAATCATCTTATTGTAGAAAGGGACATTCCAGCTGATGAATTTTAATAGTTGCATGATTCTACATAAAAAAATTGGCTCAGAATAATTTTTTTTAAATGATCTCTCCACATAATTTTCAAATGTCGGTTTCCATGGTAAAACCTAATGCAAATCAACCCAAATTTTACACACTATGTCCTGTTCACATGACTATTAGGCATACCAAATTTGGTTAAGATACATGGAGTATTAACAGAGATATGGCATGTGGCCATTTTCGAGTAGTGCCTACCCTTAATGGGGCACTGGTGTAGAAACTTTGTGTTATGACTATAATTTTAGTGTCATCCATGATGTATCTTAATGGGGCACTGGTGTAGAAACTTTGTGTTATGACTGTGATTTTAGTGTCATCCACGATGCATCTTAATGAGGCACTGACGGAGAAACTTTGTGTTATGACTGATTTTAGTGTCACCCATGATGCATCTTAATGCGGTTCTGGTGTAGAAACTTTGTGTTATGACTGTAATTTTAGTGTCATCCATGATGTATCTTAATATGGCATTGGTGTGGAAACTTTGTGTTGTGATTGTTATTTTAGTGTCACCCATGATGCATCTTAATGCGGTTCTTGTGTAGAAACTTTGTGTTATGACTGTAATTTTAGTGTCATCCATGATGCATCTTAATGGGGCACTGGTGTGGAAACTTTGTGTTGTGACTGTAATTTTAGTGTCATCCATGATGTATCTTAATGGGGCACTAGTGTGGAAATTTTGTGATTTTAGTGTCATCCATAATGATGTATATCCTTTGGTCATTGAAGTAAGAACCACCACAAATAAACAATGTTTGTGTCCAACAATGAACTGTGTACGTGTAGCTTGCAGTTTATTTGTAAACACAGGGTTAGTTGATGCACAAACAATATTGCTAGACAGTACTTGTAAGCTGTTTTGTTATGATGAGTAAGCTTTTAGTAGTTCACTCATCATAACAGATTTAGTCAAGATATACGGCACTATATAAGTGTACTTATTATTGGTGCTGTTCTGAATAATCGATTTCATCTACGATTTATTGGTTCATGCTTCCATCAAGGAATTAATCTTGTGTGATCAATCATTTTCGATTTTATTCTGAATTTCATTCACTGCCGTTCCACTGGGTCTGATGAGCGTGCCATGCATGTCTACATATATATATATATATATATCTTCATTGATATATATTAAAAATATTACTGGATTTGAGAAATACAAATAGAAACAGTCATATTTATCAAACATACTGATTAACCTCTCTGATCGATTATTGACCAACCATTGATCAGTTAGATAAATCAATGATTGATCAAGAAAGTGTTACCTAACACTATTGTTATTTTTATTATTATATAAAAAGTCTGTTAATCATTTGTCTGAGAAATCCAGCATTGGTTGTACTTCAGTGAGCTGTTAGCTGTGACTGTGTCTGCTTGCAGCGACACGGCCTATGGAAGGATGCGCAGGACACAGACAAGGACCTCGCCAAGGCTGAGGAGAACATTGCCAGTGCTAACAACACTCCTGCAGTCTCACCCGTCAGTCACTTGCTTCTTTCTGCAGATTACCACTTTCTCTATTACATTGGGCTTTTACCATGATCATTTTGGATTTGTTATATAGTTTTACACCTTGAGGACATTTTAGGTTGCATTGACCCAATACAGGGTTTTATAACATACTTTTTATTAATATTGGTACAATTGTGAGTGATTATAATGGTGTCAAATTGGTGTGCATTAACATTATGTTGTGATGATGTATGAATGAATGCAGTTTTTACTCTTCCTTCTGGAAATGCACTATAGAAGAAAGTCACGGTGTGTCATTTTAATATTAATGTTATTGTTAATAATATTGTTGTTTTTTTAGACACACATAATACGTTTGTTCCAGTCTTTTGTGAACAGTCTTTATAAAAAAAATTTGCCGTGTGGAAAATATATAGTCCTTGGTTCTTGTGGTTGACAAATGGTGTCATGGTCTTACTCAAAATTCATTCAGTAATAAATTTACTTTTGTTACATATCATGTGGTTTACTTGTAATAAAGTATGTGAGTTAACCACGAGACTGTGGCCTGTACCTGTGTATTGTGTGTCTGCAGGCACGTCCAGACCTGGGCGAGAACTCCCATGATACGGAGGCTGGATCAGAGCTCAGCCAATCATCAGTCATGTTTGAGTACAGCAACATTGAAGAGGAGGGAAAGAAGCCGAAACGTGGAAAAGCTAAGAAAGCCAAAGATGGGTATGTCATTGCTTAAATAATGACTGATCCATCCACACATGATTGATTGTCTTGCAGATGTCTAGCGCTGTATAACACCAATTTTTTACGATAAAGGTTTTTTGTTGTATTCATAAATGATTGCCCGTTAGCACAAATTTGTCTTCCTGCCATTTTCTGCAAAAAATTCCACCAGCGGAAATGCTTTACAGTACACTTATAAAGGTATATCTCATAAAAGTGTTATAAACATTCCACATCTAAGTGGCCCATCATTTCATGGGATTCTCAGCAACGAATATGAAATGCATTTTGACTGTCGTATGCCCTGGAAGCCCTGTGTTCTATCTCATGTTCATAGGTGCCAAAGCTGAGTATAAAACTGATAGCAGAAATCCGTAAGATTACAAATCAGCTGGTTTGCCAAACAACTGGGATATATAGATGGGATTTCGTGTATCTTTGTCACAGCAAATAAATTCAAGAGAGTTGCTCTTCGGACATGTTTTGTAGTGATGTTTTGTAGTGATGTTCTGTTATTCGCATGACATTTAGCAAACTTGGGTTGAATCCCGCAATGTGAAAGAGCCTTGTTCAAAATGCACAAAACTGTAAGGAACATCAAATTTAAGAAAACGAAATATAAGAAATACAGATCGTAACAGTCGTCCCCAATGCATGTTGGATCCATTGTTGCCTTCTCACTCTTGTCAGTTTGTTGTTTTAACTAAACACAGCATTGGTCTGGTTTACCAGGATTTTGGCAGTGTTTACGAAGCCGATCCTAGACTTCTACAAACAGATGACAAACACCAAGTACCACATGGTCACAGATGTCTATGCCATCATGTTCCTCTGTGACGTCATCACCTTCATCATCGTCGTCTTTGGCTACTCCTCATTTGGGCCTGCCGTAAGTCTGATTTCTTAAGAATGATCCATTGAAAGGACTCATGTATGCAGCAAGGAGGTATCACCAAGAATAGTACAATCAAACCTCTGTAATACAGCCACCTTGCTATTATGGTCACCCTGAGACAGTCCTGAGACAGTCCATAACAGTAAAGTATAGGACGTTAGTCCCACTAATGTTATTCAGTTCACTTTGTTCCAGTCCCGATGGTGACCTTAATAATTCCTCTGTACTTTGTTCCAGTCCCGAGGGTGACCTTAATAATTCCTCTGTACTTTGTTCCAGTCCCGATGGTGACCTTAATAATTCCTCTGTACTTTGTTCCAGTCCCGAGGGTGACCTTAATAATTCCTCTGTACTTTGTTCCAGTCCCGAGGGTGACCTTAATAATTCCTCTGTACTTTGTTCCAGTCCCGAGGGTGACCTTAATAATTCCTCTGTACTTTGTTCCAGTCCCGATGGTGACCTTAATAATTCCTCTGTACTTTGTTCCAGTTCTGAGGGTGACCTTAATAATTCCTCTGTACTTTGTTCCAGTCCTGAGGGTGACCTTAATAATTCCTCTGTACTTTGTTCCAGTCCCGAGGGTGACCTTAATTATAACTCCGTACTTTATTCCAGTCCTGAGGGTGACCTTAATAATTCCTCTGTACTTTGTTCCAGTCCCGAGGGTGACCTTAATAATTCCTCCATACTTTGTTCCAGTCCTGAGGGTGACCTTAATAATTCCTCTGTACTTTGTGCCAGTCCCGAGGGTGACCTTAATAATTCCTCCGTACTTTGTTCCAGTTCTGAGGGTGACCTTAATAATTCCTCTGTACTTTGTTCCAGTCCCGAGGGTGACCTTAATAATTCCTCCGTACTTTGTTCCAGTCCTGAGGTTGGCCTTAATAATTCCTCCGTACTTTGTTCCAGTCCTGATGGTAACCATATTAATTCCACTGTACCTTAAAAATTTAGTTGAACTAACATTTGGTATGAAATTTGACCAAATTTGTGGGAATGTTTATTTTTAGAAATTGTCATGGCATGTGTGGTGCCATGACTATATATACAAAATATATCCAAGTGTGTGCCATATCTGTGGCCAGACTCTCCATGTTCCATAAAATCAACAACAGCCAGACTGCCATTCCCGCAGAAAACTTCTTACACCCAGTTAACTGCTGCCACTCCAGAAATCTACACAATCTAGCATACCAACCAACCTCATTTAACAAACACTGCTATAAGTAATCTTTCTTACGCAACGCAGCTGAAATAAACTACCATTAATCATTGCTAACATATCAAATATCAACAACTTCAAAAAGAAGCATTTAAACATCTATGCACCCAGAATGATCAACTTCATTGCTATTAGCTGCATTAAACCTATGTGCCCAATTCTTTCTTGTTTGGCTCTAAAAAAGTGTTGAGAATACTTTTTCAGATTCCGATTCAGATCCTCTGATTAGAGGTATGCACAATGAGAATGTAGCTAAACAAAGACTTATATACATGTGTAGAAATGTCAGTCACGATAAAAAGGTTGTATCCCAAATCTTCAGATTTGTGAGTTTTCATCCACTGCTTCCTTTAACGCTGCATATGTATATATATTTGTACAAAATGCAGTTCACATATACAAAGCTAAAATGACAGTGGCAGTTTTAAGTTCTGATTCTGAATCTGTTATTGTGTTTTGCAGGAACAGACTGCTGGAGAGGAAAGTGTAACGAGTGTCATCTCAGATAACAAGGTACGATATTTTATGTAAAGGTAAAAGTAAGTTCTTTGATTGCACAATATCCAGTCCAAGACTGCTCAAAATGTTCACCTCCTAGCAGACCTGTTTATTCCAGCACTAACTCAACTACTCTGGGAAGAATTCAACCATGCTGTAATTACTGTACAAAGACTATTCGTTCACATATATCCGCCATGTCTATAGCCAGGTACTCATTTATACAGCTGAGTGAACTGTGGCAACATGGGATGAACAAAATTGCACAAGCTTTGAAACAGCAGCGAGAGGATTTGAACACTTGTCCTCTTGAATTTGAGTCACGTTCTAACCACTACACTACTTGCATACTCCTACTACACTACTAGCATGCTCCTACTACACTACTCGCATGCTCCTACTACACTACTCGCATGCTCCTACTACACTACTCGCATGCTCCTACTACACTACTCGCATGCTCCTACTACACTACTCGCATGCTCCTACTACACTACTCGCATGCTCCTACTACACTACTCGCATGCTCCTACTACACTACTCGCATGCTCCTACTACACTACTCGCATGCTCCTACTGCACTACCCGCATGCTCCTACTGCACTACCCGCATGCTCCTACTGCACTACCCGCATGCTCCTACTGCACTACCCGCATGCTCCTACTGCACTACCCGCATGCTCCTACTGCACTACTCGCATGCTCCTACTACACTACTCGCATGCTCCTACTACACTACTCGCATGATCCTACTACACTACTCGCATGCTCCTACTGCACTACCCGCATGCTCCTACTGCACTACCCGCATGCTCCTACTGCACTACCCGCATGCTCCTACTGCACTACCCGCATGCTCCTACTGCACTACCCGCATGCTCCTACTGCACTACCCGCATGCTCCTACTGCACTACCCGCATGCTCCTACTGCACTACTCGCATGCTCCTACTGCACTACCCGCATGCTCCTACTGCACTACCCGCATGCTCCTACTGCACTACCCGCATGCTCCTACTGCACTACTCGCATGCTCCTACTGCACTACTCGCATGCTCCTACTACACTACTCGCATGCTCCTACTACACTACTCGCATGCTCCTACTACACTACTCGCATGCTCCTACTACACTACTGTGGTAGCATATGTGCAGTTGTTGCGTAGTTGCTATCAGAAACAGCCATAGCAACAGCAGTAGCTGTACTTGTGGTAGCAGAAAGAGTAGACACTGTAACATTTGCTGTAGCAAGGGAAGTAGCAATAATGCAAATATTTATTACGGAAAAATCAGGACTTGATTCTAGCCCCATTTGTGGGAAGGTACTCTTAGTTTTTGGGACAGAACATTTAACTCTTACATGTTACAACTTAAAAATTATTAAATTAAAAAACAATTCTACTAGGTCTTTTAAAAGTGTTGTGGTTGGTTGGAAAGATAAAATCTTGTAATTATAAACACTCTTTTGGCTGGTAAACACACAGTGTACGTATGTGGGTGGGTATTCATGCAACATCTTGAAAGTATACAACATGATTTTATGAACACACAAGATTCATTAACATTTTATTGCTGAAACACAACTCAAAGTCACATATCAATATGTAATTTTGATGATTTAATGTCACCCTGTGTGTCTGTGCTTCCAGGTGCCTGTGTTTAGTTGATGTCACCCAGTCTGTCTGTGATTCCAGGTGCCCATGTTTAGTTGGTGTCACTTGGTCTGTCTGTGATTCCAGGTGCCTGTGTTAGGTTGATGTCACCCAGTCTGTCTGATTCCAGGTACCTGTGTTTAGTTGATGTCACCCTGTGTGTGTGTGATTCCAGATGCCTGTGTTTAGTTGTTGTCACCCAGTCTTTCTGTGATTCCAGGTGCCTGTTTTTAGTTGATGTCACCCAGTCTGTCTGTGATTCCAGGTGCCTGTGTTTAGTTGATATCACCCTGTGTGTCTGTGATTCCAGGTGCCTGTGACCTTCCTAGTGATGCTTCTGGCCCAGTTCATCCTGATAATAGTTGATCGGGCGCTGTATCTGCGCAAGGACATCTTTGGCAAGTTCATTCTGCAGATTATCCTCGTCGTCGTCGTCCATGTCTGGATGTTCTTTATCCTGCCGGCCGTCACTAAGAGGTCAGTCATCTTAAAATAATGATGTCTTATATAGTTTAGGTGTCCAGGTATCCTAGAGCCACGACTAGTTAAACATTTACCATGTGTGCAATATTTTAAATAAATAAATAAATGTTCCACTAGTTTGAAACTATGCTAGGCACTCTACATTACAATTAAAATATTAAATTATATTAAAATTAAATTACATATAATTAAATAATTACATTACAGTTTAAATTACATTAAAATTGAATAATAAAATTACATTAGACATCAGGTAGAGGATACGTACAGATTTTTATGCCTCATTCATAAGAGTAAAAAAAATTGCCAATTGATGATTATTTATTATGCCAACTGTGCATATAACTATTCATCCACTACATATTTGAACATCAAGATTTGCGATGGGCTAATTCACTTGAGGAGAGTTTTAAGGCATTTCCATCTAAACTGCCTTTCGATGGCACTCAGTTGTTATAGCATTGCTGTTGAATGTCAATCTGAAGCTGCAAGGAACTGAACTTGTTAACCTCACTGGAGATCACAGTTGGCTTGTTTGAGATGAACAAAGCAGTTACCAGCTATCTGTGATGCATTACAAGTGGTCAATTGGATACCAAAAGATTGCAAAGTCTGCTGATTATAGGTGTAACTTTCAATTGTTTGTCATCACTGAACCTAGACAAAAATGGGGTGTACGCTTAATAGGTAGAATGCAGTATAATTGTTATTTAATTTATTAATATTTTTAGTGTATTTTATATATTTATTTTTATTTTATTTTACTTATTTATATATTAAAATAAATGAGCATTATGGCTCCACCTTTTAGGTTACTAAAGTATATAGAGTAGGAATTTTAGCAAGTAGTGTAGTCTGGTGCTGCAACTAGGCATTGTGTCGAGTATCGATGGCGATGGGTTAATGTTTTAATGTGCAGTTGGCGATGCCATGAATTGTCTTGTGTTGTAGGAATATTACTACATGTACTGTATTGCTATGTCAAAGTGTGGGCTCTGGGAGCATTGTGTCCAGGCGGCTTTGTATGAGGCTCAGCCACAGGCTTGGCATATGTTACAGGGTCCACATTTCATGTTCTTAATTGGAATAGTATGCCATTAGGCATACCCTTAATAAACGGCATTCATTTGACCTTTTCATATCTTTACATCTGGCTTGCATTGTTGACTGCATAATTTTTTTAATGCATATTTGTATGTATATGGGTTTTTACCTGAAATAAAAGTATTCACAGTCATGTTGTATTAAAATCGATTCACAGTCTACATGAGTTCCATCTTGTTCCAGGTCATTCCGAGACAACAAGCCGGCTCAACTGTGGTACTTTGTGAAGTGTGTCTACTTCGGCCTGTCTGCCTACCAGATCCGTAGCAGCTATCCCAACAGGATCCTGGGAAACTTCCTCACCAAGAAGTACAACTATGCCAACCTCTTCCTCTTCAAAGGGTGCGTCGCTCTATCACTTCATTAGACTCTTACGGGCCATTCACAAATGTCAACATTTACCTATGCATGCAAAATGTACTAATTCACATACCCCCTCCCCCTCCTCCTCCCCCTCACCCTCCCCTACCCTTCCCTGAATTAGTACTTCAAAATGTTGATAATTTTCCAGATAAAAAATATATCGATGTAAATGTTATGGCATGTTATGCATGTATAGAGGACATGCAACACTAGCCATCAGAATATGTTTACACACATTTATCTCCTATAATTATGTTAAGGCTTTTGTCACTGAAACAGGCTATGTTTCTCTAAAAAACAATTCTGTCATATTGGTTATTGTTTTCCAAGAAGTTGTAAAACAACAGTAGTTCTGTAACAGTTCCTACACAGCACTATAAGATACAATGGAGGTCATATTTTGCATGCGACTGACATTAAGACAATTTAGTGACCCCCTTTAGTACACTTTGTACGAATGGGTAAATGTCAACTTGTGAACAGTCCTTTAATGAGGGGGGTGCAGCAGGGATCTAAACGTCCCATCTCCCACCTGTTTTGGGAGCCAATTACCCATCTCCCACAGACACACAATCAGCCATGCAAGTGGCAAACTAGTAAACATATGGCCACACAAGTGGAGCGTGGTGGCTCAGTGGTTAGAGCACCAGACTGTCAATTGAGAGAACTGGGGTTTGAGTCTATGTACTGCTGTTTTGAAATTTGGGCAATTGCATTCACCCAACTTTGCCTGTGTGTCTTGGAAGAGACTATATCTGGTGTCTATGACGGGGTTAGTAAAAGATCCCACACAGGGAAATGGAAAAACCTGTCATGAACTCACAGACCCAGCGGATGCTGCACTTGGTGCTGCCAAACAACTTGCTCTGATAATGAAGTAAATGCCATGACCACCTAGTTTAGGCAGATACTGGTGTTATATAAGACCACATATTATTATTACAAGCACCAAAAGAAAAACAATTAGCTGTACAAGCAGCACAGAGAAAGTAGCTGGTTTGTTGTAGGTTCCTGGCCATCCCGTTCCTGCTGGAGCTGCGCTGTCTCATGGACTGGATGTGGACAGACACCACGCTGTCAGTCGGGCCCTGGCTGCAGGTGGAGGACATCTACGCAAACATCTTCTGTCTTGAGTGCTGGAGGACCTCGGAGAAGGTACGGGTGTTGTGTGAGTGTGCATGCATGTGTGTATGCATGCATGGGTTAGAGGTGGAAGATGTGTTAAATTGAAAGAAACTTTGTGAACTAGGTGTGTGTAAGCATTTTATCAATGATAATACAGTAATTATAAAATGTTCTTTTTTCACAACTATTAAACTCACTTCCTTCCATGCTTCAGCAGTCATGAATTGCCTTCTTCAGGAACTGAATTATGTGATTTAGTTCTTTTACTTGCCAAATGGCTGTCCCATCCATCCATGAATCGACATGAGTGGGATATAAGAGGCCTGCTTGCCATACCATCTGGCTAGTAGAACCAACTCCCGGAATTCAGTCTTTGATTGCTGGAGCGCGGATGTAAGTTAACTATGATAGTTGTAAAAAAAGAATATGTATAATAATATATAATTATATAAAGAAATTTCTATTGTACTAAAATCCTTGGGAGACCCAAGCTCAACTTGAGGAGCATTTTCACCAAGATATTGGTGAAATACAATGACCACCCCTGTATGCTGTAGACATATCATACCATTAAATAGTGCTGTAGACATACCCGACTGTAGACATACCCTGTGTGCTGTAGACATACCCTGTGTGCTATAGACTTACCCGACTGTAGACATACCCTGTGTGCTGTAGACATACCCTGTGTGCTGTAGACTTACCCTGTGTGCTGTAGACATACCCTGTGTGCTGTAGACTTATCCTGTGTGCTGTAGACTTACCCTGTGTGCTGTAGACATACCCTGTGTGCTGTAGACATACCCTGTGTGCTGTAGACATACCCTGTGTGCTGTAGACTTACCCGACTGTAGACATACCCTGTGTGCTGTAGACATACCCTGTGTGCTGTAGACTTACCCTGTGTGCTGTAGACATACCCTGTGTGCTGTAGACGTACCCTGTGTGCTGTAGACATACCCTGTGTGCCGTAGACTTACCCTGTGTGCTGTAGACATACCCTGTGTGCTGTAGACATACCCTGTGTGCTGTAGACATACCCTATGTGCTGTAGACATACCCTGTGCGCTGTAGATGTACCCTGTGTGCTGTAGACATACCCTGTGTGCTGTAGACATACCCTGTGTGCTGTAGACATACCCTGTGTGCTGTAGACTTACCCTGTGTGTTGTAGACTTACCCTGTGTGCTGTAGACATACCCTGTGTGCCGTAGACATACCCTGTGTGCTGTAGACATACCCTGTGTGCTGTAGACTTACCCTGTGTGCCGTAGACTTACCCTGTGTGCCGTAGACATACCCTGTGTGCCGTAGACATACCCTGTGTGCCGTAGACATACCCTGTGTGCCGTAGACATACCCTGTGTGCTGTAGACGTACCCTGTGTGCTGTAGACGTACCCTGTGTGCTGTAGACGTACCCTGTGTGCTGTAGACATACCCTGTGTGCTGTAGACTTACCCTGTGTGCTGTAGACTTACCCTGTGTGCTGTAGACTTACCCTGTGTGCTGTAGACTTACCCTGTGTGCTGTAGACTTACCCTGTGTGCTGTAGACTTACCCTGTGTGCTGTAGACATACCCTGTGTGCCGTAGACTTACCCTGTGTGCTGTAGACTTACCCTGTGTGCTGTAGACATACCCTGTGTGCTGTAGACTTACCCTGTGTGCTGTAGACTTACCCTGTGTGCTGTAGACATACCCTGTGTGCTGTAGACTTACCCTGTGTGCTGTAGACTTACCCTGTGTGCTGTAGACATACCCTGTGTGCTGTAGACTTACCCTGTGTGCTGTAGACATACCCTGTGTGCCGTAGACATACCCTGTGTGCCGTAGACTTACCCTGTGTGCTGTAGACATACCCTGTGTGCTGTAGACATACCCTGTGTGCTGTAGACATACCCTGTGTGCTGTAGACTTACCCTGTGTGCTGTAGACATACCCTGTGTGCTGTAGACATACCCTGTGTGCTGTAGACATACCCTGTGTGCTGTAGACATACCCTGTGTGCTGTAGACTTACCCTGTGTGCTGTAGACATACCCTGTGTGCTGTAGACATACCCTGTGTGCTGTAGACTTACCCTGTGTGCTGTAGACTTACCCTGTGTGCTGTAGACATACCCTGTGTGCTGTAGACTTACCCTGTGTGCTGTAGACTTACCCTGTGTGCTGTAGACTTACCCTGTGTGCTGTAGACTTACCCTGTGTGCTGTAGACTTACCCTGTGTGCTGTAGACGTACCCTGTGTGCTGTAGACATACCCTGTGTGCTGTAGACATACCCTGTGTGCTGTAGACTTACCCTGTGTGCTGTAGACTTACCCTGTGTGCTGTAGACTTACCCTGTGTGCTGTAGACTTACCCAACACCTCGGGGGATGAAGAAGAAGGCTGTCATCAAGTATGGGATTGGAGGACTGCTCCTCTTCATCCTCGTCTTCATCATCTGGTTTCCTCTCCTCCTCTTCTCTCTCGCCAACGCCGTCTTCCAAGCAAACCCGCCCATCGAGTGTGAACTCGTCATCCAGTTTGGCAGCTACGAGGTGAGTTACAGCTGCATCAGACCTCTGCAGTAGGGGTACTGCCTATATGTAGGCAATACAAATACACTAATTAGCCAATTTCTGTTATTTAATTGTCAAGAAGTAACTATATTCAGCCAGCAAGGTCGGAACATTTGAAATGTCATACCTTTGGCTGTGAGATGTTGGACCTTTGGCTGTGAGATGTTGGACCTTTGGCTGTGAGATGTTGCAGTATGAAGCAGATTTGTACATGTGTAGATATTTTGATGGTGACATTCCCAAAACACCAGTATGCGTATCAGTATTTTGCGAAAACTGCCAATTGTAAGGGTAGGCTCATTTGCGACATGACTAAGAGCTGGAGGTATGTGATTTTTTCTAAACTCATTCAGCACATTGGTAACATAGTGCCGCTGGATGTCATCAAGTTTTAGAATTTTTGATGGTCACATTTTCTGATAATCATGCAAAACATGGCTACCAATGGGAAGATCAACTGTGATCTGTGGCCTGTAGCAGATCATAATCGTTTAATAGCACTGAATACTTTCCCACGGATGCATCTGTTAATATGGCTGGGGCACCTATTCTACCATTTTTTTTTAATTGACTAGTTTCAATAGAATTTTCTAAGATAAACTAACCATCTGTTCTCAGACTAGTTGAAATACTAAATAATATTCCCGAGGTATGAAAGTTTTTGCTTTTAGTTTTAGTAGTTGTTGGCATTTTAGATTTTAAAAACATGTTTGTAAATATGACAGTTGAACCACAAATTGTCAGTTTATTTTATTTTGAGAAACACAGAAAAAATTACGTACATATAGGCATCAGTATCATTTATAAAATCGAGGCAGAACACCATTAAATAGGCCCACACCATTAAATAGAGACCCGGGCTTAATCACTGTGCCACAGCATTCCACTGATAACTCCTTAAGATATATATAAGATATATATTTTGAACACAGAAATTCTAAAAATTTTATTTTTTATTATATACTCTGTTGTGTGAAAGAAGCATGTTGACACACTAAACTATTTTAGATGTATCCAGTAAACATAGAAATTCTTAACTTTTGAAGATGTATGATGCGTTGTATATTCCAATATGGTGACCTGCTGTGTGTGCTATTCTGCAGCCGGTGTTCCACATGACAACTCAACAGCGGTTCATGCATGTCGTCAGTGACTACAACTACAACCAGCTGAAAACAGCGAATAAGAAACACAAGGTTTGTCATCATCATTATCTCTCAGATTTCAGCAGTGAGACCAGGATGATGAGTCATAATGGAAGGCAGTAGCTATTTCTTATGGAACTGAATTGGATTGTTTCACATCATGTGATCTGCTTTTTGATGAGTCTTGAAAGGTGCAGTTGTGATAAATTCATCAGCACATATTGTTCTACCAAATATGGCATCTCCTAGTTCAGTTACTTTCAATGCTTTCAAAATATGATGATGTTTGGTACTGCTTTCTTGGTTTTAGGGACACATAATTCTTGCATGAATTACTCCCCAAAACATGGAAAGATTATGCAAACATTTGATGTCAATATTATATTTCAAAAATGCCTGGCGTATTGTGTATGCCGAACAATTGTCATGTAACTCGGGGCCGAGGCAACAAACAGTCCCCTCTATGTTCGAAGAATTCCTTGTTTGGCAACCACCTTGAATTAGGAATTGAATTAAAGAATGAAACGACTTCATGTTCTTAATGTTTAAAAAAAAGTATCTGTTCCCAACCTCAGTGGTTGCAAAAACAAAATAAACTTATTATTAAGCCTATTATTGCAGGGTGCGACAGCGTTCTTATCGGCCTACTCAGCAGAGGACGTCTACATGGTTGAGATTAACGGAGAGTCGTCGGCTCTGTGGGACATCAGTCCCCCGAGTGTAAAGAATCTCTACGATGACTTCATGAACAACTTGACTGTCATCAACATGTACACCTCAGTCATCATCAAACGGTCAGTCGCTACTGCGAGAAAATAAATAATATAGCTGCTTGAATGCATAATAATTCAAGTAGTTTCTTACTGGGTTTTACGCTATATAAGTGTAATATTTATTTATTCTATAACTATTTATTTATATTACCCATATCATATAAACCTTTATGAGAGCTGTTTGTGTGTTACAGCGAGCCAAAGAAGGGCATGACTTCTGACACAACATCCACTGACTTTGTGTTCCCCCTGAAGGCTGGTGACCCTAAGGCCAACAAGATAAGACAGGCCATCGCAGGCATGATTAATGGCACCTACACAGGCTCCATGTACGTACCAACACATCCCTGGCACACAGTGGTATTGTGGTAGAATGTCCCTCTCTCAACTGAGTGGGCCAGGGTTCCAACCCACTTGGTGCCATTCAAAGCAATTTCATTCAGTCCCAGTTATCTAATTTTAGTCATCAGTATAATTGAATACTTGGTACCTGGCTGTATAATTGAATACCCCTGTACCTGGCAGTGATGGGATTCCTGTGATGGAATTATGATAATGAAGAGCTTTTATGCAGAAATTGCAGCATGGCCGAATGCTTCCAAGAGAAATTGAAATGGTGTTTTTGTAGAAGCCTCATTTGCTGAAACATATCTGAAATACATGTTATCAGTTGAAGTCCCTTGTTTATACTATATGAGATCTGGGTTTTTAATTACTCATATAATTTGGTGTTTTCTTCCATTTAGTCATTATTTGTGGATAAGGATAAGATTTTACGGCACATTTTAAGTGTCCACTCTGATAAACTACAGTGCCCAATCCAAAGATGGACAAGGGGAGGGGAAAAAAACATTTACCAGCCAGTTTATTGTTCTGTTACTTCCTGACTCTACCTGCATCTTCTTTGTTGGTTGCAGTTATCTGGAAGACGTCTTTCCTCGGTTCATGCACGTGCCAGCCACAGGGAGAATGTCAACTGTAAAAACCTTAGTCGAAAGTAAGTCTTGTAATGATGTAGTTAGAAGAGTGCGGTGGTGCAGTGGTTAGAACGTCGGACTCTCACTCGAGTGGACTGGCGTTCGAAGCCTCTTGCTGCTGTTTCAAAGCTTGGGCAATTTTGTTCACTCCACATGAATGTGAACGAATAGTCTTCACACAGTAACTGCAGTGTGGCTGAATGCTTCCCAGAGAAGTCAAATTGGTGTTGAAATGAACAGGTCTACCAGGGGGTGAAGTGTAAAGAGGTTTAAACATTCCTACGGACTGGATACCCCGTTATATAAGAATGTACCTTTTTTACATAGAAGTGACATTTGTTGCAGACTAAAGCAATGTGACGCTGCAGTTAGAGCAGTCTGGTAGCGATACAAAGAAGTGACATTTGTTGCAGACTACAGCAATGTGACGCTGCAGTTAGAGCAGTCTGGTAGCGATACAAAGAAGTGACATTTGTTGCAGACTACAGCAATGTGACGCTGCAGTTAGAGCAGTCTGGTAGCGATACAAAGAAGTGACATTTGTTGCAGACTACAGCAATGTGACGCTGCAGTTAGAGCAGTCTGGTAGCGATACAAAGAAGTGACATTTGTTGCAGACTACAGCAATGTGACAGTGCAGTTAGAGCAGTCTGGTAGCGATACAAAGAAGTGACATTTGTTGCAGACTACAGCAATGTGACAGTGCAGTTAGAGCAGTCTGGCAGCGATACAAAGAAGTGACATTTGTTGCAGACTACAGCAATGTGATGCTGCAGTTAGAGCAGTCTGGTAGCAATACAAAGAAGTGACATTTGTTGCAGACTACAGCAATGTGACAGTGCAGTTAGAGCAGTCTGGTAGCGATACAAAGAAGTGATATTTGTTGCAGACTACAGCAATGTGACAGTGCAGTTAGAGCAGTCTGGTAGCGATACAAAGAAGTGACATTTGTTGCAGACTACAGCAATGTGACGCTGCAGTTAGAGCAGTCTGGTAGCGATACAAAGAAGTGACATTTGTTGCAGACTACAGCAATGTTACACTGCAGTTAGAGCAGTCTGGTAGCGATACAAAGAAGTGACATTTGTTGCAGACTACAGCAATGTGACGCTGCAGTTAGAGCAGTCTGGTAGCGATACAAAGAAGTGACATTTGTTGCAGACTACAGCAATGTGATGCTGCAGTTAGAGCAGTCTGGTAGCAATACAAAGAAGTGACATTTGTTGCAGACTACAGCAATGTGACAGTGCAGTTAGAGCAGTCTGGTAGCGATACAAAGAAGTGACATTTGTTGCAGACTACAGCAATGTGATGCTGCAGTTAGAGCAGTCTGGTAGTGATACAAAGAAGTGACATTTGTTGCAAACTACAGCAATGTAACGCTGCAGTTAGAGCAGTCTGGTAGCAATACAAAGAAGTGACATTTGTTGCAGACTACAGCAATGTGACGCTGCAGTTAGAGCAGTCTGGTAGTGATACAAAGAAGTGACATTTGTTGCAGACTACAGCAATGTGACGCTGCAGTTAGAGCAGTCTGGTAGTGATACAAAGATGTAACATTTGTTGCAGACCACAGCAATGTGACGCTGCAGTTAGAGCAGTCTGGTATCGATACAAAGAAGCAATGGTGGAAGCTTCAGGAGAGAATCCGTCCGAGGCCGTTTGAGCCGGCCCATGCTGGCAACCAGCCTCGCCTTCAGAACTCTCTCAACATTGTTACATTCAATGACCGAGTCGCTCCAGAGACGTTGTCTTTCTTCACAAACCAAGGGTCAGTGTCATATATTTGTAACTGTTTATGTAAATTCCACGTTTCTATTGCTCTGAAACATATTAAAAAAAATTGAAGAGAAACTAGCAAGTATTCAAGACTAGATGCTTGCTCAGACTTCTAAGATAAGATGGAGTGAATTCATCACCAACGAGGAAGTCTTTAAAAGAGCAAATGCAGAACCAATCAAGGCAACGATATTGAAAAGAAGATGGAGTTATTTGGGCCATGTCCTTAGAGTGCTGCCAACAAGAACACCAAAGCAGGCGTGGTACTGGAAACCATCTGGAAAAAGAGGACGCACAAAAGAAACATACCAATGAACCATCGCAAAAGAGAATGGCTGAAGACACAGGACCTTGAAAGAATGACTGAAGACACAGGACCTAGAAAGAATGACTGAAGACACAGGACCTTGAAAGAATGACTGAAGACACAGGAGCTTGAAAGAATGACTGAAGACACAGGACCTAGAAAGAATGACTGAAGACACAGGACCTAGAAAGAATGACTGAAGACACAGGACCTAGAAAAAAATGACTGAAGACACAGGACCTTGAAAGAATGACTGAAGACACAGGACCTAGAAAGAATGACTGAAGACACAGGACCTTGAAAGAATGAAGACACATGACCTGGAAAGAATGAAGACACAGGACCTAGAAAGAATGACTGAAGACACAGGACCTTGAAAGAATGAAGACACAGGACCTCGAAAGAATGACTGAAGACACAGGACCTTGAAAAAATGAAGACACAGGACCTAGAAAGAATGACTGAAGACACAGGACCTTGAAAGAATGAAGACACAGGACCTAGAAAGAATGACTGAAGACACAAGACCTAGAAGGAATGACTGAAGACACAGGACCTGGAAAGAATGACTGAAGACACAGGACCTTGAAAGAATGACTGAAGACACAGGAGCTTGAAAGAATGACTGAAGACACAGGACCTAGAAAGAATGACTGAAGACACAGGACCTAGAAAGAATGACTGAAGACACAGGACCTAGATAGAATGACTGAAGACACAGGAGCTTGAAAGAATGACTGAAGACACAGGACCTTGAAAGAATGACTGAAGACACAGGACCTAGAAAGAATGGCTGAAGACACAGGACCTTGAAAAAATGAAGACACAGGACCTAGAAAGAATGACTGAAGACACAGGACCTTGAAAGAATGAAGACACAGGACCTAGAAAGAATGACTGAAGACACAAGACCTAGAAATAATGACTGAAGACACAGGACCTAGAAAGAATGACTGAAGACACAGGACCTTGAAAGAATGAAGACACAGGACCTTGAAAGAATGACTGAAGACACAGGACCTTGAAAGAATGAAGACACATGACCTGGAAAGAATGACTGAAGACACAGGACCTTGAAAGAATGAAGACACAGGACCTAGAAAGAATGACTGAAGACACAGGACCTTGAAAGAATGAAGACACAGGACCTAGAAAGAATGACTGAAGACACACGACCTAGAAGGAATGAGTGAAGACACAGGACCTAGAAAGAATGACTGAAGACACATGACCTTGAAAGAATGAAGACACAGGACCTTGAAAGAATCACTGAAGACACAGGACCTTGAAGGAATGAAGACACATGACCTGGAAAGAATGGCTGAAGACACAGGACCTTGAAAAAATGAAGACACAGGACCTAGAAAGAATGACTGAAGACACAGGACCTTGAAAGAATGAAGACACAGGACCTAGAAAGAATGACTGAAGACACAAGACCCAGAAGGAATGACTGAAGACACAGGACCTAGAAAGAATGACTGAAGACACAGGACCTTGAAAGAATGAAGACACAGGACCTTGAAAGAATGACTGAAGACACAGGACCTAGAAAGAATGATTGAAGACACAGGACCTAGAAAGAATGGCTGAAGACACAGGACCTAGAAAGAATGATTGAAGACACAGGACCTAGAAAGAATGGCTGAAGACACAGGACCTTGACAAAATTAAGACACAGGACCTTGAAAGAATGGCTGAAGACACAGGACCTTGAAAGAATGAAGACACAGGACCTAGAAAGAATGGCTGAAGACACAGGACCTAGAAAGAATGGCTGAAGACACAGGACCTGGAAAGAATGACTGAAGACACAGGACCTAGATAGAATGACTGAAGACACAGGACCTTGAAAGAATGACTGAAGACACAGGACCTTGAAAGAATGAAGACACAGGACCTTGAAAGAATGACTGAAGACACAGGACCTTGAAAAAATTAAGACACAGGACCTTGAAAGAATGACTGAAGACACAGGACCTTGAAAGAATGAAGACACAGGACTTAGAAAGAATGACTGAAGACACAGGACCTAGATAGAATGACTGAAGACACAGGACCTTGAAAGAATGACTGAAGACACAGGACCTTGAAAGAATGACTGAAGACACAGGACCTTGAAAAAATTAAGACACAGGACCTTGAAAGAATGACTGAAGACACAGGACCTTGAAAGAATGAAGACACAGGACTTAGAAAGAATGACTGAAGACACAGGACCTTGAAAAAATGAAGACACAGGACCTAGAAAGAATGAAGACACAGGACCTTGAAAGAATGAAGACACAGGACCTAGAAAGAATGGCTGAAGACACAGGACCTAGAAAGAATGGCTGAAGACACAGGACCTGGAAAGAATGACTGAAGACACAGGACCTAGAAAGAATGGCTGAAGACACAGGACCTTGAAAGAAACGCTGAAGATAGAAATGGATGGCGTTGATTGCTCTCTCTGCCTTGTGTGCCTGGTGGGACGCGTCTGCAGTATCACTATTGTGACCATTATCATCTACTTTAGCATCATTGTTGACACTTTCTCAGATGCAGTATTTTTTTTACCTGGCTTGAGCATTCACATAATTGACAAAACTCATGGTTCAATCGAGGACACTCCCATTAACACATATAACATCACTAGCATGGCAGCCACCCTTGTAAAGAAAATTATGTAAAGGAAAATTAATACATAATTAGCATCATGTGATCAGCATGTACAAATTGATAAACATTATACATTTACAAACACATATAAATAAAACTTATTTAGATTTTTGTTTATATATATTTAAAGTTTTTACTTATTTTTTTACTTTTTAGATTTTTAATGCATATGGGTATGTATATGGGTTTTTAATAAAAGTATTCATATCGATTAATTATGTTCACAAACTCACCTTCTCCTTACAGCATCATTGGCTTGTACGTGTCCTTCATCCTGGTCATCGGCAGCTTCGTACGCATGCAGACGAGCGGACTCACACACAACATCATGTTTGACGAACTGCCACACGTGCAGCGCATCCTGCATCTGTGCAATGACATCTACCTGGTGCGGGAGTCGGGTGACATGGCGCTCGAGGAGGAGCTCGTTGCCAAACTCATCTTCCTCTACCGCTCACCGCAGACAATGATCAAGTGGACTAGACCACCCAAGGAGAAAGACGATTAAATGTAGCAGAAGACCACCCATAGAGATGATACCATGCAGTGATGGGGATGGAAAACTAACTAGTTAACGAGACCAATGCCCAGCGGGAACTAGGACGACTGTCTCATGATAGCAGTCACTGTTTCATGTTACGCTGTGTCTAGTTGAATACGGGAGTGACTGTTGCATCTCCTAAGGCGGTCTTAGCTTTTATGTTGAACCCTAATTTGTTTAATTAAAGAGCTAAGGTTATTTTTTCTTTATTTATAGTAGGAGACACATTTTTTATTTGCCCAAATTTTTCAGCCATCTTATATCATAAATGGTAATATCAGTGGTTTAGTAAATAATTTTTTTCATATGTTGGTACCCAAAATGTTTTGCTTTTTGTTGTTAAAATGTCATGGACGTAGATGTAAAAACTAACCCCTGTGAGATTAATGGTCACCCCCTAAGTTGTCTGTGGTTGAGCAGAGGACTCGTATACCAACCATACCCAATTGGCTGATCTCTACCATTGATTTTGGTGTGCTTACCAAGTTTATCTCGTAATCGGCCTGAGTTTACAGCCCGAGTGTGTAGTGTAATATCAGTACTGTATTGGAATTCACTACCATAGCAGTTGGCTGCAACATAGATAGGTGTGTGTGTGTGTTGTGCTGTGTCGTTCAATATAGCAAACAATGGTTAGCAGACACGAGTGTATTGAGTATTTTCCTAAGATTACTCACTGCCTGCAGGTTGTTACTGATGTTGCTTTTCTATCCAGTACAGATTCCTGCAAGGGTACATTTGCGAAATGTTTTGCAAAACAAAACATGGTTAAAACGATGACAATGTCAGTCAAAGGTGTGCGGGTAAAGAATAATTTTTCTCATATAATGGGATATCAAGAAGTCGATAGTTAACTACTAAACTGCTGTGGTCTATATTATATTTATACTTTATTAAAATTAATGTACTTGTATATCTCTTAATGTATATTAGAGTAGATTATCAGTTGATAGATAATTTATTACAAATCATACGTGTGATTCTGTAAGATTAACTCTGTTTACTGAAGATTTATTTTGCCGCAAACAGAATTTTATTGTGTATATTTTTGGGAACATGGATTCATTTGTATGCATACATAAGCTTTTAGGCTAAATGTTAATGTAATTTAATGTACAATGTGATGTGTAGCTGTTGGGGTATTTAGAGGAGTAGCATTTAGAACAGTCAGAGTATTTATCCCTGTAGTCCTGTTGCAAGACAGGAATCAGTGTGTGGCTGTGGCAGTGTAATGTAATGGCTATGGCAGTGTATTGCAGTCATTTTATAAAATTTCTTAATTTGGATTAATTTTCAAACCGCTGTGCCATGATTGATTAGTTAAATTATATTTTTTCGATGAAATATATTTAAACAATCGTTGTCTTTTGTTTAGTGCCTTGATGTTCGTTCAAGGGAGGTGTGTCCTAGTTTTCAGAGTGACCAGTTTTATCCAGAGTACTCCTAAATGAATATGCTAACATGTGACGTTTTGCACATATGTGGAAGTTGACATATTCGTTTGTTTATGTTATCACACTATACACTGACAATTGCAAACATGCTTTTGTGCTTAGTTTTGTAAATGACATTTTTCATAATCAAATGGTTGCCCCTAATGAGTATATAAACCCTAACACTATTATATCTCGCCAAGCTGTATAATACTTTTGCTACTGTTGCTGTAGATTCTACCTTTAAACAACTGCTGTATCCTTTATAGTACTTTCTTGCTACAGGTGGTAGAATGTGTTGTATTGCTTTATAAGCTAACATGAATTGATACTGAACAATCAGTATTTCATTGATGGTGTTGGCAATAAATAGTAATTAATATTTAAATGTTGTTGTTATTTGTTCACAGTCCTTTTTTTCAAAACTAATATGTGTCAACAATATATCTTTTTCATTGTTGTTCAACCATAAGGTTGATCAATTATTACATATTCAGGTACTGTATAAGTCAATGAATTGCAAAGTACTTCTGACACAATAACGTTAACTTGTAAGATATATATTATAATAGTAATTGCTGAGGCTGCTGAGAGCATTGATCCACTTCAGTTGACATTGAATATCATGCCAAATGAACCATCCCTTAGCAAACAAATCTATAGAATTCTTAAAAAGTTCTATTAAAATTCTATTGAAATCTATAGATTCTATAGAAGCAGTTGGTGTCTACTTAAATTTTCCATACATTTGTATAGAATTTTATGGACTTCTACAGAGCATAGCAGAATATGATATAGAAAAATACAGAAACTCCAAATTCTATAGCTGTCAGCAAAAATTTTATAGAATATTCTATACATTTTTTTAATTCAGTTTGGTCAAGTTAACACAAAACGTTGCCACCTGAGTCACATGTGGGACAAATGAAAGTGGGCCATATTCCCCATCAAATGGCGTCCTGTATTCAAAACAACTACATCATGCCTTCGTGCACAAGGGATTCCACGGACATGTGCATATTTTCCAAGCCATACACTACAAATGTTAATCTGGGCACAACGTCATAACATTCCTAGTACCAGGAATCAATCTTCAAATATGGCCATATTTCTGTTAAAATTTTTTTTCCAGGGAACAAGTTTGTTTTGTCATGAACAAGGAAATAAAATAGAGGTCCAAACCATGAGCGTAGACATTGTTTATGTTGTATACAATACATATAAGACCATATTAATATAGGTATTGCATACAATGGTCAATGTAAACACTGCGTACGCTCGTGGTCCAGTCCCTTATGGCCCATGGATTTATTTGGAACCAAATCATGGGGTCAGACCACAGTAGAAAATTGCATTGGTGGCCATGCTAACGTTTTGTCTGATTTATAAGAAAACCTGACCATCAAAAATTCTTAAACTTGTTCATAGCAACTGCCATCATCTCACTGACATGCTCACCAGCTTTTATCAAAATCACATACCTCCAGCTCTTTTAAAACGCCCCCACGTGTGATGCCCATCAATATTGACAAAAATAGCCATGTATTCATGCGCCCACGTGGCCCATAGCAGAAACATTCCCATAAATCCATAGACATAAATAGAACACCCGTTAGTAAAACAAGACAGCTAAGCTCTTATCAGTTGACACATGATAAAGTGATGCTGGCATGGACCAGTGACATTCATGCTGCTGCACGGCAAGAACCCACTGGAGGCCCAGTGTTTATACTGTACAGCACCCAGTCTTCATCATATATCTATATATATACAGTACTAATAAGAGATTAATACTACATAGCTATATATACTTAATACCTTATTATGTGCACAAACTATCCATGCACCTTATATATCAAATATCATAACATATTAACTATAACAGTAGCACCACTAAACATGATCGAAACTGAACTTTCTGAAGTGCTCTATACATGTATTAGATAATGACTGCAAGAGCTCAAAATCTCATTAAGCCCTGTTGGACATTCTTCTCTAAGGTCCCAAAAATATTCTTTTCCCATCTTCCAACACATTCCCCAGCTGCTCCATCACATCTATTTCCACCTGGAGATCAAGATCTTTCTTGAATGTTATCTGGCCAACTTACCCAAGGACACGCCTCATGTAAAGAAATGTGCTCTCTCATTTAAGCTGTCAATTGTTTTAGTAGTCAACCTTTCACATGGTTTGTCAAACAAATGCATAGAATGCAATGAATGTTGCAATGTGTACAGAATGAGTTACATGATAGTGGTTCATACAATGAAGAAAAGGCAAACGACGACCAAAAAGGGAGAGCCTTGTTAAATACAGATGACTTAATAAAGAAAAAAAATCTTATTAATGAGCTGACATCTAGTAGAGTTTTATAAAAGAGTTACAAATATGCATACATGCACGCACACATTATTTATAAAACTGAATCCTACCCCTATAACATTTTATGTTGCACCCAATCAATGTGACTACTGGGAAAAACTTAATGTACGCTCCCCCAAGAAAAACAAACGTATCTGTAATATATTGATATTTCAGAACATTTTTGAAACTATTTTTAACATGCTATGTTCACACTATAAACAGTACTACCCTATGTGTCATGCAGTGGATGCAACTGTTTCTGCCGTGCAATGAAATGCCGGCCAGTGGTCCACACCCGCTTCACTGCAGTGAGCTGGCTTGTCGCTCTTGTTTATAGGGGGGGGGTGATTAATGATGTAACTCAATGCATAAATCCCAATAAACAGGAAGGTCAACTGTGGTCTTACCCCTGATGCATTTCTGGGGACTAGTAAGACTAGTGCTTTGACGTCACTGGGCGTCATCTTTGATGTAGCTAGTAACGTATAGACGGCGCTTCTGTTACTGGCGTCTAACCAGAAACCCCGATGGGCGGCGCTACTGTGAAGTGATGCTACTGTCCGATAATCGTTTCCGGGTGTTTTCCAGATATTCGTTTTTTCGTCCTCTCTTCTTCTTTATAGTGTGATACAAGGTAATCAAACGCGAAATCTATTTAGCAAAGTTTGTAACCAAGTTTTTAGGTACTGGAACATCCGTCAGTTCTGAAGCAAGTGTGGGTAAATGTGGAAATTGAATCGCGGATTCCAGAATCCAGGCAGGCAAGCAGTTACAGTAAACCCCTATTATTTTCGAGCTTATTTATGGTTTATAAACTATGACATTATACTCAAAACGCACATATATTTGACGGAAGAGGACTGCTGCAGATGAATAGACGTGTCTCACATGGCATAGACAATCTGCATTGATGTGAAAGCTTCTAGCTGTGAAAGTAAGTTAACTTTTAAATAATAATGTTATGGGGTAGTTATACTTTAGTGTAATCAATTAAGGTTGCATTATGATTTAAATCATGTTGCTTACTTATGATTGCAATATGATTTCAGTCATTGCTTACTTATTATAATTTCATTTTAATCATAATTACTTGGATGTCTTAGTCGTAGATGGTGATAATTTGCAGTACACATGACATAACTAACATATTTCACAGGTTAAAGTTGTCAACATCATTCACCTTATAAATATCTAGGTAACACTCTTAAAGATAGCCATTGGTCCCTTCTATCTGGTGTCTGCCAGGAAAAGTAAAAGATCTGACACGGGAAAGTGTGTAACCTGCTGTGGATTCAAAAGTCACACAGCTTGTGATCTCTTCTTCTTCTGGGTACGAGTCAACCCTCTCTTCAAGGCTTATAGACTTGGTGTGGGTGCACATGTGCTAAAGTGCTGTAAGAGAAAATAATAAAATATTTGGAAGAAAGAAAACATGATAGCGTGCGTGTAGAACTGCAATTTGAGGAGAAGAAAAGTTGATAGCGTGAAAAATGCAATATCAATTAATGTTGCAGTCTGTAGATCTTCTGTCTGAAAATTTCCAAACTTGGTGCTGTAGCCAGGGCTGGGTCCAATTACACAAAATTATATCAATTACAGTTACATTAATTTTTTTATTTCAATTACAATTACAGTAATAATTTTCCAAATCAATTACAATTACACTGTTTCAATTTCAATTACAATTACATTATTCAGAACCAAATATATTCAGCATTTGTTAATTATGTATTTTTGCATGTTTTTCTGAATTTCAATATTTTGTACACAATTGATAAACAAATATAACAGTAATGTTTGTACATTTTGTTGAATTGTGACTTTGAATTATACTAAATAAAAAGATAGCCGTTTAAAACATATTTTTATTATATAAGAATACAATGCAGTATCCAGACATAATCCTACAGGACATATTCCTTACAGACAAAATCACACAATATGAAAAGTTAACAAAATCCCACAGGATAAAATCCCACAGGCCGTAATACAATATTTATTTGTAGTTCCTCTCTAAGCATCCTTTCTAGTTTTGCAGACATTTATCCGTGTGCATTTCTTACATTTTTCTTCGGGAAATACTAATAATAGTGTAGGTTGTGTTTACTTTGAGGTTGTAGCTCCTGCTCTAAGCTAACATTCTTAATTATATACCAGTATACCACTTGCAAGAGTATTCAACTTGTCATTAAAAGAGGGAGTTGTTCCGTTTAAATGGAAAGAAGCAGACACAGTACCATTATTTAAAAAGGGTTCAAGAAATTAGTCAGAGAATTACAGACCAGTGAGTTTAACGTCAGTGATTTGTAAATTATTAGAAAGGTTAATTAAAGACCATATGGTGGACTTCCTCGTTAAGCATAAATTATTAAATTCATCTCAACATGGATTCCTTAAAGCGAGGTCATGCTTAACAAATATGTTATGTTTTTTGGAAGAAATCACTAAGTGGATAGACGTGTGATCGCCAGTAGATATTATCTACTTAGATTTTCAGAAAGCTTTTGACTAAGTGCCACATCAAAGATTACTACTTAAATTAAAAGCCCATGGTATTGGAGATAGCATAACTGACTGGATAGAACAATGGCTGACTGACAGAAGACAACGAGTTGTAGTAGATGGAGAAGTTTCAAATTGGAAATCGGTTTTGAGTGGGGTACCTCAAGGATCAGTATTAGGACCTATATTATTCTTAATATATATCAATGACTTGGACGACAGTATAACAAGTAACGTACTGAAATTTGCGGATGACACAAAACTGTTTAGAAAGGTTAATACTGATGGTGATAAACAACATTACAAAATGATCTAGACAGATTAGTGAAATGGTCTGAGAAATGGCAGATATTATTAAATTTTGGGAAATGTAAATGCCTACTTACAGGACATGGGAACTTGGATGTAAACTATAAAATGGGAGATACTGTTCTGGGTACTACTGTAAAAGAAAAGGACTTAGGAGTTACAATAAGCGCTGATATGAAAGTTTCAGAGCAGTGTGGTATTGCAGCTTCAAAGCCTTTGGCTTGGATGGCAAATCTTGTTAAATCTTCTTGTTAAATCTTGTTAATTGGCCTGCCCTTTGCTTTGTGTTGGGAATGGGGAGAGAGGCCATATAAACAGTCCTTGCCACCTGACCTGTCAGGTTATTCCAATTGGCTATTGTACGGGTAAAAAGCTATACTGGATGAATTGCTTAGTGATTATGGGGAGTTGAAAAGCTTCAGAATGCATGTGTCGGGAGGGTCTCACCAGGGGTATAAGTTGAGGGAAGAGGTCCAGGGCGATTATACCATGTAATGTCTTATAAATCATGACAAGGCAGATGTCGGTTCTCCTTTGTTGGAGGCTGCGCCAGTGCTAGTGTTTGATCATGGTGCTGACACTTGCTTCATGGTTGTAGTTGTTGCAAACATACTGATGATACCGTCTCTAAAACTCACAAGTGACAGAATAATTAATTGGTTGATTGAGATCACTTATCGGAAGAAGAAGAAATATAGACAGATACCCAGATAGACAGTGGCAAGTTTATGGTTTAAAATATTAACAAATAAAATAGTTTGTAAAAATTAAGATATCATTATAATGAAATGCACAGTGTGACAAGGTGACAGTTCTCAGTATAATTCTGGTAATTAATCTTCTTTGCCTAAGCCACGATTTATGACAAGAAAAAGTTGACACAATATATTTGAAGGCAATTAGATATGTAGAGGCTGTTTCTAATACTCTCTATACACTAATTTTCTCATCAGCTTCTGTTACTACCCAGCTCTTTGTGCACATGTGTTACTAGGTATTATTAGGTACTTTACGGCCAATCAAATGCTTAATTGAAGGTAAGATTGAGCTGTAACAGTGGAAGCCATTGATCTGTAATATCACCAGTCATGTAAAACCTACTAGGGCTTATGCAATCTGTGGACCATCATGCTTATCTTTTTTGTTTCTCCAAGCAAAATATAGTGCTCATGGTTTAGGAAGTGGATGGTTTGGGTATGAACTGTTGCACATTACATCAGACATATTTAGCATTTTTCATGCTATGCTGCTGTTCATATTGTTTCTTCTTATTGTTTCAGCTTTGGTATTTGGACAGTGTCATAGACAAATAAGAGTGAAAATGCCTGAGACGGCTGAAAACATCAAGAAGGTGGCTGTCGTCATGGATGGTCAGCAAACACAGTTTCTCGAACTTGATCAGGTAATCATTTTCACTTTCAAGGTCCTATGGAACATTTGGTTCATCCTCAACGTGAACAGGTAATCAGTTTCACTTTCAAGGTCAGTTTTATTGTTTCACTTGTCACATTTCAGATTAATTTTGCCAAAAACTTAACCTAACTTGTATCGACTATCAATTATGACATGTTAGCTTTTTTGTGCACATTTTTATATCAAAAAGTCAGTGAAAAGAAGAAGAAAAATAGTCGACCAGCTCTATATGTTGTAACATGTCATAAGGCTTATGACAGCTCTATATGTTGTAACATGTCATAAGGCTTATTACACTTTCGCAAGTCACCTTATCTAATGATCAATGATTTTAACAGAATGATCTTAACAAAACTTTCAATTATTTTAACAAAAGTCTTGTTCATTAATTAAACCAACTGTACATATTACTTAAACTAACGTGTAGGTTAATGATGATGTTAATCTCATTAGAACATCAACAAATCTGATTCATGATAGGCTAAACCAGTTGAGTATAGAGTTAAATTTTAATTATCTTATGTTGAGTTAAGTTTTAATTATATTACTTTTATAGCTGTAATGGGTATTGCATTGTAACCGGTTTCGTTTCCAGATTCATGATAGGCTAAAACAATTGAGTAGGGAGTTAAATTTTTATTATGTTATGTGGAGTTAAGTTTTAATTATATTATAGTTGTAGGTATAATGGATATTGCATTGTAACCAGTTTCAATTAATGTACCGTATTCAACCTAACAAGCGTACAGTATGCTTGAAAAAAAATTGGGCCATGAAAAAAAGTCAAGGAATATGTTCTTATAAGCGTACACCAACATTTTTTTCTAGACAATAAGGTAACTGTTTAACACTAGTGGTGTGTTATGCTCATGCCTTCTTAAGTTCTTAGTTATACAGTTAAATAGTTCTTTTATGCATTTTCTTTTGAAATAATCTGTTATAGGATCGTCCATTGGCGGCCATCATAAGAAATCTTTGTGATGTGTAAGTATGAATCTAGCTGGTGTTATTTGAGAGGCAATACTGCTACATCAAGAATGCCATAATTTGCCAGGAACACTGCTTACTGGGTAGTCAACTTATCAATGGTGATTGGAAAATAAATAAGTTTTTTGACAAATACAACAATGTACGAGACAAAAAAAAGCAGCTGCTGACCCCTCCCCCCTAATGAAACCTATTTTATGTTGTGAGATGGCGCTTTACCAATGTGTGATTATTATTCGTTCATGTAATGTGCAGTGTTTTACTGGCTATCCCTTACAGAAAGTGAAAAAAACAGGGCAAAGAACTATCTGGTGCCTGTTTAACCAGTACCTGGTAGCTGTTAAATTCATGTATGCACTCGCAGAAACATTATATTATAATGTAGATAATACCATATTTAGTCACTATGCATTGTAATAACTGTTTTAATGTGTAAGTTCTTTGTTTTATTTATCCTTTTTTATATAGATTAATTATTTAGTTAATTTAAAATATTTTTTAACCTAAAATGTAAGCATAACATTTTAACTAACACATATATTTTACCTGTTGTAATTATATTCAATCTTATGCTTGCAACTGGAAATAAATAGTTATTTCATGTTATGTCATATTATCTGTAGATGGTTGTTGACAAACCCCGATGACTTTAGTCTTCAGTTCAACGATGACAACCGTCATGGGTTTATAACAGAACGAGTGAGTATTAGCCGGTTCTTTCTCCACGACCCCAAATGGAAATGGTAGAAGACCCCATGAGTGTCATTGAGACAACAGCATTGAGGTCGATGGGGCCCTTAGCAAAATATTAAATACCCTCTTCAGTTTGATTTTTTCACTTTGTCTCATTTCAGATTCATTTCATGAAAAATTAAACATACCTACCCTGTTGTATTCAGTATGAGTCCATCATATGCTACCTCAAGCAGAATTTTTACTTAGTTTTGGCGATATAAGAGTGGCTCCATCTCTCACATAAGGCTGCTCACGCTTGTGCAAGTTAGCTGATCTAGTTATCAACATCAATGCTTTTTACACAAGTAGTCACTCTTTTTTTTAAACCAACTGTGCATATTACACTAACTATTAACGCACTACATGTTTGAACACCAACAAATCTGATTCGCAATCAGTTGAGGAGGGACTTATATATTTGTAATGTTATTCCAAGCATGCAGCAGTGATGTAAATCAACCATTATGTTGGCATTAGGTTTTCGTAGTATGTAACTGCTTCCTGGTATTTTGTTGCAGAATCGTGTGGAGATCATGAAAGGGAATGTCCTTAAATTGACCTTCTCTCCTGTAAGTATTACGTTGTTTGTTTGCTTGCTCACTCATTTGTTCTCGTTTATTTGTTCATACAGCTATCTAACATATTTAAATTTTGTGTGTGTGTGTGTGTGCTCTCTGAATAACATGTTTGTTATTACTGTTATTCTTGTTATTAATACTGTGGTATCCAGACATTTTGTTTGTGTTATTTCGTCAATTCCAACTTCTGAGCCAGTCTTCTGTGCTGAAGCCTCCAGTCCACGACAGGACACATTTACCCTCTGTGTGGGGTGTATTTCTTGCCCTGGCCTAGATACCAGGTAGAAGGGATCTGTGGCTTTTAGTGTCTCATCCATAAAACAAACAAAAAGGAGTGAATGGCATTTCACAAACTTTGTAACAGTGGCAGGTGGAATCAAACCACAGTCCTCTTGTATGATGACTTGGCACTCTGTCGTGCTACTGCACCCTACCACTGCACCCCACTATTGCACCCCTACTACTGCACCCCACTATTGCACCCCTACTACTGCACCCACAACTACAGCACCCATACTACTGCACCCTACTATTGCACCCACAACTGCACCCTACTATTGCACCTCTACTACTGCACCCTGATACTGCACATATATGAATGCTGCATATAATTGAAAGATTTGATAATAACATCAATGCTGTCCACTACTTCAGGCGAAGACAGCTGAACAGATACTGTACCGACTGCAGCACGGCTCCATGGAAGAGAAAGGTCTTGCCCTGAGCCTGCTCACAGACCTGGCCAAAGACAGCACCTTTGCCCAGGAGTTCATCAACAAGAAGGGATTGCAGCTCATCATCAACATGATAGAGGGCGGAACATGGTCAGTGGTGGCCATCAGACATTAACCAATATCATGTTCTGTGCTCATCATGTTTTGACTGTTGTACTCACCACCTGAGTAATGTTGTGATGGCATAGTTCTTGTGGCAGTCTTATTTTCCATCCAGCTAGAATACTTGATGGTGTCTGACATTGTGTTCTCAACACATGTGGCTGCTAATGTTTTCTGTTGCCTTCAGTGGTCAGTGATTTGATAACATTCTGTGTAGACATGTATTGCTGTGAGTCTAGGATGGGGCAACATCGCAGTTCTGATGATGTTACTGGTGAAGCGCATATGTGGTGCCACCTATGGGATGATGATATCAGTGTTGGGCGTATTGCAGTTGCTCTGTATATAGACGCGTAGAAGTTAATTTAAGCAAAATATGCCATTATCAGGCGTTGTAGCTTCATGTTCTAGTATCTTCTCTGCACAACCGAGGAATAAGTTTTACACAGCCTGGTTCATGCTTCATAAAACATAAATTTAACACATCTTTTGGTGTACATCCTTTAGTAAAAACATGGCCTAGGGTGTACTCTGCTACTGTCTCACTTGTTACAGCACTGGAGAGGGTCTTGCGTACACTTTGAAGTCGTTTGTTGCTCTCATGGATCACAGCATCGTCTCATGGGATGTCCTCGACCCGGCATTTATTAAAACTGTGAGTGTGTGTTCATAATAATATTTTTCTTATTAACGTTACATCTGCACAAATATATTGTCATGTGCAGGATATTCCCATGGAGTCTAAATAATTTCTCCTGTTGCGAAGTCAGGAAAATGAGCTGCGATTGTTAACAGTTTGACAAATTCCAGAGGACAGGTTCACTGGTATGGTTTAATAATTGAATAAAGTTAACAAACTGATATCAATCCAAATGCTAGCACAGATACAATGAAATGTTACTGTTTCATCATTCATCTGTATGCAGTGTTCTAAAGCCTTTCTTAAAGGCAAATTGTCCTTATGAAATCATGTTCTGCCCTTATGAGATTAAGACATAATATTAACTGGCTAAGAAAACTTAAATATTTTAAGTTGCCCGCATGACATTCCGCACTGCCCATATGACATTCCATACTGCCCACATGACATTCCGCACTACCCGTATGACATTCCGCACTGCCCACGTTACATTCTGCACTGCCCATATGACATTCCACACTGCCCACATGACATTCCACACTGCCCATATGACATTCCACACTGCCCACATGACATTCTGCACTGCCCACATGACATTCCACATTGTCCATATGAGCTAAACCCTTTTAAAAACACTGTGACTATGAGAGATTAATGCATTTTTGCAGGTCTCTGAGTCGATCAACATGCGTAAGAGCGATGCATGCATTTTACAGTCAGCTCTGGAGATCATGGAAAATATTGTCCTACACAGGCGAGTTTCTTACATTCACTTTTCTGGAGTATGGCATGGAACAGTTCTGTACATTTTAAATATGAAATACTCATGAAATATTTTTTGTGGACTGTCTTTGAGGGGTATTAACCCCATCATCAGAGTGTGTCCTAATGCTTGGCAGGCATTGATCAACACTGCAAATTTGGACTACTTTGCATCCAAATTTGAACAATGCATGGGCAATTCAAGACGGTTGTACTGTTTAATGAACGGCCTCCTGCAACGATGAAAATCCACATGCTTACCACAAAATGACGACATACAAGAACTTGCAACACGTTTTGCCAATTTTTTTTCTGCAAAGATCGAGACGATTCGTGTCACAGTAGACAACAATTCTGCTGTCACACCTAGCTTGGATGCAGGCGAGCAGCAGAGCGCCAGTGTGCCACAAATGCACCCATTCATGACATCGTTGATATCTATATCCACAAACTCATCACCAAGTCACCAACAACATCTTAGGCGCTAAACCCACTGCTGACATGGCTACTAAAACATGTTGCTGACATGGCTACTAAAACATGTTGCTGACATGGCTACTAAAACATGTTGCTGACAAATTAGCACCATTTCTGATGCAACTGATTAACTCTTTCATCTTATCCGGTTTTGTCCCTCGTTGCGTGAAACACGCTGACATCACCCCTTTACTGAAGTAGCCGAAACTCGATCCTGACAACATGAAACATTATTGACCTATATCGAATCTTTCTTTTGTCTCTAAGCTGCTCGAAAGACATGTTACACGGTGTCTACACGAACATGCAACTGAGAACAACCTACTCAACCGGAACCAGTCCAAAATGTCGATGGTTTGTCATATGCAACACATATGCAGCACCGCATACTATTATCATCTGACGGAGAAAGCTGTGGTTCAAATAATAGATTCCTCGACTACGTGAACACTGTCCTGGTCGGCATTTCTGACTTTCTTATCACCAAGCTGCAGAGAGTACAAAACTCTGCAGCACGACTGGTAGTCCACCTCAGTAGATGAGAGCACATCACCCCTGTGCTAATGCAGCTTCACTGGCTCCCTGTGAATCAGCGAATCGAGTATAAAATACTGCTGCTATCATTCTGAGCCCAACGTGGCGTCGCACCTTCGTACATCACCAACATGCTTGATGCATACCGACCAGCATGTGCGTTACGTTCCGCCAACAACAACGACCTGCGAGTGCTGCCATCTACCAGCAGATACGGTGACCGAACATTCTCAGTTTCGGCCCCACGGATGTGGAACAATCTTCCGTTCAAGTTAAAGACAGCCACATCACTAACCACTTTCAAGTTACCTTTAAAAACTCACCTCTTTCGTGTGGCATTTACCGTATAGCCAAGAGCTTTAACTCGAACATTATGTATTATAACATTTTATGTATTTCACAGAGCCTCTGGATGGACTTTTGTCTATATTTATGGCGCTTTACAAATTTACTTATTGTTATTATTATGTTATTATTATGTCGTATTATCTACAATTCATTTATTTTCAGAACATTCATGAAAATGTTCATCAAGTTGGTGTATATTTATATATATATATAAATATACACCAACTTGATGAACATTTTCATGAATGTTCTGAAAATATATATATATATAAATATACCCCAACTTGATGAACATTTTCATGAATGTTCTGAAAATAGATGAATTGTAGATAATACGACATAATAATAACATAATAATAACAATAAGTAAATTTGTAAAGCGCTGTAAATATAAACAAAAGTCCATCCATTCTGAATATATATGAATTACGATTTTCTTAAACCACAACTATTTTGATTACTTACTCAACGTTTCGGCCGCCATCGACAGTCTGGGAAGGCAAGTTCTTCCTCTGCTCGCCAGTTGTCTTGGTAGAAGTTTGGCACAAGAATGGGAAGTCCGGCGTCACCTGTAATTGCAAATGTCTTCATGGAATGGTTGGAAGAGCAAGCTATTCTCACAGCATCAATAACTTGCAAACTGAAATTATGGAAAAGATGTGGATGAAGTGATGGAAGTAGTGAAGAAAGGATGTGAACAAGAACTGACAGAGCATCTCAACAGCATAGACAGCACAGGCAGCATTAAGTTCACATATGAAAAAGAGAGCAACAACTCCCTACACTTATGATACGACAGGAAGGTGGAACAGTGAAACTCCTAGTGTATCATGTCTCACCATCTGTTACACCAGAAACTAGGGGTCATCAAAACGTTACTGGATAGATGCAACAACATCGTATCAGAGCCAGAAGACAGAGAGAAAGAGGTGGAGCACATCACCAAAGGCACTAGAAAGATGTGGGTGCCCAAGTTGGACCATAAAGGAGGTGAAAGAACAGCAGTCTCAGAAGGAAAAAACCAAAGAAAAGAACACAGAGAAATCCAGAGGTATGGTCACACTCCCATATTTCAAAGGAGTAGCAGAACCTGTACAGCAGATGTTAAAACACCACGCGATCGCTACATCCGTTAGACCTCATCAAAACACCAGGAGAATACTAGTGCATCCAAAGGATAAAGTGGAAGATAGAAAAAAGACAGACTGTGTATACCAGATCCCTTGTAAGAGCTGTAACCACACATATATCAACGAAACAGGAAGAATATTTGGAACAAGACTAGAAGGACACAAGAAGGAGGTTGAAAACATCACAACCAGGCGATTTACCAGAGAACAGAAGAGAGTGTCAGCGGCGGTAGAGCATAAGTCTGCAATAACAGACCATGCAGACAGAAACAATTGCATCATAGACTGGGAGGGGGCAAAAGTGTTTGACAGAAGAGTGTAACAGAAACGCAAGATGGATCAAAGAGGAGATATGGATCCGAAAGACAACTCAAGTCATTAATCAAGATGGGGGGATATAGATTGAGTCACGTATAGCCTGCTTACCAAGACAACTGGCGAGCAGAGGAAGCCATCCCAGAATTCCTGATGAAGGCTGCTGATGGCAGTTGAAATGTTGAGTAAGTAATCAAAATAGTAATTCATATATTTTCAGAACAGTTATTTCCCTCAAGTCAGTGTTATATCCTTAAGGTTTGTGTCTTATTTATAGATATTATTATTTTTCCAATATTTGAATAAAAAAAAACATTTGCTCTATGCAAAAATGTGTACCAGGATTAAATACATTAACTCATCCTGATGTTATAGTTTGTCAAAATAGATAACTGGTTTCTGGCTGTGGCCACTGGAGCACTAAAAGGTTTCTGGCTGTGGCCACTGAAGCACTAAGAGGTTTCTGGCTGCGGCCACTGGAGCACTAAAAGGTTTCTGGCTGTGGCCACTGGAACACTAAAAGGAGGTCATGTTTGTAATGTTTTCATATAGTTCTGCATTATCAAAAAAGTGGTTTCTCTTCTTTAATTACTTTCCTGCATCTTTCATATATTCCCAAGCTGCTCAGATATTCTGTGTCACAACTTTTTGTTCCTAAAACTAAGTTTAACCTGGATAAGTGTGCCTTCTCTGTAGCTGCATCCAAAACTAAACTAAGTTTAACCTGGATAAGTGTGCCTTCTCTGTAGCTGCATCCAAAACTAAACTAAGTTTAACCTGGATAAGTGTGCCTTCTCTGTAGCTGCATCCAAAACTAAACTAAGTTTAACCTGGATAAGTGTGCCTTCTCTGTAGCTGCATCCAAAACTAAACTAAGTTTAACCTGGATAAGTGTGCCTTCTCTGTAGCTGCATCCAAAACTAAACTAAGTTTAACCTGGATAAGTGTGCCTTCTCTGTAGCTGCATCCAAAACCTGGAATCGACTCCCCGCCATTTTAAGATCATCTGAAACTATAGTTATGCTTTCTGCAAAAAAATAGAATTTTTTTCAAAATTGCATTTCAACCGTAAGTGTCCCTGTTCACGATATCATGCATAACCTTTCTGTTTGTTGTGCCTCCCGAGCTCGGGTTCCTGGGGATTTAGGGGCTATAGAAGTATTATTATTATTAAAAGGAAAGTGGGAAATTGTTTCAACAGTTTGAATTCAATGAGATGAAGTTGATGATGGAGTATGTTTCTGCTGCAGTGCCAACAAGTATGGCATGGTGGACCAAGCAGTCACGCCAGTCAATCTCATACAGCATCTACAGAGGTACGCAGCCTGTTGGACATCTGTGTTATTCATAGTGTAAAAGTTTGGCATTATGCATCAAATTTTTTGTGACTTTGTCTATGGTGACACTGACATTTTATTTTTCATTGTCCAGCCTGTAAATTATACACTGGTAGCTTTCTGTCCTGTCCTAACTGTTAATAGCACATATCTGCCGTCCTAACTATAAATAGCATATGTAGCGAATAATTATATATCTGTTGTCCCAAAAGTAAATAATATACTTATTGCATTGGTTAAAAATATCGCTGTTCTACCTGTGAGTAACAAGGCTACTATCATTTCCTAAAATAAGTTTGTAAATTGTATAGCTATTTGTCATTACCTTCGCAGAGCTCATGGTAAATTGGATATTGTGTGTCTGCAGCTCAAACCCAGACATCCAGAAGAATGCGATCGCTCTGATCAATGCTCTCTTTCTCAAAGCAGACCCAGAGAAACGAAAGGTGGGTGACTGCAGAATTACATTTGACTCTACCCGATCCATTGTAGTTTTGTCAAAACTGATGTTATGAACAATTCTTTCTGACATCCATCTCTTTGAAGAAGCAGAATATGTTATCCTGTTGGTTCACCACAATTAGGTTTGTGTCATAAATGTGTCCCATTATATTACGACTTGACAAGAACAGTACTTTATTGAAAGCAAATAACTTTGTTCTAATCATGAATGCCATGCAGTACTGTTATACAACCTGTATACGTGTTACCCAACAAATTTCATTTCAGAGAATCACAGAAAATCTGCAATCCAAAAGTATCCGCAATGTCATATTGAATGTAAGTACCTGTTTGCCTCTTATGCAATGCATATATGTACATATTTGGAGTACATGATGTAGTATGTTTTTTTGCACATGGCCTCAGATATGTTATTCTTCTCCTTGTGTTAACACATTTAGCCATATTCAGAATTAGATAAAGACAGGACAAGTTGCAAATGTCACACGTTTGATACTTGCAGTCATCAGCAGAATTATACAGTCAAAATCAGCATATGACTGGGCATTTTTACGAAAGAAGAAATGTCCGTATGTTGCAGAATGTCATTCGAGGCGGTATCAGCATTGGTACAGAGATGGCACACCAGTTGTACGTGTTGCAGAGCCTCATGTTTAACCTGCTCGAAGGACAACGCTGCACTGAGATTGACATCAATGACCAGGTCTGTGTCACCAACTGGTTTAAGAAAGAACCTACTTTTCTGAAAGTTACTTTTATGGGGGCGCAGTAGCATAGTAGTTAAAACATCGGACGTAATCGAGAGGACCGAGGTTCAAATCCTCTTGAGTCCATTTCAAAGCTTGCACAATGTTGTTCATTCTCCATTGCTCCAGTTCACTCAGCTGTATAAATAAGTATCTGGCTATACACAGTGGTGGATATATCTGACTGAATAGCATTTGTGCAGTAATTGTAGTGTGGCTGAATGTTTCCCAGAGAAGTCGAGTTGGTGTTGGAATGAACAGGTCTGACAGGGGGTGAAGTATAAAGTTCTTTGCAGTGTAAATCGATATATCCTTAACTGGATTCAGCGCTATATAAGAACTTATATAAGAACTTATATGAGAACTTATATAAGAACTTATATAAGAATGTATATAAGAGCTTATATAAGAACTTATATAAGAACTTATATAAGAACTTATATAAGAACTTATATAAGAACGTATATAAGAACTTATATAAGAACTTATATAAGAACGTATATAAGAACTTATATAAGAACTTATATAAGAACTTATATAAGAACTTATATAAGAACTTATATAAGAACGTATATAAGAACTTATATAAGAACGTATATAAAAACGTATATAAGAACTTATATAAGAACGTATATAAGAACTTATATAAGAACTTATATAAGAACGTATATAAGAACTTATATAAGAACGTATATAAGAACGTATATAAGAACTTATATAAGAACTTATATAAGAACTTATATAAGAACTTATATAAGAACGTATATAAGAACTTATATAAGAATGTATATAAGAACTTATATAAGAACTTACCTTTTTTATATATGAAAATTTTTTTATATTTGCATATCAAAACCAATAAATAAAGTAATTAATTGTTTATAGATAGCGTTTATCATAGCTATTGACTAGAGTAAACCATTTTATTACAAGTGTACTCTTGCTATACGGAACATGTTGGGACCTGGTCAAAATGTTCCATACGTCCACTGTTCCTTATATCCATGAATGAGACAGTGCGGACCAGAACGGGGATTTCAAAGTTGGTCCTTTTTAAGAGGTTCCTTACATCAGGAGTCATTATAGCGAGAGTTGTCTGTATTCAGTGAATACAGATGACTCTCGCTATGATAACTCACGATAATGCTCAGAATAAAATAACATGTTATTTTATTCTGAGCATATCATTAACATGAAGAATGTGTATACATTATAGGCAACCTATTCACCATTGTCTCACATTGTTTTGATGTTTTATTCTGCCCCAGGCGACGGTCAAAGACATCCTCAACCTGCGTAAGATTGCCTTTGACAGCGAGCCGGATCCTAACCCCATTGCCAGCAAGAGACAGAGTCACGCAAGGGACTTCAAAAAACTCGGTTTTCAGGTAATAGCCCTTAAAACTGTGCTACGGATTTTCAACTTATCTGATATCTGTTATTTAGCAATTCTATTCTGTCCAAAAACCGCAGTCAGTCTCAGAATAATCACCATCATTGTTACTGTTAGGGCCATGAAATTGGAAAGTCCTGTTACCCTCTGGCCATGTTAAAAAAGTGATATTCCTTCCCTTTCTCGTCTGTCATGCATCAGAACAATCATTGAAGATTGCCCTAAACATAAATTTATTTTCATGACCATAACATTTAACAAGGTCTTGTTAACTCTTGTTAAATAAATATTACTGTGAAAATATTGGAAAATCCTGTTAACCTTTGGTCATGTTATAGAGAGGGTAATATTCCTTCCATTTCTCATCTGTCATTCATGAGAAAAATCATTGAAGGCTGCCTAAGTTATAGATTTCTTTATTACAATATTGATTATTGGCAACTATTGTTTATATTGTGTTCAGGACAACATCAACCCAGCTGTAGACTTCACAGAGGTGCCTCCAGGGATTCTTGCCCTAGATAACATCGTCTACTTTGCAAAGATGCATGCCGAGAGCTTCACAAAGGTAGAATCTTTCACTGAGAACCAACTTCATTTTTCAAGTCGTTTAATTCCATTACCACTATCACAGACAGTGAGACAATGAAGCTGTTTTAGTGGTGAAACTTAATGACCACTGAAGCAGAGCTTATCTAACACAGTTTGTTTTATATGAATGCTGCCATTTTAGCCATTTAATCACTAAAACAGAGGATAACTGAGTTTGAATTAATTCATACATTAGATGCCAAATATAAACTATCCATTAATTAAACTTTTTTGATTCTCAGATGTTGTTGGGTTCACCAATGGCCAACCAGTTTATGCCAGTCTCCCAAGATTGACTAATTTATTTAGTTATATTAAAGAGTGCAGGTAATTTTCAATGCCATACACTCTACAACTGTGTATGTGTTGCTTTTGTGTAGTCTAGTCCCTGCTGCTATGTTGAAGTGTTTGCTATCCCCCAGGTGGTGTTGGAGAACTCGTGTCGGTCAGACGACCATGACCTTCCTTTTGCTCAGGCCAGCATTGCTCTCACCAATACTTTGTGCGAGATCCTCAAAGTTGGTGAACCGCGTAAGTTGCTCAGATTTATGATGTATATAACATAACAGTAGCGGTGGCGCCACATTCCCGCTACTAGAGCTGAATTGACCATCTAGCTACTCAGAACCAATCACACCCTGTCCTGTTCTATCATCTAGCTCCTCCCATTCCCAAGTAAAATAGGTTAATAAAAAGACAGGTTGTGCCTCATAATTCATTTAGTTCTGACAGTACTTGATGTTGTAATCTCTCATTAATTCTCTGAAGCAAACAAAATAAACAATACTTCTGATAAGATTTGTTATTGTGTGCTATATGCTGTATTGCAAAAAGTATTTGTATTTCAATACATTTAAAAGAATTTGTATTTAAATTCATTTGCATTTCATAGTATTTGTAATTGTATTCGAATGCCTCAAGAGTATTTGTATTTAAAAACATTTCAATGTATTTGACCCCAGATCTGACATATTTTTAGCTTTCACTGAGCTTATGACCAGTTTGTTTTGTATTTGTTTACATTGAAATGTTTTATTTATTCATTACGTAATTCACATCAGACATAAACAAAACATGCTTCACTTCACAAACATTCTCTTAATAATATGCTTTCAGCGGCTGACGAGGGTCAGGTGTACCAACCAATGTTCTTCACGCATGAGCGCCCCTTTGAGGAGTTCTTCTGCATCTGCATCCAGCTGCTGAACAAGACCTGGAAGGAGATGAAGGCCACTTCTGCCGACTTCACAAAGGTAAACATGCTGGAGAACAATAGTAAGAGTTTAATAACGTGCCATGGTTTAATAACGTGCCATGTAAGCTGCTCAAACGTGATAAGTTAAATAAATAAGTAAAAGATCCTTCAACTGTTGTGCCTGTTTCAGGTTTATTTCACACTGCATGCGTTTACTTTATTGTGTACCCAAACAGCCCAAATGTGATTAGCAGATTTCTTGATTAATTCGCTGAGCAAAACCATTTTGCACAGGTTTTAATTTTTATCGGGAATTCTTGAAATGTTGTCTTCTTTTGATTTACTTCACGATAAAGAACATCCATGTTGTATTTATTAAACTAGGACAGTGTAGGTCTTGCAGAACAAGACAGAACGTAATATGTATTGTATTATACCCCATTTTTATTCATGAGATTTACAAAGAGAGAATCAAACAAATTACAGTAAATTGTGTGTTGGTGTAAAAATAAAAATAAAAGTTCAACTTCTTGTGTTGGTTAGTTATGTTTAATGTTGTTATTTAAATGGTTACTTAATAGTTGTTACCTCTACAGGTAACCAACAAAACACATGTTCAGCCATGTAGACCAAGTTTCTTAACAACACTTAAATCACTGTTGTAACCATTCATCAGCGAGTCTGTAGGAATGCCCACAGTGACTCAAATTCACCCCTTGGTAGGCCTGTTTGAAACGAAGTTGTTGTTTACAAAAGGTATTTAGTCAGACATTTCTGTGCCGTTTTTTGTTCGATACTTGAACAGTTGATTGTGTGAACAGGGGCAGTGAAGAATAATATAAATAACCCAAGTTTTTAAAGACACCAATTGATGCTGAGTCGCCTGCCACTCATCTTCTGTCAAGTGACATGTCAGTTGTCACCACGCAGGTGTTGAGCGTTGTCAAGGAGCAGATTACCAGGGCGCTGGATAGTCAACCTCTCACCTTTGACCAGTTCCGCACCCAGCTCTCCCAACTGACCTACGCGGAGATCACGCGCATCTGGAATCAGGAACGACGAAACAAGGAGGACTGGGAGTCACACTCAACGCCCATAGTGTGAGTCTGAACACCCAATTGAATGTGGTTTAGAAATTTTAAAGATATTAAATGATTACAAAACTATTGATAGAAATGGAGGTCACAAAGTAATTTTTGTGAAGGAACAGTAGATTACATATCAGAAAGTATTCATTCTCACAGAGGATGGATGTAACAAATTGTCTACTGATTGTGTAAATGCTAGCAACGTTAATATGTTTAAAAACAAAATTAACAAATATATATGAAGGTGGGTTATACATAAATGAATAATCTCTGGATTCTCGATAAGCCAATGACTTCCTGGTCCATTGGCCATCTGGAGTTTTTACTTTGGATGGCCATCTTGTTGAATCTTGTCTCATTTGGGGGCGGTGCCAAAAGTTCATACTTGTTTTTTATAAAGTTGGAATAGTGGGGGACGACAATCAAGGCCCACTTTAATTAACATTTTATATGTGTGTTTACTGTCTTATAAAAAACTATTGCTAGTTAGTAATATTTTTACCAAGAAAAACGGAAAAATTGGTTGTTGTACATTTCTACTTATATTTTATTTATTGTTTGCACTACAGTAGTAATGGTCTGTGATTTCTGATTCAGGGTCTCTATGTGGTCCCTTTATCCCAGTGAAATGGTATGGTTGTCAAAAGATGCGACACAATAAGATTGACAAAGATTAATACATCAAATAATACAATTTGAATTATGTGGTTTCAAACATGCACATGTGTTTGTTAATCAGTCAAGTTACAGATCATAAGATATTCAGATCTGTTCCGGAGTAGACAAACAGGTGGCAAGAAAAGTTGTATTTTAGTCAGTGTAAAATTAATAATAATTATTTTTATTTAAAGTTGTAACGCCAAAACTGACGAATCCCTGATTAATATTTCATTTGACTGAAAGAATTGATATGACATGTTCTCAAGACTAGGGGTGTGCACTTGGTAGGGAACTTCGAGAGAAGATTAAGCCTGAGATCATTGGTCTGATCAAGGAACAGAGGCTGCACTATCTCGTGGAAGGCACAATGTTCACCAAGTACTCCCAAAGGGGTGCACGCATGAAAGGTGTGTGTGAAAGACACTAAAAATGGAAATATAATAAAAGCTGCTGTTTATTTATGTTTATTTCCAGAGAATTAACCAGATGTGTAAAATGATGATGTGACTTTTGTGATTGTAATGATAGTTTGAGTGTGCACACAGCAGTAATGATAGTTTGAGTGTGCACACAGCAGTAATGATAGTTTGAGTGTGCACACAGCAGTAATGATAGCTTGAGTGTGCACACAGCAGTAATGATAGTTTGAGTTGTTACGTGATGCTGTTTGAGTGTGCACACAGCAGTAATGATAGTTTGAGTGTGCACACAGCAGTAATGATAGTTTGAATGTGCACACAGCAGTAATGATAGTTTGAGTGTGCACACAGCAGTAATGATAGTTTGAGTTGTTACGTGATGCTGTTTGAGTGTGCACACAGCAGTAATGATAGTTTGAGTGTGCACACAGCAGTAATGATAGTTTGAGTGTGCACACAGCAGTAATGATAGTTTGAGTTGTTACGTGATGCTGTTTGAGTGTGCACACAGCAGTAAGGTAGTAGGCTGCTCAAGTAGGCCACCATATTCATGTGTTACACTGAAATGTCTTTGGTCGTCTCACATTGAAATAACATTGACTAATCACAATGCAGAAATTCAACAGGAACATACAAGTTTTTACCACTACGTTGCTAGAATATAAAAGTAATAATGAACTGAGAGACCTTAGTTATGAAAGATGCCTGATAGAGTGACCAGAAGACTTAGTTATGAAAGACGCCTGATAGAATGACCAGAAGACTTAGTTATGAAAGATGCCTGATAGAATGACCAGAAGACTTAGTTATGAAAGACGCCTGATAGAATGACCAGAAGACTTAGTTATGAAAGATGCCTGATAGAATGACCAGAAAAGTAAGAGGAGACCAAATAGAAGTTTTAAAAAATGGTTATGAAGACTGATAGAAATATTTTCTTCAAGCTTAGACAAGGCAATAGAACTAGAGAGCACAAAGCAGCATTAGTTAAGGAACAGTGTGGGTTGGATATGAGAAAGTATTCATTCTCACAGAAGGTGATAAATGAATGGAGCAAATTATCTAATGATTGTGTTAATGCTAGCAGCATGAATATGTTTAAAAATAAAATTGATAGATATCTGATAGGGGCATGCTATACATAGATTAAACATTGCTGGACTCTCGATAAGCCAATGGCTTCCTTGTCCACTTGCCATCTGGGGCTGGTGGCTTTGAATGGCTTCCTTGTCCACTTGCCATCTGGAGCTGGTGGCTTTGAATGGCCGCCTTGTTTAATACCTTGTCACATGCATAGTTTGGTATTTGCTGCAGATAAGTTCTGGTACTGTCGCCTGTCACCAAACCACAAAGTGTTCCACTATGGAGACTGTGAAGAGGACTCGGTGCCTTCCATTGAACAGCTGCAGAACAAGTGTAGGTGTCTGCTCAAGGGCTCTGTAAATATAAAAAAATTCCTATACTCCAAAACACATTGGATGTAGGTGGGTCTACTTGGATTATCACACAAAACTGGTTGAAATTTTGTAATAACCGGCTTTCCATTCACTGCAATAACAATGCATGTATTGTACAGTGTCCTGATTGTTTTATTTCGGGATAGTGGTGTGGGTGGTTGGGTGGATAGGGGTCAGTCATATTAAGTTGTTTTTAATTATTGGATTTGTTTTATATTTACAAAGCCCTAAGCTTGCTTGCTCTACTCTTATTATGTGATCCTTGTATGGAATACACTAGTTGTTCCAAAAAGAGGGAATTTATTGGCATTCGGTATGATAAATATCAAATTACCCTCCCATTCTAACTTGATTCATACAGTAGCACATTTTTAAAAGCTACACATAATGCTGATTTGTAAGTATCCTCTGAAATCCAGAGTAACATATTATTATTTTTGTTTAAAATTGCAATGTAGCAGTCTTATCATAAATTACTAGTTATTTACTACCCACATTTATAAATAGGCAAATGTTACAAAGGTTGTGACACTAATAGAAGATATTATAAAACTTCAATGCCTAATATGTAACAAGTATTCAGTAGAGCCTAAGGAATATTTCCATTTTACAATAAAAAATTATTTCCACACTTAGCACATTCTGGTAAAACCTTGGCTAGGAGTGTTGGCGTCGACATATCAGAACAGAAGGAGACTCTGCAGTTTACCTTTCTTTCTTCAGTGGTTGTTGTGGACATTAAAAGTATTCTCACAGGCAAGGACTGTCCTCACATCAAAGATCGTGGTAAAAAGGTAAGCGTTTTGTCAAACCACACTTTCTCATGAAACTACAATTCTCAGAATGAATATATTTATTGGGCAGGAAGTGCACAAAGAATACCACCTCTCCTGTTGAATCCTGGGTAATTATATGAGGTCATTATAAACAGTTCATGTGTTACAATCACACAAATAAAGCATAAGTTACAATCAAGAACAACGATTTTTGGCACATTATTGATATATTATGAATTAACGGATGAAAGCTCCTGTGAACAAAATATGAAAGAATTAACAGTATAGAATTCATTAAAATGAAAGTGTTTAAGGTGCAAAATTATTCTACATTAAAATATAATAATAAATAAACTTGCTGTGTTCATATTGGTGAAAATGTACAATAACTAGTACTCTTCTACACTGTGCACTATATTATCAATAGTAAATAAGTTATGGTGTTATTATTATGAATTGATATATGTTAGTGCTGTCACAGTGCCGGGTCTGGAACTGTAATTGTGGAACCCAATAGGAACCCTGGTTCTCAGTTCTACACCCTCCCAGACCCGGAACCATCTAGTGATAAAGTCACACATTCTTGGTATTCTGAATTCAACTGTATCTAATGTCTATTGTCCACGTGTGTATGTTAACTGGCCCGATGAGGCCAACTTGATTTATGTAGATTCTTGCCTTGAAATAAAACTTGTTCAGGTAAGTAGTTGACCTATGTAGTTGACCTATGTAGTTGACCTATGTAGTTGACCTATGTAGTTGACCTATGTAGTTGACCTATGTTAGCTCCCTGTTGGTGCATCATTTTAGGAGATTTCCCCTCCCCTCTTTCAAGTGTAGACAACTCCCAGTCCCACACACTGGGACCGTGGCAGGTCTGTACCAAGAATGACTGGTCATTGGTAACTGACAGCACTGGTGTCTGTGTTTCTGTAGGAAGTAAAGAATGTGACTGAATGTTCTGTAGGAAGTAAAGAATGTTCCTGTTGCAGTCCTCCCTATCCTCCCTAGCCTTCAGCATCGTCCTGGAGGAAGAGGTCGGGGAGCTGCTCAACTTCATCGCTCCCACTGACACTGAGTTCAGTCTGTGGACGGACGGCATCAACGCCCTGATGGGAGGCGTGGTAGGAAACAACACTGCTCCTTTCTGTCAACCTGGGACGGGCACAATACTGTTTAAAAGTATTGTAAATACTGTTTAAAAGTATAGTAAATACTGTTTAAAAGTATTGTGTGTGTATATGTGTATATGTATATATATATCTATATATATATCTATATTTATCTATCAGTATTGCATTGCAAAGAAAAGCATTGAAAATAATTTTTTACTGTATAAATAATTTTTTTACTACTCTATAAATAATATATATATATATTTATTATAGAGTGAAAAAGTATTATGAGAGTATTTTCAATGCTTTTCTTTGCAATATATATATATATATACTGTATATACATATATATATATATATATATATATAATAAGACAACATGCTATAGAAGTACTGCATATATTTCAAGTTTCATACATACCTTGTGAATCTCTAGAGGGAAGAAAACATGAGATTATGACTGGGGAGACTATCAGGGATAGCTTGTCCATTGCAATAGAATCGCGATTGATGTATAACTATCGCGGTGGTATCGTGATAGTTATAAAACTATTGTGATAGTATCACGGAATAGTGAATTGCCAGAAAAACAGTCCAAAATCATATTTTATGGGTGAATCTATCGCGTAGTTTTGGAGGTAGTTTAAAAATACTGAATCCGTGAATGACGCGGCTCTAATGAACCATTGCATCGCCACGTCAACTATTACAATGCTTCGATAGTTCGATGGATTGTTACACCCCTGATTATGAAAACAATATTGAAAAAAATAAATACTGCATTAAAAATTTAACAGAGAATTGCAAATACTTTGCAAAACTTTAAATGTAGTATTGCAATACACAATGGTCATAGTATTGCACCAATCCTTGGTGTTAGCAGGCCAGAAAAATTAACCACCGTCAAACTGTAGTGTCAATGACAGAGTTTTAAATATTAACTGAAAATGAGCTTTAATTTTTCAAACAGCATGTTACATTGTATGTCACTTATGCATGAATGCTACGTATGATGTTTAATTGTTAATATGCTGTAAATTGGAAGTCTTTCTTCTTTGTATACTGTTCAAATGCCGGACAATCAGGTTTCTGTTCACGTGTTGTGGTCCCTGCACCTGACTGACCAGTGTTGTGGTCCCTGCACCTGACTGACCAGTGCCAGATAAACACAATTATATTCCACAAGTAGAACAAATATTGAAAATCTTAGATGTATAATAAGCTACATGTATATAAGTTACATGTACAAGCTACATGTACATAAGCTATGTGTACATAAGCTATGTGTACATAAGCTACATGTACATAAGTTACATGTACATAAGCTGCATGCATATAAGCTGCTTGTATATAAGCTACATGTACATAAGCTACATGTACATAAGTTATATGTACATAAGCTACATGTACAAAGTTAATGTACATAAGCTACATATACATAAGTTACATGTACATAAACTACATGTACACAAGCTACGTGCACACAAGCTACATGCACATAAGTTATGTGTACATAAGTTATGTGTATATAAGTTATGTGTAACTTATTTACATGTACATAAGCTACATGTATATATGTTACATGTGTATAAGTTACATGTACATAAGCTACATGTACATAAGTTACATGTACATAAGCTACATGTATATAAGTTACATGTACATAAGCTACATATATATAAGTTACATTTATATAAGTTACATGTACATAAGCTACATGTATATAAGTTACATGTAACTTATTTATACATGTACATAAGCTACATGTATATAAGCTTCATGTACATAAGCTACATATATATAAGTTATATGTACATAAGCTATATGTATATAAGCTACATGTACAAAAGTTACATGTACATAAGCTACATGTATATAAGCTACATGTACATAAGTTACATGTACATAAGCTAAATGTACATAAGCTACATGTATATAAGCTACATGTACATAAGTTACATATACATAAACTACATGTACATAAGTTACATGTACATAAACTACATGTACACAAGCTACGTGTACATAAGTTACATGTACATAAACTACATGTACACAAGCTACGTGCACACAAGCTACATGCACATAAGTTATGTGTACATAAGTTATGTGTATATAAGTTATGTGTAACTTATTTACATGTACATAAGCTACATGTATATATGTTACATGTGTATAAGTTACATGTACATAAGCTACATGTACATAAGTTACATGTACATAAGCTACATGTATATAAGTTACATGTACATAAGCTACATATATATAAGTTACATTTATATAAGTTTCATGTACATAAGCTACATGTATATAAGTTACATGTAACTTATTTATACATGTACATAAGCTACATGTATATAAACTTCATGTACATAAGCTACATGTATATAAGTTATATGTACATAAGCTACATGTATATAAGCTACATGTACAAAAGTTACATGTACATAAGCTACATGTATATAAGCTACATGTACATAAGTTACATGTACATAAGCTAAATGTACATAAGCTACATGTATATAAGCTACATGTACATAAGTTACATATACATAAACTACATGTACATAAGTTATATGTACATAAGCTACATGTCTCAGTATTTGTGTATGACTTTCACCAGGATTTATTACCCAAATGGATGGTGTGAACCGTAGTCACTACAGGGCATATGTAGCTTTAATAGCAACAAATAAATAAATAGCAACAAATCAATAAATAATGATAATGATACAATCGCTATTCTGGTTGGATAAAAAAATGTATGATGTGACATATGTTGCAACTGAAAATAGCAACAAGATTAATTATGTTATTGATTGAACTGCCATGTTTTGTAGATGAAAAGTGAACTTATGAAGCAGGACCTGGAAACCTTACTGACGATGGAAATAAAACTACGCTTACTCGACACCGAGGGAATCACGATCCCAGAAACACCACCACCTATTTCTGCTGAACCGGCCAACTATGACTTTGCCTATGACATTTGAAGGAACCCGTGAAAAGATCTGTGGAAAGGGATTCTTGTATAAGAGTTGCAGTGATTCCCTTCACTCTGAAGATCAATCTTCATAACCTATTGGCAGTGGTTAAAAACCTGGCAGTGCATATTGGAACTCCATGCTGATCAAACATTCTGGGGATATTGATTGCATGCTTCTGTGAGGTGATGTTTGTAGAGTCGGAGCAGAGGTAGCAGCCCTTTGATTAAGGATTAGTGGATCAAGTCTCTAGCTAGACAAGTCAAAGGCTCTGAGACAACCATTGGGATGGACTACGACCTTTTAGACACTCCCAGTGTCTGTCATAACTACAATAAGTGACAGACTCCAAGGGCAATGATAAGATTTGGATAGTGGTGGGATGCTTTATACAGGCATTAATTGAAGTGGCATAAAAGGATTGGTTAGAACTAAAGGCTGGTTTACATGAACAATTTGTGTCCCAATTAGTTAAATTATGTGTTCATTTAGACGAGCAATGTGTCTAGACACAGAGGCGTTGACCTTGACTTGTGCCACTCCCGATTTGAGCTTTGATGATGTCGTGCCAAAATACAGACACTGACAAGTAATGTCTATTTGTGTGTTGTATAATATGTGGCCTGCATCAACTAGGTTGTAAAAGAAATAAGTAAGTGAGTTGTGTGTATACACATAGTATTAATGGACGCTTCATAATTGCAATTGGAGTTTACTATTTATCCCAGTTATGTATTTATTTTAGTGAATAAGTTAAATATCACAATTTCAAATCATGTACACAAATTGATAGAAAAAACGTCGGTATTTTGTTTTCTTTTATATTACCCATAATTAGGTAAATATTATTTATCCATCATCATGATTTGACAGGAGTGGGAGGGAATGGAGAAAGAGAGCGGGGGATTGGGGAGTGGAGACAGATCGTGGAGACTGCAGTGAAACGGGATCAGTGACGAAGAAGAAGGGGAAACAAAAATCAACGACAAGTATCGGTGACAGCCTTATCCCGGACATCAGGGATAAAGAGGAGAGCAACAACATCATCATGTTGCACACATGTTACATGTAATTAAATTTTTTAAGATACTTGAATTAATAAAAAATGCATTACATCCCATTGTTGTAAAAAAATGCCATCTGTCGTACCTCAGAATGTCCCAGTGTGCATCAGTTAGGACAAGCCTTGTAGGGGTGCAGTGACATGGTGGTAGGGTCGATGTCGTGCTTTTGCTGCCATTTCAAAACTTTGGTAATTTCGTTCATTCCACAGCTCACTTGGCTGTATAATTGAGTACCATGCTATAGACAATGGTTGATATAAATGAATGAGTAGTCTTTGTGCAATAATTGTAACATGACTGAATGCTTCCCGGAGAAGTCAAGTTGGTGTGGGAATGAAGAAGTCTGCCAGGGGTAACATGTAAAGCCTTTGAACTGTCCCAAGGACTGGGTACAGAGCTACATGGGAATTTACTTTTATAACTTGCCTCACCTAGTATTATGCTAAAAGAGCAGTGCTTGCAGAAGGTGGGGTGGATGTCTGTCTGTGTACACTCAGTTGGCGCTATCTCTTGGATATGGCTAGACATACCCAGCTACTGAAATCACATCTATGATTTAATTTTTTCTCTGACAGTGTTAGATAAGCGTACAGGTCTGTAATGAATTGAATTTTGGAAGTGCTACAATCTTGTACCAAAAGTAAGATGTGAAATTAGTGTGGTGTGAATGAGCGTTCATCCTTGGAGATTGTTACTGCTTGTAACGTTGTTAAGTTCCATAACTGCATTTATGATACTGGCTAGTCGCTGTAGTATATATTTACAATAAAAAGGTGAAATGAAAATAATACTTATTGTTTATATTTTGTTATCATACTCAGTTGTCTTTTGCATTAAAACTCTGTTGATGGCTTGAATTGAAGATAATCAGACATTCACGGGGCCAACTCTTAAGGTTTACACATAACCCTTACAGAATTTCTTTCTTTGATGGCCTTATGGACATAGGAGGCAGCCGTTTTGCGCATTTTTAACAAGGCATCCTTTGTATGGTATATATGGCCTGCATTTGTCAAATGGCATGTGAATAAAGTCCTTAAAACATATTCTTGCTTCTTGGCACCCTTCCATCTTGAACAGACGATGGTTTGTGCCATGGTGATCAACTCTGTGTTGTGCTCACCTGGGGCTGATGAAGGCAGTGGGCTGAGAAGCCAGCATAGGATTATTTATAAATTTGATTTTTGGTGGGGTGCTTCATTCTTGCATTGATTAGTGGCATAAAAGAATTGGTTAAAACTAAAGGACGGTTTACATGAATAATTTTTGCCCCAATTAGTTGGGCTACATTGTGTTGCATGATAAGGTGCATTAAATTGTGTGCCATTTCAAAATCTTGGTAATTTTGTTCATTCCATGGAGTGTCAGGTCACTCAGCTATATAAAAGAATACCAGGCTACAGACAATGGTGGATACAAATGAATGAGTACTCTTTGTGCAGTAATTGCAGCATGGTTGAATGCTTTCCAGAGAAGTCAAGTTGGTGTTGGAATGAATAAGTCTGCCAGGGGTGAGGTGTAAAGCCTTTGAACTGTCCCAAGGACTGGGTACAGAGCTATATGGGAATTTACCTTTATAACTTGCCTCGCCTATTATATGCTAAAAGAGCAGTACAAGGTGGGTGGATATAAACTACCCCTAAACTCCTGGCTCTTTAGAGGTCCTTTGTCAAGTCAAGTGAAGTCAAGTTTTATTCTCTAATTCCATAAAATGGTGTATGAGATAAATATACAATACCAAGAGTATTGCGAGTACTTAAAACATTTAAAAACAATAAGAACAGTCAATGTTAGTTAAACTTACCAATTATTATTTTTATAAATTTACAAATTCTTATTAGTTTACTTAAACTATGAATATTAAAGAACACTGATAACTTGAAAGAATTAGGGTGATTAATAAAATATCTACCAGGTAGTCAGAAATATATTTCTTTGATCTCTTGAAGTGTTACATTGAAAAAATAGATGAAATTCATCCCCAATATCATTTCTATTACACAAAGTACAATACCTTTCATTTCTATCAATATTGGACCATCTGTCTATTTCAATGGGCAATTTTGTGTTACCTAGCCTTAATTGAGTAAAAATAATTCTTAATCTCCCTGGTAACATTGTTAAGTACGGTTCAAACTCAAATACTTCTTTAAATATTCTATAGGTAATACATTTATCATTGTGAAATACATTTGATGACCATGTTTGAATATATTCATCATGAAGATTTTAAGACAGTTATCTAGCCATTTGTCATTGACAACATTAGGAAAGTGCCAAACATTAGAAAGACCACTTTCATATAAAATATTTTGAACAGTTTTTATCCAAGGTGATTCATACTCACTGCTATTATTTAAGTTGAGTAATAATATGTACATTATCATTGATAACTTTGAATCTTTTCCTTGTGTTAGATTAATCCAGAAATTAACCATCCTTTGCTTAATTTATATCACTAGTGGTGGTCTGTCTAGTTTGTCATATATCATACATTTAGAAATAGATTTGTTGACATGTAGCACCATTCTACAGAATTCCAAGTGAAATTTCTCAATGATGTCACAATATGATATGATGTCATATCAATTGGAAGAAGTAATTGTCATGACTTTTTAATCAAACTATACGTAGCTTTCTGTGCTTGCACGCATTGCTTTTGCTTAGCAAAAACAAACCTTCCATTATAATTCATGTTGACACCAAGATAAACATAGTCAAAACAAACATCGAGGTCTGTTCCATTGAAAGAGAATGTAGAAATTTTACGGGTTTTACCTTTAGAGAAGATTAAAACGTTAGTCTTAGTTGTATAAGTTTTTCACGACCATAATTTACAATAATCAGATACTGCATTTAAGCAATCCTGAAGTTCAGTGACTGACTCCGCCATTATGATAGTATCATCAGCATACAATAATAGATACAATTTTAGGAAAACACATACATCATAAGTTTGAAGTTTTTCATTAATGAAATCAAAAACCATAGTCAAACCATTAAAAGATTTTGTAAAAAAAAATGTAATGTCATAAAAAATTGCAAATAACAATGGCAAGAGATTCTCCCCCTGCCTTACCCCTTGATTGCATTCAAAGTCAGACATACAACTATCATTAATTTTAATACAAGACTTGGCCTTAGTATACGTATTGTATATTACATTTAGCACTCTACCATTAACATTATGTTTTATGAGTTTACTCCACAAAGCAGGTCTATTTATAGTATTAAAAGCTTTACTGTAATCAATAAAAGTGCAGTACAGTTTTTTACCTTTTAGTTTTAATAAGTATATTTCAAGTAAACCTTTAAAAACAAATATATGATCTAAAGTGGAATAACCTTTCCTAAATCCTGCTTGCTCTTCTCCTATCATATTCATGCTATCTAAATACTCATTCAACTTGTTAATTAGCACGGTTGTAGCCTAGCACGGTTGTAAATAGTTTGCCAAGACAACCGGAAAATTAATATTAGAAACAAATATACAGCGGCGCACACGAATATGAAGCTCGAATTACTTCCTACTGGTTGTCAGCTAAGTCCGTCGAGATGGAAGTGAACGTGTCATTAAGATTGTAAGCGGGAACATTTCATTTGGTATTGAAAGACCTATATTATTTCAGTTATACAACAGAACGTCCAATTTAATTATGTGCTTCTGGTAACTGATATTTTATCGTATCGCAGGAATATATTAGTATTCGATCCCCGGTTTCTTAGGCATAGCTGGATGGAGTGTGCCCAGCTATCCGTAGGCGAACAGACATAGCCAGGCGTAGGCTGCGTTTAACGGCGTGGGCGTAACTAACACAGCGCCTACAAAAAGGCTATATCTAAATTATGCTTCATTAACTGGTAATCATGAACTAGATTGGCCTAAATTATTTACTAAATTTGAGGGCAGTAAATACTAAATCAGAACATTTAGAGCAGTTATTTGTAACTCCTGAAATAATAGCAAAGAAAATTAAGAAGATGAAAACTAATAAATCACTGGGAGTTGATGGGATACCACCAAAACAAGTTAAGGAAATTGTTGAGCAAATTAGTACACCACTTGCAAAATTGTTTAACTTGTCACTAGAAGGAATAGTTCCTTCAGAATGGAAAGAAGCAAACATTACGCCACTATTTAAGAAGGGATCGTGGAACAAGCCAGACAATTACAGACCAGTGAGTTTAACATCAGTTGTATGTAAATTACTCGAAATATTAATTAGAGACCACATGGTGGAATTCCTTGTTTAACCAGTCTCTTATGTTTTTTGGAAGAAATTACAAAGTGGGTAGATGACGGGTCACCAGTGGATGTTGTCTACTTAGATTTTCAGAAAGCTTTTGATAAAGTGCCACATCAAAGATTTTTACTTAAACTAAAAGGCCATGGTATAGGTAATGGTGCAATCAACTGGATAGAAGAGTGGCTTACACACCGAAGACAGAGAGTAACAGTAGATGGTGAGATTTCAAACTGGAAATCTGTTCTGAGTGGGGTACCACAGGGATCAGTATTAGGTCCTATACTGTTTTTAATATACATAAATGATTTGGAAGATGACATATCTAGTAAAGTACTGAAATTTGCAGATGGCACAAAAGTATTCAGAAAGGTTACTAATGTTACAGATAAACACAGTTTACAGGATGATCTAGATAAATTAGTTAAATGGTCAGAAAATGGCAAATGTTATTAAATTTTGGGAAGTGTAAATGCATACACATAGGACATGGAAGCATGGACGAAGAATATAAACTGGGGGATGTTGTACTAGGTAGAATCGCACAAGAAAGGGACTTAGGAGTAACATTTTGTGCTGACATGAAAGTTTCAGAGCAATGTCAGTTTGCTGCTTTGAAAGGAAATCAAATTCTAGGGCTAATTAGGAGAACTATCACGTATAAGGAGAAACAGCTAATTGTACCCCTGTACAAAGCAATAGTTAGACCACATTTGGAATATTGTATTCAAGCATGGAGGCCGTATCGTAAAAAAGGACATAGACAAGCTAGAAAGAATACAACGAAGAGCAACTAAAATGATTCCAGAATTGAGAGACCTTAGTTATGAAAGCTTCTTATTACAATGTGGTTTGACAACACTAGGAGAGGAGACCAAATAGAAGTGTTTAAAATAGTGAACGGTTATGAGGATGTTGATAGGAATATGTTCTTCAAACTTAAACAAGGCAGTAGAACCAGAAGACACAAAGCAGCATTAGTTAAGGAGCAGTGTAGGTTGGACATGAGAAAGTACTCTTTCTCACAGAGGGTGATAAATGAATGGAACAAACTGCCAAATGATTGTGTTAATGCTAGTAGTGTGAATATGTTTAAAAATAAAATTGACAGATATCTGATAAGGGCGGGCTACACATAGATGAGAAAATTGGACTCTCAATAAGCCAATGGCTTCCTTGTCCACTTGTTGTTTGGGATGGCAGTCTTATTAAATCTTGTTGTTAAACATACAGAAAAGCATACTGGTATATTGTTTTAAAAACACTGACATTGTGTTTTTGCGAATTTTTCCCATCCAGCATCTTTTTCAGTGAGCACCAGCGGCTTATATTTTCACTTATCGCAGATGCAAACTGCAGTGCTATTTGGACTGCAAAAGTGTGCAAAAAACACAATACTTTAAATAAATGTATGCTTTTTACATCTGGAATGATTGAATGAATACGTTTGCACAGGGAAATTGAGGTAAGAATGTTGTTCAGCAGCATAAATAATTTAGGTCAATTTAGTTCATGATTACCATTCAGACTCTCAATACAGGGACCATGCTCCACAGAATCCACCAGAAAGGTCAAAGTTGAAGCAGTTACATAACCATATTTTTACTGATTAAATAGGTAGTAATTACTCTAATTGTGTTCCTCTAGAGATATCCCCACGTGACACAGGATAATATGGTACTCTTTATCATGTGTTGAACCCAACAGATATATGTGATTTCGGCCACACTTTTGTGTGAAATGGCTGTGTGGCTTAAACTATAAATTATAAAGTGGGCCAAATTCACCAGCCCCCAATATAACTCATGTCAAACACCTCTGCACTTGAAATTAATTGTTTTGTAAGAAATACATAAATCCATATTAATAAAAAAATTAAGAAATTTACATGATATTGTTAATAATCTATGGAAACTCTGCTGTTGAATTTGCATAGATTATTAACAATATCATATAGCTTACCTTTAATTCCTTATTACAATAGATTTGTGTACTTCTTACAACACAATTAATTTCAGGTTCAGTTGTGTTTAACACTAGCATTATCAAAACAATCAAACAAATGATTTATGTTATGCTAAAAAAGCATGGAAAAGTGTTATTGTCTTTCATGTCACGAGACCAGATGCATTAGTTAATATTTCATTTCCTGATACTCTACACACAGTACAAGTCCTACTTGTGATTGTAACTTCCATCAAGTATTACGTATCTCCTTTTATTCATTGTGTTGTCAACATTTGCTCTTGTGTTATACAATTTTGTTTAGCAAATCAATTACACCATTTTGTTTGTGCAGGAGTGGCAGGCTAATTCCTAACATACATTCTAGGTACTGTAATATCATAGGTTGGCAGTTATCTTGGAACTGGAGTTGATATGTAATTGCACATTTTTGTTGTAATTTCATATACTTGTACTGGACTGGATTAAGTAAACTTCATAGTTAAAAAGGGTTTGTTATTGACACACAGAAAACTTGTACTATATTATAGTTAAATAACATTCAGTGATAGTAATAATTTTCTAATGATAGTATTCTATATAATGGAATAGTAATAGATTAGGATTAATAATATGTACTGGGTAAGAGGGAAGGGGGGAGACAGTTGGTGGAGACTGCAGTGAAACACGATCAGTGACATAAGAGAAGAAAAGAAGGAAAAAAAGAAAGAAAATAAAAATTGACGACTTGTATTGGTGCCAGCCTCACTACAGACTACAGGGATAAAGAAGAGAGCAACAAAATACCAGTAAAAGTAAAAGATTGCCTTTAATAGAACCCGTATCTGGTACACACTCACATGAACCCAAACTAAGACTGACTTAATAAGTCATCATGCATGTACATAATTCTAATGTATTTATGTACACCTTGAAATGTTTTGCTCCAATACTGTATAATCTATTATGTTGCAGACACGTTTCACCTGATAAGATCTTTATTGAGCCACTTGAGTCAGACAAAAACGGGCTTCTGGTGATTGACAGAATCAGCCAGGAAATCGGCTTACAAAGTAAGTGACAACTTCTCAACACTGTCTATCCATTAGTGTATTGTGTACCTTACATGTTTTGATGTATATTAATTAGTGAAGGACAGGATTTTCTGAAACAGGTTGTGATTGGCACCTGTGCTTGTCAAGGGAGTTGTAGTGAAATTCTGGGCACATAGTGCCACAAATACAGTGTACACTGACATTACGCAATTTGCTCCTTTTAAGTTCTAACTAAGCATATATCATCAGTTGTAAAGGAAAACATCATGGCATGACGAAGCTGATGAACAGATCAGAAGAAAATGGGTTTAATTTGTTAACATAGCAGTTTAAAAAGTCTGTCGTGGAATCATAAAATGAAGTAATTTTTTGGTGATTTGTATGGTTCTTTGAACTTAGAATAGTATTACCAGTATGTTTCAAAGCAAACATACAGGTACTCGCTTTGCAGTGGCTTCTACAAGTTGATTTGAGTCAATGTTTGAGATTGGTTACAAAGTAATTATAATTTTTTCAAGTGGCTGTTTGGACTTTATCGATTGCATCTTCTTTATTGGTACTATGTAGTATTTGTAAGCTATAAAAAAAATTAAATCAAACCCTCTCAATCTCCTATTGATGGGCCATGTCCTGAAGGATTGTGTCTGTGAGTGGTTATCTACTATGCTCGTTTGACCAACATTATCTTCTTGAGAGTCCAGGCAGTTGTGTCTCGTTTGTCTTGTAGAGAATGAAGGCCAGATCCCAGCGACAGCTGAGAGCAAGCCAATCTATGGCATCTTCGGCATCATCCGACTGCTCGCTGGTAAGCCTCAAACAGATTACTAATCTTCATTCCAATAAGTGAAAGGCAGCAAATGAAAAATTTACATTGTGTGCGTGGAAAGTGCCGTCATGCTGAGGAGAACCTGGTTGTGCCAAAGAAAAATAATAATATTTAATTAATGCTGCTCGCCTGTTAAAGTGATTGCATTGAGTATTTGAGTTGGGCATTCTCAACCTGAATGCCAACTTGGGTAAATTTGTGATCTCATATGTAAAGACATTTCTAACCTACATGTGCAAGGCAGGACATTTAATTTCTTCTTGTGATGTCATCCATAAATCAAGGAATCACCAGTGACAACTTTCATATAACAATCAAAGTCAATTCTTTGGATGGTTTTTAACAAAGTGCACATTCTTTTATTTAACTAACTGTGCATATGACTTAAACTGTTCACACACTACATATGGCTTAAACTGTTCACACACTACATATGGCTTAAACTGTTCACACACTACATATTTGAAGATCAACGAAAGTGATTCATGATGGGCTAAATGCATTGTGGAGAGAGTTTTAAGTATTGTTGAAACTCTTCATATGTAGTAATAGACATTTAGACTGTGGTGAAACATTCTTCAGGTAACTATATATCACCACACCTGTTGTTGCAGGGCCCTACCTAATTGTCATCACAGACAGAGAACAAGTTGGCACAATTAACGGGCACACAATATGGAAGGTGACATCTACGCAGGTCCTCTCCTATACCAAGACGACATTCCATTTAAATGAGCAGCAGGTAAATCTACAGTAGACCCAATAGGAAAACTGTGACCCATGATCTGTTATAACTATTCCACATGTAACATCCATCCATGAAGATGTAACTGTTATTCTTGCTATACATTACTGAGTTTAGATTCAATTGATGGTCAACATAAAAAAAAATTTTATATGACGAATTATATATTTTAATTTTTCATAATATCTACATTTTTACCTATGATTATATCCCCTTAGTTTCACATGTATCCCCCAATAAGTCAAATATTGGGGCAGCTCCTATATTCTATTTACTGATCCAAGTTAATTAACAGTTATATGTGTGATGCCCCAGGTACAAGACAACACCCGGTACCTGGCGATGGTCGATCACATGCTCGCTGCAGACAGCTACTACTACAGCGCCACCTATGACCTAACACACACAATGCAGCGCTTGCACAACACGAGTCCCGACTTTCAACAGATGCCACTTCACGAGCGGGTTAGTCTCTAGAGGCATTTTCAGGCAGGCCTTCTCAGTGTCTGAAGCAACACTTTGCCGGTACATTTAAGACATACAGACACTGACATAGTTCAAGAATATCCTAAAAACTCATCTTTTAAGCTTGCTGCCATCTGTGAATGAAGACACTTTTTTAGAATGTTTTAAGAATGTGTCTTATTTATTATTAATTCTTATTCTTATACTCTATTTATTTATTTATTTTTATGTATAATTTTAACTATATATTGTTGTGATTCTTATCATGAGCTATGATTGCCTGTATGCATTTACATTGACTCTACAGTTTTTTGTAAATAACTAAATAAACCTCTTCCGTTTGTCCTGGGTCCACACGGGTCTTAGAAGAGTGGGGGAAAACATTATGCAAAATGTCTTAACACTCATTGGTGGGACCAGTATATAGTTGTTTTCAGGAATTAATTATCAGTTTGTTCTTGAAATAATTTTAATATGTCAAAAGTAAGTATACTAATACAAACTTGACTTCCAAAAATAGTACTATTAGTGAAAAAATATTGTGGCAAATCTAATAAGAAATACTGATATGCTTTTCTGTTTTTTTTTGTAACAGTTTTTGTTGTTTAAACGTTTATATATTGTATAGTTATCTTATTCCTATGGATATATTAATTGATTTACTGATTGGTTTGTTCGTTGATTGATTGATTGATTGATTGATCGATCGATCGATCCATCCATCCATCCATCCATTCATTCATTCATTCATTCATTCATTCATTGTGTCCCCAGGGAGATGTGAGGTTCATATGGAATGGCCATCTGTTGCAAGAGCTGGCCCAGCAACAGGAGCTGGCCAAGTACTGTCTGCCAATCCTCCTTGGATGTATCCTTCTGCAGCATCATATCATACACACATATTAGTCTTGGTTATGTTAGTTCATTAATGTGCATATGCATAAATTACACGCATTCAGTACATGATAATAAATGTTGGTGTGGCATTTTGTGGTATTTGTGCTATATATCATGAAAAATATGCAGTATTCTGATTAATTAAAGACATGCAGTGTCAGATAATTACAGTTTTAGAAATTTCAATTTTCATATAATTTAATGAAATAATCATAATAATAGCAGTGACTGAAATAAAAAACAGAACAAATAGTTACAGGTGGGACATTGTTTTTTGGCAAATACCTTTTAAAAATGTTACTGAAAAATCACTTAGGGTACACATTCCTTACATAAAGAAAAAATTATCTAAAAGAAGATCTAATCTGTTGCACAAAGCACATGCACACAATGACGAGACAATGTTGTCAACTTAACTCACTGCCAAGATGTATCTATCACACCGTGCACCATCAAGTCCGAGGTATTCTCCTACACAGTGATCTCCCGACGGTCCTGCTTCAGGGCGGGTGTGCGCTACTACATGCGTGGTGTTGACTCGGAGGGACATGCGGCCAACTACGTGGAAACTGAACAGATAGTGGAGTATAAGGGCAACAGATGCTCCTTCATACAGGTGAGAGAGACCATTGGTGGTGCATCTCCATGTGAGTACAGCTGCAGAGTTTGTGAATGAGGAATCTGTCTATGAAGTACTTAGCAGATTATTATTTGTAGCGGTGCTGGAAGTCGTCGCCAACTAATATTGTGACAAAATAGGTTCAGTTCGTCATAGAATACTAGGAGTGAAATGTTTTGTTTTGTGAACTCTTCAAATACAGAAAAGCCAAGATAATGGTAATTAGAAAACTTCTATTGTGCCTAAACCCATGGGAACCTGAGTTCAGCATGAATCCCAAGTAGTTTGGCAACAGAGAAAGCCCTAGTTCCAATGTCTGCTTCTACACTGGGAACAAACTGTATATTACAACAAGATCGTTGAAGCTGTCTAGGCTGTCTTGCAGGAGTGGGCAGTAAATGTGCCAGTTGCTTAGATGAAACTGCTTGACAAGTAAGATGTAAGTTTTTTGTGGTCCCTGTTCTGCAGACACGAGGATCAGTTCCACTCTTCTGGTCGCAGTATCCTAACCTCAAGTATAAACCAGACCCGCAAATCAACAGCATTGAAGACCACGTGAGTAGATCGTTTTTATGTAAATAGAAAATATTTTTGAATAATAATAGTAATGTTTTATTTCAGACAATACAAAAATAAATAATAGTTTTAATAAAATTAATAATAGTTTTAATAAAATTAATAATAGTTTTAATAAAATTAATAATATTTTTGTACATTAAAACGTAAAATTAAGAAATGAAATAATATGACTATTTTTACAAAATAATATGTAAATTTTTACTAAATCAATAATAATTTTTACTAAATAAATAATAATTTTTACTAAATAAATAATGTTTCGTTAAAATGTAAAATTAAGAAATGAAATAATATGACAAACTGTGACATACGGTTTGTAAGGTTTTGTGTGTGCATGTGTTCAGTACCGGGGGACTGCATGCTGTTACAGGTGGCAGGCTTCCAGAGTCACTTTGCAGCAGAGGTGTACAACTACGGCAAGCAGGTGATAATAAATCTACTGGACCAGAAGGGACAGGAGAAGCCATTGTTTAGCACATTCACTGACATCACTCAGAGGTCTAATAACAACAACATCAGGTGAGTGCGGTCAGTCAGTCACTTTTCTGACTCGTGATCTTGTAGGTTCTCCACACTGCCCAGTCTGCCTTATGTCATCCCACTACCTCCCTGTGGCCTTGCACTCCGGTGCCTTGTGTTACCCCTGCCCAGAACAGCTTCACTACCTCTGTGTTACTGTCTGCACCCTACTGTCGCATCAAGCGTATGTCACCCACTGCTCCAAGTCATCAAGTGCTCCAAGTCACCCACTGCTCCAGGTCACCAGTGCATCAACTCACCAAGTGCTCCAAGTCACCCAGTGCATTAAGTCACCCAGTGCTCCTAGTCACCCACTGCCTCTGAAAATGCACTAGAATGCATCTGCTAGCTTGCATTGCTGCAAAATGCCTATGTTCTAAAATAGCTCCTCTTGTTATATAAAAAAAAAGATCCACCGATTGTGTAGATGGTAACTGCATGAATGTGTATAAAGACAAAATTGACAAATATTTTGGAAGGGCGGGTTACATATACAGAATAAAAATCACTGGACTCTCGATACACCAATGGCTTCCTTATCCACTTGCTGCTGAATGTGTCCACCATGTATTGTATTGTAGGTATGAACCATTCGACTTCCACAAAGAGTGTAAACACATGAGATGGGACCGTCTCTCTATACTCATGGAACGAATAGCTGAAGAACAGAACCAAAATGGGTGAGTTGAGCATTCATCTCCAGGATAGAAGCATGTCATGTCACAGTATTCGATGGTCAGTTTCAAGTGGATGCAATCTGAAGTAGTAAACAGTATAAATGAAAAACAAATATCGGCATTATTCATTACATATGAGTTTTCATGAATTATACCAAAATCATAGATATTTATTATGTTACAAAATCAGTGATGGTTGCATGTGTGTGACTGTGAGACTCTAAAAGCCGTTGGTCCCTTCTACATGATGTCTATGCCAGGGGAAGTAAAAGATCCCACATAGAGAAATGAAAAACCCTGTCTTTGATACACTGGACCAATGGTCTCGATCTACAAAAAACCCTACGGGTGGTCGGGTGCCATGTTAGCTGCTACCAATAAATTGGCCCCGACAAAGGAATACACATCATGAGTGCCTTGTCTAGGCACCAGCGCTACAGCCAAACATTATTATTGTAAAATAAGTAAACGTCTGAAATGTTGAAATTATTGCCATCCGTGACTGGAACAAGTGGTGGTCAGTTTAAGACGGCCAGGGAACAGCGAATACAATAATTGCTTTCCGCTTCAGATACTTTGTGATTGGCCGAGACAACAACGTCACGAGTCTACAGACAGGTGTGTTTCGCACCAACTGTATTGACTGTCTCGACCGCACCAACGTCGTGCAGAGTCTGCTCTCAAAGCGCAGTCTATACCAGCAACTCGCAGTAAGTTACTCAATTGTTACTCAATTCTCATCAGTATTGCTGTTCTTCACATCTTAGATAATTGACTGTTACTAACATCCACTAGGTCGTATCCACTTGTTCATTAATATTATCATTGTCAGTTAGGTCACGCCACATTTTATGTTGGCTGTAACGATCACACCCAAGTTTGTTTTAAATACAAATTACTACAACTTAATAAAAATAAATTATCTATCATACATATCATCCAGAATATAGCCTCCGATGATTGAATATATTCTAGTAATATTAAAGATGGTGTTGGTTGAAATTTCAACAGGTTTAGACCGAACCAGCTTGACCCATGTCACCACGACGCGTAGAGGTTTCCATGGGACAATCATGGTGCAATGTCGCCGCATGTGACAGTATCAGCTCATATAAACCCGGCTTTACATTATGGGAAATTGACAAGCTTCCCACCAAGCTTCCCACCAAGCTTCCCACCAAGCACACCATCAGTCTTATGGCTAGAATGATATGAACACATGTTAATATTATCACTGTGACTTGTTTGCCAACAGAAACTGGAAATCATTCACCCAAGCCAGAGGTTAGAGAACACGCCGTTCATGTTCATATTCAACAATGGTGGGTGAAACTGAATTTCCTATGGGCACATGGATCTCATGCATGTATTTCTAGGCTAGCGCTGGGCCTAAAATCTGTTTAGCCAATTTGGCTAAAGGTTCAAATTTTCTTTAGCCAAATGAGATTTTGTTTAGCCATTTTTTTAGCAGATACTAAGATGGCAAAACATAAAAATGCGAAACATGGCATGAAATAAAGTGATAAGGCCTAGTAAAAAAGAAACTAGTTTCTTGACCCCGCCCCATTCCTTTTTTTGTCTACGCCTCCTTTCTTTATTTACTATTAAAAAAGATTATTTTTAAAAGTTGTTCCAGTTCTGTGAAGAAATATTTGTCCAAAACTTGCTGTACGAAGTACTGTTATACTCTTTCAATTCACTCGTTATTCATCATACAAGGTGTATGGATGTATGTTTATTCTACAGAGTCTAAAATAAGATTTGATGATGCCTTGCATTAAATAGTCTTTACGCAGACTCACTTACATAATTCCAGTCTCAATCAGTATAAATGTCATTCAGTTGTATGCCTTTGATACAAACTAATGAAACCATGGCCATACCTACACATGACATTCATAAATACATTCAACATTGCGTTTGCTTCTTGTTTGTTTCTAGTCAATTAAAGTAGTTTTCCAATGTAACAGGTATGTACCATGTTACATTTACGTAAAAATTTCTATTCATCTGCCATTCCCGCTAAAAAGGAATGTATTTGATAATGGAATTGCAGGCTATAATATTATAGTAATATACATCACTGGCATGTTCCATATTGTATAGAAAAAACTACAGCTTGTCTTTTAATCAACCACAGTGACCATCTAAGACATTTAAAAAAAGTCTGGACGAGAAACTAGTTTCTTTTTTACGACATTATATCAACATAATATACGTATATTAAACCTATAGATAGTCACAAGAAAATATAACACCAATATAAATTAATTGAACAACGTTTAATTATAAATATAAAACAAGAAAATCGATCACACTGCAAATCTCCAACACAGATAACGTCACCATATAAGTGTTGCCATAAGTGTCCACCACCACCACTCTCGTCTCTGCAACAGTGTCTACCCGTTTCACTAAATCAGTGAATCTGGGACGCTGCTCCTTCACCATCCAGATCTTGAAGGCTTCCTCATATAAAAGCGTTCTTAACTGTCGGGAGACAGCTCTTCTCTTGCGTCAACACAGTCCCCATGTGGGCGATAATCACCGACTTCGCGTGATCTTTCGCAGTCATGAAGTCCACTTGGCGCTTCAGCAGCAACATTGATCTCCGGTGGTTGGCAGATATATTGTGTTTTGCCAAGTCATCCTTGGGCTTGGCGCAGTCCTTCCTGGTGACAAACACGTTCTTTGCTTTCGCATGCACACAAATGTGGCTTTTACTATCGTGAATAAGCCACACAAAACATACAAACCAGTCTGCCTTGATCAAACGTGGCTGCGTCGTTTAATTTCTGTCGTTTCTTTGCGCAATCATTCCTCGCTGAAGTACATTTATGAATCATTTTAACCGATAACAAACTTAAAAACTGAGCTCCCATATTTTACAGGTGATAATATTATTTTTGTAGCTGCCCAGCAGGACACAAACTTTCGCTGAGAGCTTATCGCCGGGCAGTTATAGATTGGGGGCACGAAAACAATTCCACGGGTGTCGGGCAGCTATGATTCACGGGTTCACTGCTGCTTACATGACAATGTGCCATTAACGTGGCCGTAAAAGCGTTTTGCCAAATTGGCGAAGAGGTTTTTTTCTTTCGCCAAATGGGAAACCATTTTGCCTATGGCACAATTGGCGATTGGCAGCACTAGCCTAGTATTTGTAAGACCAGTTGTATGATTATCAGTTTGATGCTTACTGTGAGAACACGATATATCTAACTGCAAAATATTGTAGCTGTTCTAATACAGTGGTCTCTTGCTATATGGACTCCCGATGCAAGATACCTCTTAGAAACGGACAACTTAGAAATCCCCATTCTGCACTATATTATTCCCATGAATCTGTGAATATAAAGGACATCGAAAATAGGATACCATTTGGCCAAGTTCCTGCGTGTTTCATATAGCAAGAGTCCACTGTATATACATTTCCTCAGTGCTTTTAATCTAGAATAAACAATTATAAAATGACAGCATTCTGGAATAGATGACAACTGTTTTTTAAATAGTTGAAAGAGCCTCTTAATGCGTTTTATTATGTAATTTAAAAAGCATATACTGTATTCGACCTAATAAATGTACATTATGCTTGAAAAAAAATGTTGCCATGGAAAAATGTCAAGGAATCTGTTCTTGTGCGTTTCTCTAGACAATGTAACTTTAACATTAGTGATGTCATTTGGTGACTGGTGTAGAACAACTGAAAAGTGGTGTCAGCTGTTTAACACCAGATGGCGAAACTTCTCAGTTGTTCCACACTAGTAAAATTACAATACTCATGGATCCTGCTGATTAAAACAGGGGGTGTACGCTAATTAGGGCATGTACGCTTAATAGGTCGAATACGGTATATGAAAAAAATTAGTGATGAAAGTGGATATTGTGCTTCAGTTTGGGCTGACAATGCTGATGTGTGCGCCAAGCAGTACGGAGGCACTGGAGCTCTCAAGACTGACTTCACCAGGTCAGTACACGTATACTCTCAAACCTCTTTCATTCCATTGTATATTCAGTACTTGTGGGTCATTTTCTGGATGATGTCATTGTGGTCAATCTAAACTCATTGACCTCTCATCCAGTCTTCTCCACCAAGCATGAACAATGGGGTAACAATATGTCTAGTGGCGGGAATAAAACAGCTTCTGTTCTTGAACAAATGTTCACTTTCAGTGAACTGTTAACTGTTATGTTAAAACTACATTTTAACATGGTTGGGCCAGGGCATGGCTTGACTGAAACATATAGAATTTTTTTTGCTAAGATTCATCTTTTTGTAAGGATGGAATTTAACTGAATGGTATAGAAATTAGGTCAAAATTTCGAGTCACAGATAATACATACACCGTAAGTTTGGCAAATTGACCTAACCCACTCTTCACAACAATTTGGTAATTAGTATCAATGTAATGTCAGAGGTGTGGAATTTGAAGGCTGTTTAAATATGTGTTAATTGCATGGGCTTTGGTGTTTCACCAGAGATGGTGTCACTGATAATGATTTTAGAATACTTAATTATCATTAATAGACTTAACTGATTTAGTGGTCAAATTTGGAGGTAGTGCAATGTGCGTCATATTTGGTGGATTATTTTATTTATTATTAAGAGCATGTTTGTGTTACAGACATGAAGTGAAGCAATGTGTTTCGCTTGTGCCAAGCCAGTACGGATCACATAATGAGCTCAGTGAAAGTTTAAAAACGTTAAATATGTTAATGAATAAATAAATATTAAAATGTTCATGTCATAAAAAACTGCTTAAAAAGCAATAAGTAAAAAGTCACTTAAAAAGTAATTAATAAATAAATAAATAGATAATAAAAAGGTCCACATCATTACAAATAGTCTAGTCATTAACAAATCACCACTGCAGCCCACACAGCAGACTGTCCTCCTGCCAAATCATCACCACTATCTGTGGTGGATGTGATGGATATCGGCGCTATGCAAGATGTCGTTATTATTGCTGTGACTGTGTTTGCTAGGACAGGGAAGCGCACTATAAGGGGACTGCTGCAGGACGGCTACAACTCGGCCATCAGATACTTCATGAACAACTTCTACGATGGCTTCAGACAGGTGCACTCATTTGGTTCTCTCAACACATTAAAACAAATTACAAACACCTGTCATAAGTCCAACATTCCGCAGGACATTCCCACATTTAGAACAAATGTCCTGGCTCCCACAGTGTAGAAAGCAAATGTGCCGCATTTTCATGGAATTTACATAATGTCTTGCGATACTACCATTTTATTCTAATATGCCTAGAGCACTCTAAAAATCAATGACATTTAATGCATGCCTTTTCCTCCGTTTGCGATGGAAACCAGTGGTAGAAATCGCATTGTGTGATTGCATTTGGATTTGAGCTAACATGGCAGAATCTAGTATAAAAAAGAAAGTTTGCTCTTTAATTAAAGAAGATGGTAATTTCAAGAAGATTGGTTGACAGAATGTTTGTTTTATTTAATTAAAAATGACCACATATCCTGCCATAAAAAGCAAATGACCTGCATTTCTGTGGAATTTGTCCCTCAAAGCATTCTTCAGGGTTGACACCTTGACAAGCTAGAACTAGCTAGAACAAACTAGAAATGTGCTAGGTCCTAACTATGTTGCATTTACCAAGTTTGCCTACTGTAGTAACTTCCTCTTATGTCCTACTTGCCGTAGTAGTGCATTCCAATTTACAAATTCTCTATTAAATAACCCATCAGCCAGGAGTATTGATTCGAAAGTATTGTTTTATTACATTAATTTTCCTAAATTTCTAACAAGAGACGGTGATGACATAATGCAAAAGAATTAATTTATGCTGTGAAGTGATGGAAGCATGGCTGAGTACATCCTTGTGGAGTTGAGAATATGTTGGAATATGCACATATATGTCAGAGTGAAGTGTGTAGCAGTTATTGATGCAATTTTGTTACCAACATGTTACAAATGCTCGACTTTCATTGAACAGTGGAAAACTGTATATATGTATACACAATATATACCTACATAATATATATGTAAATGAAACAGTTTGCCTGAAACTTCTATAATAAAGACCAATTTTGTGATGTATTTGCAGGATTCAATAGACCTCTTCCTAGGTAACCACGTCGTTGATGAAACAGAGGGCACATTGAAACCATCAGCACTCCGGGCAGAGAGAGACTGGAAGTACTACGCTGTAAGTTAACATCTTTATATGACACTCAAACTGCCTGTTTGTTTCTAACTGTCACACTGGTCATATTAAAAAAGTATTTTCCATAGCTGTGGTATAACGCTTCATCTCAATGATATCAGTAGTACATGATGTTCCTATACATTTGGCTCCACTTGGAGTCATGCTACTAATAGCCTACCAGACATGGACTAGATACAAGGATTATCTATACAAATACATGATATGTATGTGAATAAAACTGCACATATGAGTATTCAAACACCAATGCATACAAATTGAACATATTAGCCAATGTATTCAAATATACTTTGTTATTATCATTTGTAAGTCATAAATGACAACAATATAATCTTCTTAAAGACATGCCTATTGCATATGATCTGGACTACAGTATACTCATGAGCTGTCATTGTCTAATGGCCAGCAAGTGTCTATTATCATGCTGTGTGTTTGTTTCTAGCTTCCAGCCATCTTCCTTGTGGCGATCTCCATGTGCATCATCAGCTTGCTGTTGCCTGATGGTAAGTTATATTTCTGTACAAAATTCACTCACTTGTGTTGCATCTGAAATTTAATTTCATTAAGTATTACCATGTATTGAAAACCATGTTGGTATTCTTTCATAAATGAAGTATATCATACCCTCTAAAAACAGTTGCACTATTCATGCGATTCTTAAAATTGTCTAGTTATGGAATAATTATCATTATTGATTAACATTTCTGAGGAACTGGACAAATACTACGATGGGGTTATGTCAAAACATTGATGTACAACACTACGCAATATTGGTGTCGGGATGTATATCTCCATTGTTTATTATCTGTTCTCAGTTCTGACTTCAAGCACATGAATTGTGCAATCATGTTTGTACATGTATGCCTGTGTGGTACGTGTATGCCTGTGTGGTACGTGTGTGCCTGTATGGTACGTGTGTGCCTGTGGTACGCGTGTGCCTGTGTGGTACGTGTATGCCTGTGTGGTACATGTGTGCCTGTTAGTGCCCTGCCTTGGACCAAAAGCCCGGCCCGGCCCGCAGCCCATGGGCCGGGCCGGGCCGGGCCAGGCCTCTACATAATTTTGCGGGCTGGGCCTACATACTGCGGGCCCGGGCCGGGCCTGGGCTGAAAACAATTTAAACACATCGGGCTTGGGCCGGGCCTGGGTCTAGTGTGAGCGGGCCGGGCCTGGGCTGGGCCTGGACATAATAAAAATATTCATTCAAAACACCGATTATTACTTTATTTTTTTTTATAAAAACTGATTATAAATTGTAATTCCGTTTAATGAATGCTTAAAATTATTTCTTTAGTATTATATAGTTGCAAATTGAGACTTTGCATGGAATCTAATGACCCCATAAGTTCACTTGGCTGGAAGTAGCCAGCCCCAAATGTTTACTTTAGAAATATTTGCAGAGGCAATCAAGCCATGATTAACCATCAACTTATCACCCTTTGACCCTACCAGTGGACATTCTATTGTCTAGGTCTTCCCTCCAAACATTGCCCACCTGAAAGACCTGCCCACTGCCAAGTGCACACTAGGCCACTAGCCCACTACCCAGTACCCAGTACCCAACCCAGTTGGTAATTGGTATTTCTCCCCAGTCCTAATTCATTCACACTTGTACTAATTCACACATGTCTGAACATGTCTGTCTCAGGCTAGTGACTGCAGGCCTGTTGGAAATGCCACTGGGTGTCAGTGCCAGTGGGTGACATTTAATTGAAATATCATATTAAATTATGTTAACTTAGTTGAGCTAATTCAATTAAAAATATAATGGGTATGGGCCGGGCCTGGGCCTGAAACTTGTGGGCCGGGCCGAGCCTGGGCCAAACATTCACAGTCTGGGCCGGGCCTGGGCCTAAATTCTAGTTTGCGGGCCCGGGCTGGGCCGGGCCGGGCTTGAAAAATTATTGCGGGCCTGGGCCGGGCCTGGACTCTAACTGCTAATTGCGGGCCAGGCTTGGGATAAAATTCTAGGCCTGCGCAGGGCACTACTGCCTGTGTGGTACGTGTCTGCCTGTGTGGTACGTGTGTGCCTGTGTGGTATGTGTGTGCCTGTGTGGTACGTGTGTGCCTGGGTGGTACGTGTGTGCCTGTGTGGTACGTGTAGGCCTGTGTGGTACGTGTAGTTAATTAAAATTAAGACAAATAATTAAAATTTCATGGATTGAAATAATAAATTAATTAAATTAAATTAATGCTGTAAACATAATGTTCACTCAGATATACACCCGCCGGAAAAGATAGGTCTCCAACTGCCGAGTTTCTCAGGTTATTTATTTACCTTAATGAAACCAACACATTCTACATTTCAGAGCATCTGGGCGAGCAAGTGATGTACGTGTTGTTCTGGGGTGGGGCGAGTCTACTCACCCTCGCTGTCATGTACGCCTACGGTGGAGAGTTTGTCGACCGCCCAAAGCTTGTCAGCAAATCATTCAAGACAGAATAGCAAAGACCGAAACACAGGGCTTTCACTGCATAGCCCTGTGGCTGATTCTGTGCCCATTGACTATAAATATGCAGCCACTGTATGTTTGTACCATCATGTACTATCATGTTTGTACTATCATGTACTATCATGTTTGTACTATCATGCTGTCAAGGTTGCAACATAATTAGTAACGACATAAGTGCCATGTTTTGTTTCTCCCACCTGGTTGTGATAACTCCTAGGAAATTCCCAGTAATTATTAAGTTCACTGATTCATCTAGTTAATAAATTCATCTAGTTAATAAATTCTATTTCGTAATAAATTAATATTTGTTCTCTTTTAGGACAAATTAATTAATCTTCGCGCCTCTGCGTGCAAGCAATTTGTCACGCGAATGAACATTGTTATAAAATAAAAGAAGAACAGTCTTTTACATTTTAATGTAGGCACATATTTAGCAAGAATAACTAGTAAGATGAATCAACATAAAGGGCAAAATTGTGTCACGCAGATTAAAAAATATTCTATTTAATCATGACTTGAAGTAATACCTCTGTACATTGCTTTTTGTAGACAGTCTGGGCAATATACTGTACAATATTACAATGAAACAAATAGCCAAAATGCAGTAAATTGGTAACATAGGTGAAACAGCTTCTACTTTGTAAACTTACTTTTTGTCAACATCTTTATAACCAACTGTTTTGTTTTTCTTCCCTCAAAGTATACAATCCTGTAAACGTGCTCACATATGCATAGTCTTGTACTACATGTACTAGACTGTTTTAATTGTTCATATATGTACAGTTTACTAGAGTTGAGTCTTTCAGTGATGTACAAATGGGAATTTTGCTCTTATGAACTGTAAAGTAGGTGAATTGTGCATGGAGTGGATTGTGCTTTTTGCAAGTAACAAATTAGTGATTGTATAAATGAGCAACTGTGGTGAAAGTGATTGCACAAGGAGTATCATATCATTTTTAAGCTGTCGCTGACTGTTACTGTTTGATTCGGATACACAAGATAGGCTGATATTTCTATTAGAATAATCCATGTAATTGCGCAAACAATACAACATCTAGCAAAACAACACAACCTTGCTGAGTTGACTTCATTATGTAGAAACATGGGGTGGGGCTTTTTTTAAAAGTATTTCTGGTACAGAAATGTTAAAATATTGACTTTACCTTGCAGATTTACAACAAAATATTGTAACTGAAAATTGCTGAGAAACTTGAATACAAATTTTGGCTTCAAAAATTCTGGCTTAGTAGAAAGCCCATCCCCCTATAAGATCTGATGGTCCTTCCTTATCAGTTCTATGCCATACCGTGTGTGGGTGCACAGCAATTTGCTGAATTCTCTATGTTGGTGTCCACAAAGTATGTTTCTCATGACAAAAGCATTTTTCTATAGATATGAATTTTCATATGGTATATTCTTATATATGTCCCACAAGCAGGTAGGCCTTACACAGTGTATATATAACTACAGTCACCAGGTGCCATCATTGCAATTAATCTAATGATTGATCTAGCTTTATATTACAAATATATTCTAGCCATATTACAATGGCCAACATAATATTATGATCTAGTTGAATGGCCGTACTCATAATTTTATGAACATGAATGTTCTAAATTTTGAATGTATGCAGCTAACTTCCAACAAAGCTGTAAACTATAATTAAACGTTCACATTATCAGCATTATTGTATATGTTTATACATTTATGACAGTGAACTTTCTGCTAAGTAAGTTCCTCTACTTTTTACTAAGCCATCCACGTTGAGACGCTAGAACCAGTTTGAGATTATAAGAATTGGTGACGTAATTCATTACAACCGAATGGAATGGCGGTATGAATTGCTTGATGGCACACCCATCTATCGCGTGCGTATTGACCAATCGGTGGATTTTGGGTAGATTGTGCAATCATTTGATTTTGTATGATAAATGGGATTGGTGGCAGAAGAAGAAAGAACAAATTTTATGACCGGTATCGATGCAAGCCTCACCTTCGGACGTCAGAGATAAAGAGGAGAGCAACAGCACATAGTTTTGCTAAGTTTATATTATAAGATGCTAGAGGCTGGAACAGTCAACAAAATGTTGCACAAAGTGGATTAAATAGCATAATACTATTTTAATTTGTTTATATGTAACTAATGCTGAATACTACTGTATGCTAAAAAATGTAGTGCTTTTCTGGGTTTCACAAAAAATGTGGCATTTTGTTAGTGCCCAATGATATATAGCAATACGTGTTATCATTCATGGGTTATCTATTTTCGATTTTTTACCAATAAATGCCCTTTACATGTTGGTAAATGTGTTGACATTCGATAAGCATACCAGTACAGTGAAAAAATATTTCACACATGCGTTTTCAGCATAGAAAGTCAGTACTGTTACAACTCTGGAGTAAATCATGTTGTTGTATAGATTCATCAATTAATATAACTTAGTCTTAGAAATTCCATTTTACATATATCAATAAACACCAAAACCTAATCTGTAAAGTTGGCGTTTTCCAAATAAGTTCAGCTTTGCAAGTTCAACTAACGAACTGTGCCACTCATTCATTGGCATGAATGGCGCTTCATGTTGGTATGTCAAATAGGTGCTCAACCCTAATGCTATTATTAATGGCCTGGCTGACTTTGACCCTGCTCGCGGTCCTCTCCGGTATGCCCTTGGCCTTGCGCGCACTGTAAACATTGCAATGACAGTGTCTATAAATACGTAGGCCATGCAAAATAACAGAAGTGTTTCTCAAGTCTCAAGTGGTTTACTCCAAACAGCCCAAACTTGGGCTAACGCAGGAGTTTGTGGTGGACTGTGCGCATGCGCTGTGGGTGGTACGTTCGATTAAAAGACTAGTATAATTAATGTTGCTGAAATGGTTTTTATCTGATAGTTTTATTTATTTTATGTATAGGATGTTTAACGAAAATTTTTAATAGGTTGGTTGTGTGTATGGATACTGTCGCTGCCTTGCCACATGCACACATAGACAGTCTCCATACCCACACCATGGATAAGTTTACGCTGAGCACTGTGTTTTAAAGGCAGTTTAGGTGAGGAGGTGTGGTGAAAGGGAGTTCCATAATAGCTTCTTGAAATGATTTTGGGTTTTTTATGTTGGTAATTTTTGATGGAATCATATTCCATATGCGAATGGCTCTGGGATAAAATGAAAAGACCATATACGACACTTGGGGGCTATGTATTGTCCACGGGTTCGAGAGCGATTTAGTAGGCCCGGAGGGGGGGGTGATCTCAATAATGTTATTTAGAATTTTGTAGAAGGTAGTGGCTTGTTTGATAATGCGCCTTCGTTCGAGGGTTGGCCATCCAAGGGCAGTAATTAGATCTGCTGGATTTGTGTTCCGTCTGTAATCATTTTTAACAAATCTGGCAGCAGAGTGTTGCACTCTTTCAAGGCTTTTAACTTGTGAAAAGGTGTGGGGATTCCATATGGGTGAAGAGTACTCAAGTTTTGGCCGGATTAGCATGTTGTACGCTGTTTGCTTAACTTCGGGTTTACATGGGCCAAGAGTTCGTTTAATCATGCCTAAACTGACAATCCTAAACAATTTATTCCCACATTGTTCGCTACCAGTATAACACTCCACAGATTTCATCGCAACATTATTGCTATTACTAACTTAGCATTTGAATCAAGACAGCGTCACACGATTTAATGTTGCTGTAGTCAACAGAAAACAATTCCTCGATAATCATGCCTGTAATTTGGTCTAGCCTTCGATCCGAAATTATGCAAATTATTATTGACTAGGGTCAATGCATTACGCTGTGATTGGTTGCTAATGACGTCATCCACGTGACGTATGCTTCGACGCGTGACAGCTCCGAATGACAACAAACAAAATGGCGGAAGAAGACAGAACAGCTGAGAGCGCGGGCGTTTCTTGTCGCCTTGACGAAGACGTTTGTGAGAATTATGAACCGCTGAAAAAGAAGTCAAAGCTTGATGTTCAGTCTTCCAAGCAGCCGTACAAACTGGAAGAACGACTGAACGGCATTCTCTGCTGTGCCGTTTGTTTGGATCTGCCAGCGATTACAGTTTTCCAGGTTGGCAATTCTACCATTCTAGGCCTAGGGGCCGTACTCGTAGTTATGCAAACATATTGGGCATCTGTTTGATTGTTGTGATAATGTTCATCATAATATTACATTTAAGATCTAGCGCATATAGTAATTCCGCGTCGTTTCCTTACGCTAACATATCTTTATTTGGACTGTAGTGTAGAATAAATAACGTCAGTATGACTGAGTATGCCAATATATAACTCGGTGAGTATCTCGGCTCGGGCTCATGCAGTTACTCCCCGATCGAGGGGCGTCGTAGCCGAGCTAGGCCTAAAGTTTATCGACGGGACGATGTGAATTATTACTCAATTAGTTATGTTACCACGTAATACCGAAAGGTTACTCAATACATCATTGGTAGTGAAGACCAAACAGGGAACAAGTTTAAACACGGAGCCAGCCGCGGAGGGGCGTTGTCTCAATTCCATATGTAGGAGGCAGCACTAGTGATGGTGTTGCTGATTATACCGTATTTGGTATGAAAGTACAGTGCCCCGAGTTGTCGTCCTAACCTTGATGATTTGCCTCAGAAGCCATATGACTGGCAGCTCAGTGTCTGTATTGATATCAAGAGCTTGCACAGCTGGGTTATCACATGCATCATCTGCATCAGATATATGACACTCTGTGTCTTCCATACAAGAAATGCCTGTAGGGTAATTATTGATAATAATCTCAACTTCCACAATTATGTTACTCCGTACAGTTATGAATGACCAAGAGATGGTCTATATCTGTTTGATCAGAATATTTGACCTAATTGAACTCAAGGATATCCTGTGTGGGAAGATAACTGTACTTGTTAACTGTATGTATGCCTGTGTGCATGGTCTCTCTCTCTTAAAGCTTTGACGTGAGCATACCAGGGGAATAGTTCAAAAGATGACCCCACAAACGCTGACTCACTGTGCAGCTTATTCAATGGACCTGTGATGGGTTTAATTTTACCAATGGCAATGTCCAAATCTTGTACGATCCAGCATCTATCACTGAGTATTGTACGACCCAGCATCAACCACTGAGTATTCGGTGGTACTAGTAGCAAGTCTTCAGAAAAGATTGTTCCAGAAGCAATAAAATATTAGCTTGACATAAAATGCTTAGTTGTCATTATTCTCAATGATGTATAATCACAATCTGCGTTATAAGAAGTGGTGTAAGATGTATTACTTTTCCACGTTTTTTCCTGGGTTGTTAACCAACCAAATTTGTCATCTGATGAATAGTGGTATCAACTGCTTGCCTTGGCCCTGAGAAGGTAATAGCAGCTAGACAGCAGTATGGACCACATGTGTGACAACCAACATGTTGTGATCTTGAGATGACATGGAATCCCCACTGTGACTGTCTGAAACAGAGAGACATCTGATGGATGTCATGCATAGTGCAGGCAGTGGCCACAGCTGTCATGGCTGTCAAAGCCTAGCTGGATGTACACTTTGCATTAAGGGGTCAAATTACTTAAAGGTCCATCCTCAATTCAATTGATTTCGTTTGTCTCACTTCAGACTCATTTTGTGACAAATTTAACCTATCTAATATCGACTGCTGGCTAAACTCTTTTGTACAAATTGGTTATTTATTTTTGGTGAAATCATCTGGAAAACTATTGAACTATTTGTGACGGGATCCTTATGACATACAGCTATTCACACTTCTGCATGCTTTTATGTTAATTAAACTGACTGCACTTATTACTTAAACTATTTAATTACTACAAATTTGAACATTAACAAACCTAATTCATGATGGGCTGAATCGATGGAAGATGGGGCAAACGCACACAATCAATTAAGCTCCCACATAGGTCATAGGTCACCCAAATCCTGTTTGCAATGCATGGCTCTGGTTGAATCTTGGGTCACTCACTGGTGCCAGCAGGGAGCTGGCTGACTACTGGTCAGTGGTCACTTGGAATGCCAGACATGTGCATTCATGTTGATTGATTAACACATGTGCCACTATCAGCCAGTGCCAGACATCCATTCTTTCTTTATTGGTTTGTATTCACTTTTGATATGTGATTGGATTCAATGGTTATTGTGTCATTTGTGATTAATTACAATTAATGTGTAATTGTAATTTATTTTTAGAATACTAATTGCATGAGGGTGTAATTGAAGCGTTTCGGGGCAAAATGCGATAAACACAAATTCGGGCGACATTTCTGAATGTCCGAAATTTCATAATTTAATTATATATATTATAAAAATTCAGTTACCATTTGCTCTGATGTTAGATTCTAAAATCATCCAATATCACTTACAAATTTCCATTTACATTCGGAGCATGAAACACAGAAGTTAATTTTTCTCAAAAACAAAAACAATTATCTCATTTTGCCCTGAAACCCTTCAGTTGTCATTGATCATTATGCAATGTTGAAACCATCCCAGGCTGTAAGAATGCCTTATTCACATAACACTTTGTTTAAAAACGAGCAGTAATCACACATGTTATCTTCTTTTACAAAACAATGAACTCTACCTATGAACCATTGCAACTGATCCTTTATGAAGCATCGTAATTGATTTTTTAAGTGTTTTTGAGCGTTTCTGTCTTTCTGATACTGTGTAATTGACAGCTGCAATAAAACCCAACTCTGGGTGATGTACCATTTATAAACGTACGCATATGTGTGTGCGTGCGTGCGTGCATGCACATATCTATTGTATTGGATGTGGAGTGAAGTACCAAATTACATGGACGCTTGGATGAATTAATTCATGTACTAGTCACTCTTTTGTGAAATTTGTGATGTATATCAGGTGTCTATTGTCTAGTGTAATTTGATCTGGCTATAGCTCTGGCTGTGTTATATGCCACGCCAGTTATAAACATTGCGTGAACAATAATTCTAAGGTATTGCAACATATGTACTATACAGAGTACATTTCAGAATCTGTTGTAACTTGATGCACTTCCATGACTGCGATAATATGTTGGTTGGATCCTATCACATCAGAGCTCCTCAGTACATTGTGTTTATATGGGTTATCAGATCAATATTGGGGAAGGATCAATGATAGTATTCATGACAGTCAGCGATTCCATGAACTTCGTGTACTCAGGATATCAGATCAATGCTCTGGTTGAGTGATTATGTGTACTTAGTGGCTTCTGTAGGTCTACGGCCAACACCTACACAGCCGATGGCTTATTGAAGTTCTTACATCAAATGTAAACCCTACAACCTCTGCTTGGCCACTGTCCGGTTGTTTAAGCTGGACATGTAGATAGTGCAAGACTATTGTCAGCAGAATAACAATATACACAAATATAGACACACACATTCAGACATGCATATCAATTTATAGAAAGAGATGCACAAATGCAGATGTATGTTCCAAATATATGTTCCCGAATAAGATTTCAGTCTGGCGCTCATTAAGAGATGCAGTCTGCATCATGCTGATCATTTGCAAATGATTCTTGTCAGACAAGTAGAGGGCTCTATATGTGTAAAGAAAACATGGCTCTTGAGCAAGCATTTTCAATTGTACCATTTATCATGAATATACTTAAAAACAAGACATGCGTGCATGTATGTGTGCGTGCGTGTGTGCGTGCCATTTCATATGATCTCTAGCTGTGTTCTCACTTCTCAGCCATCTTCCAAGAACTCCCTCCCAGTTGGTTTCTCTCTGCTTCATCAGTCCTTTAAATACTGTAACATTTTGAATACCCAAATATGTGTTAATGACCCACAATTGTTAAGAATAGTTTGAGCATTATCTGTTTATGAATATCAGCCTTGCCATTCAGCAGGCAATGTAAACATAATATTTGAGTAAAAACATTAAAATTAAAAGGTCACGGTAAAATTATACTAACAAATCAGTATTAAATATATTAACAAATAAAATCAGTAAAAGACATTTGTGTGTTTAAGATGTTGGAATAGAATGTAGTTTATTCTATATTTAGCATGATGTTATGTTAAAAATCCGACTTTGCATCTTTTATTATATATTATAGTGTGGTGCCTGTTTCAGCAGTTGACGCTGACTTTGAGATGTTCCTGGTTAAGTTTCTGATTGGATGATGTTGTCCACAGTGTTCGAATGGTCACCTGATGTGTGCAAGCTGTCTGTCGCACCTACTCGCTGACGCGCGACTGAAGGATGAAAGCGCCACCTGTCCAAACTGTCGGTGCGAGATCAGCAAGACAGCATGCATTCGCAACCTGGCTGTCGAGAAGGCCATCTCAGAACTGCCAGCAGAGTGTCGATTCTGTTCCCTGCGGTTGCCTCGCAGCGAGCTTGCCATGCACGAGAAGGAACTCTGTCAGGAAAGGTGCGTGTCGTGTTGCTTATATGTGTCATCACAGGTCATTGTCGATGTCACTGTTGCTTTGCTGTGTCATGTGTGTGTATTCTGGTATTTGCACCGTCACACATTGTGGCGATGATGACGTTCCACTTGTAGGATATAGGGCTTCAGGAAGGGAGTGGCAGCCACAAGGTGTCCTGGCTGATTTGTCGACGACAACAAAGCCAGAAGCACTGTTAATTAGTAGTTGTCTGTGTAAGCAGATGACTCACTAACAGCTGGTGTTGTTGTGAGAGGTGGAGTCAGCATCGACTGGTAGCACCCATGTTGAAGGTACTGTATATATTGTTTTGTTTGTGCCAAGGTAAGACTCTCTTGCAGGGGAATCACCCAGTACTCCTCTCTCCACATGGCTGACATGTTGAAAAACATGGCACTGGCTATTGCTGGCATATCTTGGGTGAAATGGATAAGCCAATTAATTGTCTGGGCTGGTATTCTCAAAAGACTTATGAATTCATAACTCAAGTTGTCCATAAATATGGTGTCAGACTGTCCCTGGGGGGGGTTCACACGTCGAATGTATAGGGAATATTATCCAATATGATAAACACTGAATAGGCCTACTAAAGTATTACGTAATCTATATTGAGTCTCATACAAGACTGTCAGGCTTGCGTTGTATAAGCTTAAATTTGACATGTTGTTTTGGTATTAGTATGCCATGAGTGACACCTCTGAGGGAGCTATGCTGTCATAGTTACGGAGAATGCGTGTCATGAATTCATAAATCTTTCGAGAATACAGGCCCTCATTATTAGGCACTGTGCACCAAAAAAAATGTATATCTACCCCTAGTGTGTACTCAGATCAAGCCCATTTAAAACATTTAAACATTGAATCAACCAATGTTTGGATCTTAATGGATTGTGTTTTCTTTTATGTTATGTTGTTTATTTAGTTGAATTAACAATTTATTAAATTGGTTGATGCAATGTTTAAATATTTTTGGACTAGATCAGACATGCACTGCCATGGATGCGTGATTGTTTAGTGAACAAACTAGATTAATTATTAATACATCAAAGGTCTCATGGGTTACTTTGAATAGTCTTTATTAGTTATTCCAAGTTGAAGCTTAATTTGCCTGGCTGTGCAACTGTAATTTGGGGTAAGCAAACTAGTTACCTTTCACTGGTGAACCACTAAGTTACAAATGATTTGTTTATTACTACGTAGACAAAATGTCAGTAACTTCTTTTAAGGTAAGTTAGCTGGTTTGTGTTAAAAACTAACTTCCACTTATAGTTAACACATTTCTTGTTATTATTCCTTGTTATTAATTCCCTGTTCCTGTACTGTTGAAATATGATGACCTTCTTAGATGAACTTTAAAAAAAATCGCAAGTGGTGTTCATTTACCACACATATTTATACCAATTAAATGATAAAATTAAGAAACTAACTTTCCAAAAGTACTTGTTTGTTGGCCTTTGCAATGTAGTAATATTTTTCATTCTTCATAGTATAATTAGTAAGAGACGAAGGTAAATCTAATGTTTCAGAACAACACAGGTAAAGTATACATAATGAGTTTTTCAGACCCATTTTACATATTAAAGTTACAGAATTCAGTATTCTAGACAGACTTATTTGACTTGAAGTGACGACACCAGTAACTAACATTAGTTTTGCACATTAGCAACATTCAACGTTGCACTTGCGTATTGTTTGCCACTCCCTACAAATAATGCATGATCCCTACACATTTTCACGGGTATTTTGAGGGAGACATTTACCAGTGTCTGAAACAAATGACAACAATAACGGACGAGCGACACAAGATAATGACAATGACGCAGGTAACTAGCGAGGCGTATGGACACAAATGACTGCCGCACTTAGATTAACCCTTGACTCGTCACTAATCCTCTTCTGACTTCCATTGCAGCGGGGTGGGCTGAGGGGTTAGGGAGGGGCCGAGATCACCGATGTAGCAAGTACGGTAAGTCGACACTTTCTTCACTTCTCTCTCCGCCGCCCCCCACTCTGCATGTGTGCTGGTCGCCATGCGTGCACGTCCGTCTCACTGCATGCCTGGTTGGGGTTGTTGTAGACGCGTGCCATGCAAGTTCGAACGCATCGGATGCCCGTGGGAGGGCCCTCCGCATGAGGTGAAGGAGCACGAGAATGTGTGTACGCACCCCAGCAAGCCGGCCGCTGACATCATGGACCTGCTCGATGTCACCTACCACCGCCAGGAGGACGAGATGAGACTTTACAAGAACATCTTCAATCTTCTGTCGCTCGAGAAAATCACCTTCAGTGGTGAGAGCCACTTTGGCAGATATATTCATGAAAAACCAGCCATATGTTATCATTTATTAGAATTATTATTGATTAACATTACTGGTTACTGATTAATATAATTAATCTCATCAATTAAAATAATTCATTAATATGATTTATTAATTTTAAGCTGCTTTAAAATAAACATAATTAATACACCAACAAAACTTATTGCAATGCTATTTTCAATACGAGACAATTTATATTTTTAGCCGGAGTGCACATAGGTTACAAGGCATGATGTGATAAGACAATTCAACAATTACATTCTAGGATTAAAAAAGGAAGGAAAAACAGTGTTTGTCAATTGGAAAAACGCTGCGGAAGAAAAACAAGTTTGCTTTAAATTTCACAATAATTGTCATCTTCTCTACTATAATTATAAAAGTAAATGTGACGTGTATATTTTATAATTTTGTGACACTTTTTGACATCCATTTAACAACGAAGGGTTTGTTGTGATAAAACAATTAAGAAACCTGTCGTGTCTTCCAGACCTGCAGCTGCGGCCGTATCGTACGGACGACTACATCAGCAAGTTGTTCTATGAGACAAGTCGCTTCAGTGCCTTCAGTCACCAGTGGGTGGTTAAGGTGAGGGTGAATGACAACCAGAAACACCCCGTACACAGCCCTGATCGTACCCTCACCTACCAGTTGGTCCTCAAGTCGAAGCTGCCATCGACACCGATGCAGCTGCAGTACGTCGCGATTGAGGGACCATACACCAACATCCACATGAATCCGGCCATCTACAAGTTTGACTTCAGCAATGAAGCAGCAGAGACCGACTATCAGCTGCTGCCCGTTGTCAGCTCGGTCGAGTGCAATAAACTGCTGGCGGCACGCAGCATCAACATCCGACTGATCCTATTCCAGCTGCAGGCGTGACTTGCCGCATGCACAGTCCAACTCCTGGACAATGAAACTGTCAACGAGGCAGCTGACAACAATCTGTGTCACCGGTCGGTCAAACCGGAGATGACCGATACGGTCATCGCCTTACCTTTCAGATATATCCAGGTAAACATTCAGTCAATTGCCACCAAGTCCCTGAATGGAAATGTACATAGGTTTTCATTGGTAATCTTAATGACTGTTTTATAGTATATTGCAATACTGAATTTATTATTGTATATATCATGCCAGTTGGTTAAAAATAGTATTCATACAAAACGTATTACCATTGTGATCTTTAATATTTTTTAGAATACATGATTTAGCAATAAAATAAAATATACAACTTTTACAACGTAATTATGTAGAAACCATTTTACGGCAATTAACAACAGACCATTAAATCTTCACATATGAATGTAAATAATAACATTTGTCAAATTCCCATTTTGTACAATTTCTCATTGTTAATTTAGATGTACAGTTGAGACAAAAAACTTCTGTGAACTGGGACATGTTATAATTAGATGAAAACCCAAACTAACTCCGTATCAGTTGAACAATGAAAACTGTTGTACATTTCCTATAAAGCAAATACATTAACTGTTGACCAAACAGCTTGGGGCAGGTTGGGGCTAATCCTAGTTATTGAGGTGGTAGTTCTAACAGAAATATTGGATTCACCATTTTAATTCAACAATTATTATTTGTTAACTCTCATAATCCAGCAATTACAAGGGTGATCATAGTGACTGGTTTAAGTAGTGTGGTGTTGGTTTTTGTTGTTTTTTTGGTCAAAATACTGTTTGGTTAAATGACCGTTTGTCTCTTTAACTAATGAATTACCCCAATTAACCTGGGCCTATTAGATAACAAAATCACTTGTAATCCTTTGTCTTTGCTTATTCCGCTGATTACCATGGTCACCAGTTTTCCTAATATTTAGGATATATGCTGTGTATATCTATCAGTTAATGCATATATATACATGCAGAACCAGGATGTAGTTTCAGAACATTATAATTCCCACGTGTGTTTGTACGCATGTATGTGTGCATGGATGCATGCATGCACATGTCTGTGTATGCATGCATGCAGATGAGTGCCAAAACCTGTTATAAACATGGTATTGAATCAGTATTTATGTATTTCAGCTGTACTTGTTCTGGTTTCTGGACGTGGTATTGAGCCAGTATTTATGTATTTCAGCTGTACTTGTTCTGGCTTCCTCCACATCGTCTTTCCTTCTATCTTAAAGCAGTCTTCACAAAGATTTTGTTTGTGGAGAGCAAGCCAGATCTGACTGTCTTTTAGGAGAATTGTGTAAACATTGTTGTTACTATCTTCTGTTGGTTTGGTAAAAATTTGGTCAACCTCAGTAAGCCAAAATTTCAACATGTGAGACATTTGCTCGATCACTGCCTATGTGGGGCAGCCAGTGTTCAAACTAGCAAGTTTATGGTCAGACCTAGACTTTAGCAGCATTCTATTCCATTTCCTACCTTACCCTGTCTGTTCTTGATGTTTGCTGGTTCCGCAATCAGGACGGAGTGGTTTTAATGCTCTTAGCACCTTAATTTGATTGAATGTCGTGCATAACCAAAGTTATGCTGTTGATCATGTAAATATAATGTGAATTTTGTCAAATTTTATGTGTCAATCAAGGTCTGTACAATTTTGCTTGTTTATGCATGCCCAAACTGTTTGCACATGTGGTTTTACTAGTGGCTGGGTTAAAGGTATTGTGGTGAAGAGTCTTCGGGAACATGAAAGCTGAAATGTATCACCGATGTAAACTGTAGCTTGCTAGATATAGCGTATATTTTGAGATATTTAAACATCAGAACAACTGAAATGGAACACTCCCATTCACACCACTGAATGGTCTTCATTTAGTTAGCTCACCATGTGGTCCTCATTTGGTTGGTCTAACAGATGTTTGATGGAATGCTAAATGGTTGCAATTTGACGGCCTGCTAAATGGTTGTCATTTGATGGTCTGCTAAATGGTCACCATTTGATGGTCTGCTAAATGGTTGTCATTTGATGTTCTGCTAAATGGTCACCATTTGATGGTCTGCTAGATGGTCATCATTTGAAGGTATACTAAATGGTCATAATTTGATGGTCTGCTAAATGGTCACCATTTAATGGTCTGCTAAATGGTTGTCATTTGATGGTCTGCTAAATGGTCATCTTTTGATGGTTTGCTAAATGGTCACCATTTGATGGTCTGCTAAATGGTTGTCATTTGATGGTCTGCTAAATGGTCATCATTTGAACGTCTGCTAGATGGTCATAATTTGATGGTCTGCTAAATGGTCACCATTTGGTGGTCTGCTAAATGGTTTTCATTTGATGTTCTGCTAAATGGTCATCATTTGATGGTATGCTAAATGGTTGTCATTTGGTGGACTGCTAAATGGTCACCATTTGATGGTCTGCTAAATGGTTGTCATTTTATGGTCTGCTAAATGGTCATCATTTGATGGTCTGCTAAATGGTTGTCATTTTCATGGTCTGCGGCTAAATGGTTGTCATTTGAAGGTCTTTGGCTAAATTGTCGTCATTTGAAGGTCTGCTAAGTGGCCCTCATAGTGTGGCCTTAATGGGACATTAGCTTTTATGTACATGTAGTTTTGCAATGACGATACAATGATGATATGGTTGGGAAACAGTGAGGTAATGTGTTGGTATGTAAGTGGATACTTGTGTGGACAGGTGCGTGTGTAGTGACCATGCTTCCAGTCATAAAACAACTGACATTTGCAATGAACATTCACCGCCCTATCATCCATGCCAACGCTTCAGCCTAATAAATTTGACATTCAACACAAATATTGGTTTGGTTCGTATATTTAGCATTACAAAAATTCCAGGGGGGTGGAAGAATTAATTTGTTTATGTCATCATAAAGATAATGATGATGCCTACACATTCATCAGTGGATATTTCCAGCAATTTTTAATATTTTTCAGGTTATTGCCGTTTGTCTGCGAGACAACATCCAAGTTACTTAGGGTGCACGAATGGCACAAAAAAGCACTGCATGATGCCAAAAAACTTCACCACTTCCCCAAAATAAAAATATTTGCATTACTTCCTGTATCTTTGGCTTTGTAGTACTATTCTGTGATTCTAATAATGTTCCATCATTTCTCATCTTTGGCTTTGTAGCACTATTCTGTGATTCTAATAATGTTCCATAATTTCTCATCTTTGGCTTTGTAGTACTATTCTGTGATTCTAATAATGTTCCATCATTTCTCATCTTTGGCTTTGTAGTACTATTCTGTGATTCTAATAATGTTCCATAATTTCTCATCTTTGGCTTTGTAGCACTATTCTGTGATTCTAATAATGTTCCATCATTTCTCATCTTTGGCTTTGTAGCACTATTCTGTGATTCTAATAATGTTCCATCATTTCTCATCTTTGGCTTTGTAGTACTATTCTGTGATTCTAATAATGTTCCATCATTTCTCATCTTTGGCTTTGTAGTACTATTCTTCTTTCCACAATTTTTCAATTACATTTTCAACCCAAATATTGCGGCCAACCCAGTATAAACTCAGCAAAGGTCTTCTTGCCCACAACCCAATCCTGGCAAAGGTCTTCTTGCCTGCAACCCAATCCTGGCAAAGGTCTTCTTGCCCGCAACCCAATCCTGGCAAAGGTCTTCTTGCCCGCAACCCAATCCTGGCAAGTCTTCTTGCCCACAACCCAATCCTGGCAAAGGTCTTCTTGCCCGCAACCCAATCCTGGCAAAGGGTCTTCAGACGTCTCTTTAGATGTTTGACACTCTTTGATGCATTTCTTTGGAGGATTTCCATTTTTAATCAGTGAAGCACTTCGGATTAGTTTAAATCACTGGAGCTAACATGACTTAGATCAGATCAACCAATGTATGCATACTTCGATACCGTTTTAGTAATAGTGTAACATTATGACTTTTCATAGCACACATTGTCACATAAAAGCGCTCTTATAATGTGTAAAATTGTAATACAAATAATCTAACTTTTTTCCGTTATTTTTTCGTGTGCCATTTTCCCTTCATTCATATATATGCACTCCATCTTCCCATCAGGTATCTGACTACGGAAACCAGCTGCCCAAGTGGGTAGTAACATCCCCAACTCTAGCCACCTTCAATGAAGGGTGGCCACTCTGGCTGTGTAGACACTTCACACGAATTTGTATTCAGATTTAACCAGCGCTACATTTCAACATGGATTTAACCACAATTTTAAACTGCACCACAATCATAATATAGTCACCATATTCACATTTTATACAGTCACCATGTTCATGTATGCAGTCACCACGTTCATTTTGCATGCAGTCACCACGTTCACGTTGTATGCAGTCACCATGTTCACGTTGCATGCAGTCACCACATGTCGTCTTTTCCTGCCTCTGTGTATGCTGGGTTTTACATGTGCCACTGGCATGAGAATTAAAAAATTTAACAAGGGTGAAAATATTTTTTTTATTAATACAACTTTAATCTCCAGTTTATCTAATGTGTTAAACATACAAAGAAAACAGTTAATTTACACCTGTTAACTAACATAATTTCACACTGACAGATGCAACAGCAAACTGAAATGTTTGACTTGCAGAATTGTAAAAATAATAAATCAAATAATTACAAATGACTGTACAAATTACTATGCAGTCAACTGGTGGCCACAAGAATCAACGCTGGGTCAAGAGAGATTGCAATCACAATCCAATTATGTGTATAAACTACAGGACTATGTTGTAAAGTTGGCTAACTGTGTGTAGATTGCTGGTTTATTCCATAGTCATGTTTGTCTGTATTTGAACATTATTGTCACCTTTTGCAGACCTGTCTGCCGTAGAAAGATTTAAATGGCAAACGAAAGCCTTCCAATCTAAAGCACTGACACAGAACAATTCACAAACCTTCTTGTAAAAATTAACAGCTCCGAAGCTCTTGAATACATAAATACAACTGGTGTCGATTGTTTGGGACATTGACAAGACAACCACGCCTACCTCACTACAACATATACAAATACATAGGCATTGTGTAGAACACTGACAAGACAATCTACCTCGCTACAACATATACAGATAATCAGATACTTAGACATTTTGCGACCTCCACCAATATCTGGATAATCACATTGTTATTCTGTTAGACCTTTGACACGTTCACAGCCCAAATCTTGGCAGTATGCAGCCAATCTGTGTAAGTACATAAATTCATGAACAATTATAACTTTTGAAATTGGCAAACATATCGGAAGTATGCACAATACCGTAATCTTGCCACATGGCAACACAAAACCAACTATTTCTACAAGCACATCGACTTGCCACACTCACTTCACAGCAAACCATTCTCAGTCACTAAACAGCGACACTTCCACATGAAATAGCAGCTTTCATGTTGCATATTTTTTAGGTTTTTCCCCACAGCAATTACCATTCCCATTATAAATAATGACTTTACAAGCTTGGAGGTTTGCACCTTTTTTTACTGGATGAACCTGATGGTTCTACATAAAAATCATTTACCCTGACAAACTACAACCATGATCTGGGCCTCCACCATCGCAGGATTCACCATATGTGATTTATAATTACTACCACCTTTTTGAAAAATTTACATAATGTCATGTACAGTAACAATAGCAATACGAGGATACCGTGTCATTAGACATAAGAAATGAGTATGTTACATCAGTATATCGTACAACAGATGGAAAGCAACAAACATCTTTGAATATATTTAAATGAATCATTCAAAACCAGCAAGAATCATCTCTCATTTACACCATTCATCCATAAGATATGAGAATAAATGGTTTATTTCAACAGTTAGTTGACTATGACATTAATTGAAATGTCATTAATAAGCATGAACATTTAAAATAACCAGTTTTTGTAGCTTTTTCAAACACGACAGAATGTAGTAGATTATTACTAACAGCAGATGTCTACATCATTACATGTGTTCAGTAGAGGGGAGGTAGATAACCTTAGAGTGTCAATGCAACCTTAGAGTGTCAATGCAACCTTAGGCACCAATACTATTACAAATTGGTCATATTATTCAGAAATTATCAATTTAAACATGGCATGCCTAGTTCCACAAGGAACAACTTAATATGTCACTCAAGTGTCTATACATGACTTTTCGTTGCCTTATTCCATTGTGACATTACCAGGGACAAGGTCTAATGATCCCTTAACTGGTTCCAGCTAGTTCCAGTATGGCGACCAATCCACAGTGTGAGTACAGGTATTAAACTAAATCTATTTATACAAACAAAATCAATACAATTTTGACATATTTCAAAGAAACCTAAATATATATGCACTGTACAATGTGTTTTGTCTGATTTATCCAACTATTTTCAGACCATAGTCAACTTTTTAGTTATTTTTGGATAAAAGCACAACTGTGAATGTTACAGTTTAACCAGCCATCAACATGGCCATATCAGCACACACAGAACGTGGGAAGTGGGAGTGGAGTATAAATAACGTCGCTTCATCAAACCGTCACCCTTTTCAAGCGGTGTATCTGGATAAACCGTTCAGTTTACATACACTGACTATGACATCATTTTGTAGCAGCATATATTTAACAAGACATGCACTCGTATTTAACAGAAACTTACAAATCACCGCTGTTATTTCACGCATCACACACACCTCCACCATAGTTTTGTGTTTCCCTCCATTTCCCTCCCCTAGTGTATTTGATCCCCCAGTGTATTTGACCCCCAGTGTATTTTACCCCCCAATGTATCTGACGCCCCCAGTGTATCTCAAACGATGATGTAATTACTTGTTCTTCTGCAAGGCACCGACACGTTTCGTTACCCGTCCGCAAAACAAGCCACCAATAAACATGCAGCCAATGAAGAGGAAGATGACGGTGATGAAATAGTTCCTCGACGGAGAGCTGAGGAGCTGCTGACCTAGTTCCCCTAAATCCTCTGGTGGCACCACCTGTATGCAAACACACATTAGTGCAATCACGAACACCTTTAAGTACTGGACCTTTTCTACACTCTGGCCCATTTTCACAGTTGTATATGTCTTGCTTATTTGCCATGGACTATGTATATAATGATCCCATTGTAGTGTTAACATGGAGTGTGTAGATAATGATCTCATTGCGGTGTACTGGCTATTATGCTTGCTCCATGCAGCATATTGTAGAAATGTAACTACAGTTTTGCTGTATCTAAGACATGGGAGCCAAATTTTTATTTGACATGGGAGCCAGATATTCAACCATGTCTGAGGTAACTGCCACAAAAAAGATTGTGTACAAACTAATTATGCACAACTAGGATATACAAAACATCCAAGTTCAACACTACAAAGTTCGATAGTATATGACATTGAGTTCATTGCATCCTGTATACTGATATTACTTAAGATTGATGATTCATGTAATTGCAAATAATTATAGATCAAAAAGTTGACACTTGCAACAAAGGTACATACAATAAAAAAATTACTCTATAAAATATGCTCAAAACTATTTTCTTAATACACGTGAACACATTTTTTTAATAAGATATTTTGGCTATCTTATGAACTTTGCAAGTGCGAGAAAACTAGTTCCATGCCCCAGGTCTCACCTTGGCGGAGTACTCCCACAGCGTGACGCGGTCCTTCAGCTTCTCGTAACACAGCTTCGTCAACTTACGCTTGTCATCATAGGCCGCAAGCAAACACGACATTTCTGCAGACACGATGTGACAATGATGACATGTGTGACGTGTAAGTGTGACCATGGTGACATGGTGTCATGTAAGGGTGGCTATGATGACATGGTGACAAGGTATCATGTATGTGTGATAACGGTGACATGGTGATATGGTATCATGTACAGGTGACAATGCTGACAGAGCATCATAAAAGTGTGACAATGGTGACATGGTATCATGCAAGTATGACAATAATGACATGGTGACATGGTATTATGTAAGTGTGACAATGGTGACATGGTATCATGTGTGACAATGATGACATGGTGACAGGGCATAATGTAAATGTGACAATGATGACATGCACCCCATGTGAATCAACTTGCCCCGTGTGGTGACTGTGACAATGTAGTGATTAGGACTTACGTCTTCCCTCCCCGCGTGGCACATCTGAGCAGTAGTGACCGAGATCACTGGTGCATGCCCGGTGTAGTATAATATCTACATGAATATCAGCTCTCTCCTCTGAGATCACCCGCACAATCTCCTGCAAACAACATATTGCCAGTATTATGTTGTTGCTTGAGCCATCTCCTGAAAATGTAATTTTTGTCAAGATTTTTCAATAAAGGTTCATGAAAAGCGTTTAATGTATTGTGACAGGGGTTGTGACTTGAAGAGACAACAGAGAGAAAACAAGACAGGGGTTGTGACTTGAAGAGACAACAGAGAAAACAAGACAGGGGTTGTGACTTGAAGAGACAACAGAGAGAAAACAAGACAGAGGTTGTGACTTAAAAAGACAACAGAGAGAAAACAAGACAGGGGTTGTGAATTGAAGAGACAACAGAGAGAAAACAAGACAGAGGTTGTGACTCGGTGAGACGACAGAAAGAACTCAAGACAGAGGTTGTGACTCGATGAGATGACAGAGAATTCAAGACAGAGGTTTTGACTCAATGAGACGACAGAGGTTTTGACACAATGACATGACAGTAGAACTCAAGACAGAGATTGTGAGTTGTTGAGATGACAGAGAGGACTCAAGACGGAAGTTGTGACTCAATAAGACGACAGAGTGGACTCAAGACAGAGGTTGTGACTCGATGGGATGACAGAGAGAACCAAGACAAGTTGTGACTTGTTGATATGACAGAGAGACCTCAAATGTACTGACCTTCATGCACTTGATGTTGTTCTTCAGCTTGCCCTCTCCCATGGCTTTGCGTAGACATTCTATGACTGTTCCATGATCAGATTCCTGCTCCCCGTCTGATACGATGTCATGCAGACAGTACTTTTTGATCTAACATCAGATATTTATTTCTCAAACACGGCACAAACTTTAAATCATTATATATGTTTATATAAGTAATTAGCCGAATTAGCTGACATTGCACAGGGAGACTAGGCAACCACTGCAAGAGCTCCTTGCAGTCCACAGTCACAATAAACATAAAGTACCTGTGTACTGCAAGAGCTCCTTGCAGTACACAGTCACAATAAACATAAAGTACCTGTGTACTGCAAGAGCTCCTTGCACTCCACAGTCACAATAAACATAAAGTACCTGTGTACTGCAAGAGCTCCTTGCAGTCCACAGTCACAATAAACATAAAGTACCTGTGTACTGCAAGAGCTCCTTGCAGTCCACAGTCACAATAAACATAAAGTACCTGTGTACTGCAAGAGCTCCTTGCAGTCCACAGTCATAATAAACATAAAATACCTGTGTACTGCAAGAGCTCCTTGCAGTACCCAGTCACAATAAACATAAAGTACATGTGTACTGCAAGAGCTCCTTGCAGTCCACAGTCACAATAAACATAAAGTACATGTGTACTGCAAGAGCTCCTTGCAGTCCACAGTCACAATAAACATAAAGTACCTGTGTACTGCAAGAGCTCCTTGCAGTCCACAGTCACAATAAACATAAAGTACCTGTGTACTGCAAGAGCTCCTTGCAGTACACAGTCACAATAAACATAAAATACCTGTGTACTGCAAGAGCTCCTTGAAGTACCCAGTCACAATAAACATAAAGTACATGTGTACTGCAAGAGCTCCTTGCAGTCCACAGTCACAATAAACATAAAGTACATGTGTACTGCAAGAGCTCCTTGCAGTCCACAGTCACAATAAACATAAAGTACCTGTGTACTGCAAGAGCTCCTTGCAGTCCACAGTCACAATAAGCATAAAATACCTGTGTACTGCAAGAGCTCCTTGCAGTACCCAGTCACAATAAACATAAAGTACCTGTGTACTGCAAGAGCTCCTTGCAGTCCAGTCACAATAAACATAAAGTACCTGTGTACTGCAAGAGCTCCTTGCAGTCCACAGTCACAATAAACATAAAGTACCTGTGTACTGCAAGAGCTCCTTGCAGTCCACAGTCACAATAAACATAAAGGCCTCAGCAATGGAATTTTATGCCTGCCGAATCATGGTACGGGCTAATAAATTCAACCATCTCCTCCTCTGCAGGCAACTCTTCAACTTATGTGGATGTTTGACATAGATTATGTAACTCGGAACAATCATAGAAAACATGCAAAGCATTGTGAACAATCATACATAAATAGCTACTATTTTTTTTATAAGTTCCTTAGTACATACATCTCCACCCCCGGGAATTTTTTAATGTACCAACCATCTCCATGGGCCCCCAAGCATGCCTACAAATTTCTGTTCCATACTTGCTAAACTGATGGAAATATGAGGGAACAGACACACAAAGCCACAAACTCTTTTATAGTATAGCCATGGAAGCTGTGGAGATGCAGTAGATAGACCAGTGGCCAGTCTTACAGGATGTCACAGGTTTAATATGCTTCTATCAGAAACGTAAGCAAGTTTTGTTGCCTCAGTTGAATTTTCCGTACACAATTGTACTGGCTGTGGTTAAGCAGTGGACTCTGCAAAACATTCTCATCACATCCTAACTTGTTCACTGTTATTATTTTGTGATGGTGGAAGTAGTGCAGAGGATTACTATATACATAGCTGCTTGGAAACATGAGTGCCATAGAGTGAGTAGTATTGAAAACAAACAAGTATATACACAGTCACTAGGATGAATGTCATGACAATTGATAATGCTCAACAAACCTCTTCATTACACTCATGAGCGAGGGCCGGGTCTTGCTGGTAATCCAACATGGACTCGACTGTCAGCGTACGGACGTGTTCCTCACAATCTTGAGACAGACGCTACAACACAAACACAACTGTCAGTGTACAGACACTACAACACAAACACAACTGTCAGTGTACAGACACTACAACACAAACACAACTGTCAGTGTACAGATACTACAACACAAACACAACTGTCAGTGTACAGACAATACAACACAACTGTCAATGTGCAGACACTACAACACAAACACAACTGTCAGTGTACATACACTACAATACAAACACAACTGTCAATGTACAGACACTATAACATAAACACAACTGTCAGTGTACAGACACTACAACACAAACACAACTGTCAGTGTACAGACACTACAACACAAACACAACTGTCAATGTACAGACACTACAACACAAACACAACTGTCAGTGTACAGACACTACAACATAAACACAACTGTCTGTGTACAGACACTACAACACAAACACAACTGTCAATGTACAGATACTACTACACAAACACAACTGTCAATGTACAGACACTACAACACAAACACAACTGTCAATGTACAGAAACTACAACACAAACACAACTGTCAGTATACAGATACTACATCACAAACACAACTGTCAGTGTACAGACACTACAACACAAACATAACTGTCAGTGTACAGACACTACAACATAAACACAACTGTCTGTATACAGATACTACATCACAAACACAACTGTCAGTGTACAGACACTACAACACAAACATAACTGTCAGTGTACAGACACTACAACACAAACACAACTGTCAGTGTACAGACACTACAACACAACACAACTGTCAGTATACAGATACTACATCACAAACACAACTGTCAGTGTACAGACACTACAACACAAACATAACTGTCAGTGTACAGACACTACAACATAAACACAACTGTCTGTGTACAGACACTACAACACAACACACATGGAACACAACTACACTGGTATCTCCAATATATCACAATTAGCAATGTTGAATAACTTGTTCTTCTTATGTTGACCACTTAATGTGGTGACATGATGATTTCCTTCCACTGGTTTCGGTTCTTCATTGTAGTTAGTAAATTTGTCCCACTGAGGTTCGTAGCTTTCTCTATGATATTTTGTAGAGTTGTTGCAACTCTCTGAATAACAGACTAGTTGAAACTCACTGTTACACTGCAGACTCTGTGTGGTGCTTCAACACGCATCATGGAGATGAGCACCAACAAATGCATAACGTTAAAATGAATACGTACATGGCATGAGGGCTATGTTCAACTGAGGGATGATGTATCATTAACCTTGCAATGACAGCTGCTATGCTACAGGGCATGAGGGATGATGTATCATTAACCCTGCAATGACAGCTGCTATGCTACAGGGCATGAGGGATGATGTATCATTAATCCTGCAATGACAGCTGCTATGCTACAGGACATGAGGGCTGTTGTATCATTAACCCTGCAATGACAGCTGCTATGCTTCAGGGGATGAGGGATGATGTATCATTAACCCTGCAATGATAGCTGCTATGCTTCAGGGGATGAGGGATGATCAATAACTAACCCTGCAACAGGAACTATGCAACAAACACATGCTGCGACCAACAACTTACTTTTGCAGCAAACTTAATTTTGAGGCATCTAATGACTTCTCCCTCAAGTTCTGTTGGTTTCGACTCCTGGACTACTTGATGACAGAACTTCTTGATGTCAAGTGTGCATGCTTTACGCAACTGTGGGTTGAGACGATAATCTGTGAACATATGATACGCAGCTGAGTACTGGAAATTCAAAGATATCTGATAAGCTTAATCAATACAAATGTACATAAATACTCGATAGATTGAAAACAGACCACTTGCAGTAACAAATCTAAAGATCAACTATTTCTTACAATAATAACATATGCACTCTAATACTGTAAACATGTAGAAAATACTTGTGACCAGACTGTGATAGAATTGTTGCTAAAAAGGGTTTTGTAAAGAAGACTTACCAAGTGCCCTGATGCGCATTCTCATCACCAAAATCTCGCTACACTTGTGGTCAAAGTCTTCGTCATTCCTGTGTCTTCTCAGACAATTGAACAAGTTCTTGGGCTCCACATCACTGCAGTGTAGCTGTCAACAGTGAATCATGCCAATCATACTCTCCAGCCTATCACTGCTAATGGCAGGAAGCATACAAGTTATACCAATCTAACTCTACTACCAATCACTAATAAGGGAAGCACACATACAGAGGTGGATATGTGAACGAATAATCTTCATGCAGTAATTGCAGCGTGGCTGAATGCTTCCCAGAGATGGGATGATGTATCATTAACCCTGATGAGATTGTGTTGGAATGAGCCAGGGGGTGAAGTGTAAAGTGCTTTGAAGTGTTTTGAACAGTCCCAAGGATTGGATATTGCGTGACATAAGATACTGATTGATCACACAAGAAACAAATTGATTAATTGAGCAGAAGCATGAACCAACCAATCATCGACAACATTGATTGAGAACAACACAAGGAATGTTGTACAAACCTCGACCATTTTCTTGCAGACTTTCATCAGCAGGTAGTCAGTGCTGCTGTCAACGGCTTGCTGTCTCTGTAACAAGTAGTAATGACAATATCTGTAATGTTTAACCTCCAAAAGGAACTATACAACACATGTGTGCCAAAACTTGTAGGTAGGTCAGTAGTAGACAGGGGGTAATTAACTTTAAAAGTTATTTAATTAAAATTATAATTACAAGTAACTCACAAATTTTCCAATTAAATTAACCTCTCACTAGATTTAATTTAATTGAATTAACAATTACATTTTTGTGTTAGTAAAACATGCTAATAAAAGTTGAGTAGATGATTATCTTTTTAATTAATGAAACATTTTCTGAGAGGGATGTAGAATTGTGGTTGAAGGTTTGCAGACTGTAGGTTTTTTTTTCCAACCACCAAACTGCCCCATATTCATAAAGATTATGTAATGAAATATTGACAAATACAAATAAAGAGTATCACTTATGTATTTTACATTTTTTTGTAATGCGAGGAGGTATTTTGTCCTAGTTGCCATTTGGATGGGGAGCTTTTCTCTGGGGGTGGGGGTGAGATGGAGGCTTTTGTCGGGGGACTTTTTGTGTGGGAGTGATTTGTCCGTATACCAGGCACAACTTCCTGGCACTTGTTTCATGTAACACACAAACCTGTGAACATTCAAAGAAATATGTAGGGTAAATACCTACAAGTACAGACAAACTACAAAAGCTTTATGAGATGAATTACATAGCAACAATGTTTCAAGAAACTGTTGCCCCATTAGAAACCCTGCCATATACAGTTTTTGATGCATGTACCAATAGACCAACCTCTCTTTTAAAGATTGTCATATGACATCCAGGACTTAATGACGCTCTGTGTTTCTTCAGACATTCAATCACCTAAAAGGAACCAAGAAAGCAGATGTATTACACAAAATTCTGGCTCGGATGAGACACTAACTAACTGCAAACATAGAACAGCACCATTTTAGGTTAGGATGCCACAAACAAGGACTAGTAGAATACACTGTCTCTTGAGATAGAAGTCAGCCACGGACAGAGACTGAACATCAGAAAGAGACTCACAGCTGCGTTTCCGTGGGTCACTTGGCTGCATAAGTTCTTGACATCAGTAGAACACTGGCCCAACAGTTCAGGGTCCAAGTCAATGTTCTCCGACTGACAACATAAATGACACAACAATTACATTTCTATACTTAAAATGCAATGATCATGTGTGAGTTAACTACACACTAAAGAAAGTCTGGATCATGCAAAAAAGAATGCATGAATGACACACAGCAGATGGCATAACAGAAGGTCTGAATCACATACAACAGAAGATCTGAAACACGCCAGACGGTCTGAATCACACACATCTTAATGTGTGAATGACACACAACAGGTCTGAATGACACACAACAGGTCTGAATGACAGACAACAGGTCTGAATGACACACAACATGTCTGCGTCACACACAACATGTCTGAATCACAGACAACAGGTCTGAATCACACGCAACACAAGGTCTGAATCACACACAACAGAAGATCTGAATTACACACCAGAACGTCTGAATCACACACAACAGAAGATTTGATCTGAAGCACACACAACAGAAGATTTGATCTGAATCACACACAACACAATGTCTGAATCACACACAATAGAAGGTCACATACAGGAAAAGGTCTGAATCACACACAGAAGGTCTGAATCACACACAGGAGAAGGTCTGAATCACACACAGGAGAAGGTCTGAATCACAAACAGGAGGTCTGACTGAACTTACCCGTTCCAGCAACTCCACACGCAACTCTCTGCGACATTCCCGAGATACGCGCATCTCTACATCGAGTAGCGTATCATTACGCACCGCTTCACTCAGACATATCACTACTTCCGACCTGTGAAGAAGGTCATGTCAACATCACCGTCAAAACACACAGAAATATTGAGTAAGTAATAAATGAAAATAATTTTATTATTTTGCTATTACTCAGAATTGCCCTGTTATGATGGCCATAGGAAGCTAAACAAGATACTGTAAAGGCTTGAAAGAAGGCTGCTTTTAAAACAGAAAAACAATTGGAAGAATGAACATCAGTTGGCAAATGATACAAACTCATGCAAAATACCAAGTTCCATATACGCAAAAGCACCTTCATTCATGTCGGTCTTAATACAACAGTTGTGGCGAGGTAATACCACAATAGAGGCAATGTACACAAAGGAACTTACTTCTTCCTTGATTTTGAGCAAATCTTACGAACGTCATGCTTGCATGCTTCCTTAAACTTGTAGTTGAAGTTGATGTTTTTCAGCGAAATCTGACAGAAACAAACCCAGAAGCAACAGTAAACCAAGGAGCTCTGATATTATCTACCAATTCATTTCAGAATTATTGCTAAGTCGGATCTTCAGTACAGATTATTAACAATCAACGTAGATCTGAATGAAGGATTATTAATTCACTGCCCAACAAATTTCCTTGGTAATTAACACAACCTTATTCCGGAGCAGAAATCATGCTACAAACAGCTACTATAATTCCTTTCAACTAAATATGCAGCATACAGTCGCGCCTCGTTATAATGCGGTGGTCGGGGTCCATGATATTGGACCGCGTTGTAAGCGAGGCGCGTTAGGTGTTCCCGTATCTACCACCAGGGGTACCACGTAACAGCAATTAACATGCCACGCTGCCGTTGTTATGAAGCCCTGTTGTCCCGCACAGTTTATAAAGCTTATTTAGAGTATTAACGTTAATGTGTGTTGTATTGATTTTAAAATGTCATACTTTATGGAATGATGAACTGAATAAAATACGTGTGTGTGGAATATGAAATACAAATAATCTGTTACAATGGACTAACTGATCGCCGCCACTGCGAGGAAGCCCTGTTGTGCCACACGGTATATAAAGCTTATTTTAGAGTAGAATATTATCGTCAATGTGTATCGATTTTAAAATGTCAAAATGTTGAATTTAATAAATTACACGTGTGTGGAATTGTGGAATACAAATCGACAATAATCTGTGTTACAATGGGCTGACTTTATGATGCGTCACTATGAGTAATGCTCATCGAAAACAATAACCTGGAGACGAGCAGCGGAACATGTGCGTATGAGTTTACGCTTGCAGCGCAAACGTTGATTAAAAATTCTCGTAGCTTCACTTCATCTTTTAGCCATCCCAGAAGCATCGATTCGGGAACGCGCATCTCCCGAGACACTTTGCATTGCAATTCACCCTTTCGTTTTCGGATGACTAAATCTAACTTTTCACGTACCGTGTATGCCTTGCGTTTTGGCATAGGCATAGCGAAGATTCGAGAACGATATATGTGATGTGTGTAACAGACTAACGGAAGGCTAATGGTACTTCGTTGCTGTTTCACTGGAGATTTATATTTTATTTCAATGCACTGTGAGTTATTTTCATGTATCGGCATTCAGTAAGAATTGTTTAATCTTGCCACCTGAAATCGACTCGCTCTTGCTGCTAGTTATGTAAAATAAACGGGTTAAACTTCAATGTTTTTAATCAGTTGAAAGGTGCAGGAGCGAATTGGCTGGTGTGTCTCTGATGTCTAAATTACCACTGAATGTGTGCACGTTTTATTCACACGCAACGCATTTGTGTGAATCACCATTGCCATTAACAAGTCGTCCGGCTGAAGCCAACGCTGGCGAAACACGATTCATGGCAGCCCAACCATTTCACCCCTGGCGGCAGAAAATCGGGGTCCACGACCGACCGCGTTATATCCGAATCCGCATAATAACGGGGCGCATTATAACGAGGCGTGACTGTACTTGACATTCATGTCCGAGTGATGTTTGAACTTACCAACTGGTGATGTATGACTCCTGCAGCACACTTGGCATTCATGTCCGAGTGATGTTTGTGTTGTATGAGGCATTCCATCATCTCCCCAGGCTCGGTTTCGTCTTTATCAAGGATATCCTGGCAACAAATATCACTCCTCTGTCTCAGGTCTTTTTTATTTTGAAAAATTTGTGTAGCTATATAATAATAATGTTGTAGCAAACAAACAGGCTACCAACATTTCGGTCCACTATTGGTCCACTAAGTTTATTTAATAAATATCATTACTATTATTCTAGTAAAACTCTACTATGTGTACATTCCATTTCTAAACTGCCAAGAAAATTCATAAGACAGATGATATTATCTTTTGGTATCCAGATTTATTTCTAGACCATGTAACTTTGTATTATATAGAGAATATAAGGCAGAACTGTTTAGGCTAGCATAACTACTTCTCAATGATTCCCACAATCTGGAAAAAACTATTTGTATTTGTGAACTATAACTGCTTTGTCAATGATTAACAAAGGAAGTTAAAAAAATAAACCACGTGACCATGGCAAAATATCACTTGCTCTTTCACAAACATTCAGAAAATCACAGCAAAGTGTTGGTTGAGATGAAAACATGCCATGGAATAAAACAAGTGCAAACTTACTTCACAGAAACGCTTCATCATTGGTGCACAGGCTTTCATGAGGATGTTGTCGAGAGAAATGTCTTCATCTTCATCCTCAGTGAAGTTGCCAACAGCTGACTGACACTCTGGCGTTAACTCTTCCAGATGGTCTTGGAGACACTCCATCTCCTGTGTACAACATACCGATACACTGACTGGTCTAATCCAAACAGATGGTCCTATAAACCCTCCATCTCCTGTGTGCAACAGACCTATACAATGGCTGGTCTAATCCAACCAGATGGTTCTATAAACCCTCCATCTCCTGTGTACAACAAACCCATACAATGACTGGTCTAATCCAAACAGATGGTCCTACAAACCCTCCATTTCCTGTGTGCAACAGACCTATACAATGGCTGGTCCAATCCAACAAAATGGTGCTTTAAACCACCCAACTCCTGTGTGTAACAGACCCATACAATGACTGGTCTAATCCAACTAGATGGTCCTATAAACCCTCCATCTCCTGTGTACAACAAACCCATACAATGACTGGTCTAATCCAACTAGATGGTCCTATAAACCTTCCATCTCCTGTGTGCAACAGACCCATATAAAGACTGGTCTAATCCAACCAGACGTTCCTTGAAGTCTCTGGGACAAAACTAAGTAAAACAACAAAATAAGTGCACTAACCTTTCCCTGTTCGTCTGCGTTATCGGTGCACAGTCTAGCGAGGTCTTTGAGACATGGCTCTTCAATACGAGGCTCCAGATGTATACTGATGGCCCTCTGATGCATAATGCGGCGCACTTGGAATGCACACGCACGGGACAGCTGCAACAGGGATGCAGTGACAACTACAACAATGACACGCATGCATGCACGCACGCATACACGCACGCATACACGCACGCACGCACGCACTCAACTCGCTGTCGGCAATGGTCATGGAGCACAAGCTACGCATACTTGCTTTTCCGACCTTATTGAAAGACATGGTTAACCCATTAGACCCTGCGTGCCCGCAAACGTCCGACCTGGTTTTCCCCACAACGCCTGCAAGCGCCCGCTGGGGAAAAAAGCTGTGGAGGTTGCGTCATCGGGTGGACTGATGTGAAACTAAAACTAGCGGAATTTTAAGTTGAGCACTGGTGGGCTTTAAAAATGGCTGTTTCTCGTAAAACAGATGCATTCACTACAGATGAAGTTTGCGCGATTTTAGGGATAAATCTTCGGATGAAAGTACTTCTGAGATGGATGTGGAGGTAAGATTTATATGTAGCTCGATCTTTGACTGAGTGAGCAATAAATTGAAGATGGCGTCAGTTGGTTTTCTTTGTCCAAGAGTAGCCTGGTCACCGTCTTATTCAGCTTGTCGACTGTATCAACACTGACATTGTGTGTTTTGTGCCATTTACTCGGCTTAGATTAGTTAGTTAGTTGTGTATGTTGCTATATAATGAATTATAAAGCAAATAAGTAAATAAAACAGAAAAATCTGGCCCGACGAGCATGTAAACAGTCAAGCCCTGGCCTGGGCGGTGCCTGGATGGGTGGTGTTGTTTCTTTGCCTTTGGACATTGTTGACAATTTTATTATATTGACGGTGTCAGTGGTCTTTGTAATAAATCATATTTATCTATCTATCTTTCAGATATTAGTAAACTTTAAAAATGTCATGTCATTATTGGCTGCTTGTACCAATTATAATTTGACATTGTTGTGTTGGATATGAAATATGACAAATGCATAATTTTTTTTATTCTTATTCTGTTTTCATTACTGTAGCTGTTTGTTTGTTTCAGGTGGCAAGTAATAGTAGTGATGACATTCCTGATGAGAACTCCCACAACTCATTGTCATCAAAATGAACTTGTCAGTTGTGTCGCGAAAACAGAGTGAAATGGCCATCTGGACGAGCGATTGAGACATGCTTTGGTGTTTGATGTGCATTTGTGCAAAATTGGATTCTTTGTGCAGTATCATGCATAGGAAGAACATTTCCTTGTGTGGAGCCAGCAGTTGGTGATGTTATTGTAATAAAATATGACTATCATGTCAAACTTCACTCTCAATATTTGTTCACAAAATGTATTTCCGAAGTTCCACACCTCAGAATAACACCACATAACAGGCTTATATACACCACAGTTACACCATTGCATAGATAATTCAATTTGCTTAAAAATAAACCTAACTTGCAATTATAAGATATAAATACTTTTGAAAATACAGCTTAAAAACTACAAGCACCCATAATTTTCAAAATCTGCTTAAAATCACATTTAATTCAATGGGTTAAAATGACATCACCATTAGTCGTTAAATTATTTCTTTTTAAATACATACAGGCGTCTTTCAGCCATAATGCAACAAAGCATAGCTTCAATGAATATACTTTATACAAGAAAACAGATTCTAAAAAAAACGAGCATGCAACTTTGTCTAAAATCCACATTTTAAGTTGAGATGTCAGTAAAAGATGTTGGTTTTTACCTGTCGTGTCTTGTCAGTGGCGAAGTTTTTCATGTGATTGTAAAGACAAGAGAAGATCATTGGTCCCTGCCCCACATTCGTGGAATCGGGATTGTACCATTCCTTGTCAGCGTGACATGACTCGACGGCATCCTTATGACATGACTTGTAGAGTCTCGCGTCCATTCTGCAACAGTAGGGTGGACGTTGTTACTTAAGCCCCTCTGTCCATGCGATTCCAAATGATCAACATTGTGACAGTCGAGACAGTGATATTCTAACATAAAATTACACCACTTCCTTCAAACTACCCAACTATTACAAATGCACCATAAAGGCAGATTAATGCCTTACAGCATGTGTTCACTTAATGGTGACACTTTGAACTGGTTGGACTGGGTTCTTGTCCTCTTGCTATTGTTTTGCAATAATTAAAGCAAGGATGAATACTTCCTCGAGAGAAATACAACAGACCTATCAAGTGTAAAGCATTCTGTTCAATACATATGTGTACCATTTCTGCTATTTTTGTTATTACAATTCTATTTCCTAATCTTTATTTATGGGCTAAGCATTTCAAGTGTGACTGAATGCATCAGATTTTGCCTGTGACGATCAGTGTTATGTCATTTACTTGCATGAGCGTGCCCATACCTAAGACATGGCGTGGTGTATCTTAGAGAGTAATGCATATTAAATAGACAGGGACTGTAGTATTACCTGAAAGGAGTAGTTTCCTGGTGGACTAGACCGGGAGATGGTGATTGGTGAACTAGGGTCATGTGTTGTATCAGAAGCAATGAGTATAAAGAGATGGGATACAAGTGTGGAACATCTCAGAGATCAGATCACGGTGAAGTAAGGTTGGCACAGAAGGGTCATGTAGCCCAGTGTGGACGCCCAGATGTCAGTTGAAGGACACATGGAAAGCGTAACTTTAGGTTGGAAGGTAGAAAATGTTTACAGTCTCCTACGACTAGGCAGTAGACAGTTCGAAGATGTTAGAAGTGATTGTACACTTACACTCGAGTGCCAAATAAAAGCATAGGGTGGCAAATCGGTCAAATTTAATAATAGTATAGTGCCAAATAACAGTATAGGGGGCAAATTGTTCAAAACAAATAATAGTACAGTGTGAAAAAGTCACTGTATATTTGTCTTTTTTATTGTGAAGCAATTTTTTTTACTTGACGTGAAGCCACGGCGTCCCTAGAAAACTACGTGGATGGCCATGTATTTTGGGTTTTTTTCTGCCGAATATGCATAAACTTTGTGCGTATTCGCGTCACTGCAGATACAGTAACCGCATTTTATATCTGCGGAAAACTGGGGAATTTCTATTTTTAAATGGACATTAAAGTTTTATTGAATTGAACGCGCAAGCCCATTTCAGGGGAAACTGCCCCGGCCGGTTACAACCGGTTTGAGGCACTGCGCACAGCGGCCATTTACAGTCGGTTTACGCGGTGATAATGGCGTTTTAGCTAATAATATACCATGTCGAGCTCAAGAGAACTAAGGATTCTGACCGATTCATCTAATCATGGAAATTTAATGGTCTAACGCTTCGGGATCAAAGTCTAGGATCCTCTTCACGACTGTCGTTCGAAAGGATGAGAGTTGGGAGCACGTGATTCCATCGTGAGTGGTAAACCGCTCCATGGATGATTGATTAGCGCTAGCAATAGGGAGTGAGAACGATTGCTCTCCAAAAAGTTATGCCCTGCATAATTTGCCACGATTATTGGAGAATATAGGCGGGCACAAATGTACAAATTTAATAATAGTATAATGCCAAATAAGGTATATGGTGGCATTTTTTATCAAATAAATACGTGTATAGGGATGTTTATTTGGCACTCAAGAGTAGGCTGAGACGCATGTTGAAGATAAGCAGGAGGAAAACACATGTTGGAGACCAGCCCTTCACCCTTGCTTGATTTGCGAGGGAAATGATACGTGAGACGATGGCAGACAGATGCCAGAGACCAGCCCTTCACCCCCTCGCTTGATTCGTGAGGAAAATGATACGTGAGACGACGGCAGACAGACGCCAGAGACCAGCCCTTCACCCTCGCTTGATTCACGAGGGAAACGATACGTGAGACGACGACAGACAGACGCCAGAGACCAGCCATTGGCCCCGTTCAATATGCAACTGACGAAGCGCAATGCCCCACGGTGGCCACCAGTAATATCACCCGTTACTCGTTGATGTGTGACAATTACTGAATCGCCCATGATTTTTCGACTGGAAGGCCATCTCCATCTCTATACTGTGACTCGCCACCACATGAAGGGCAGAATTAACAGTTCATAGGAATGTAGAGAAGGGACCAGGATGTTGTTTAGTTGTTGTTGTGCATTAGATGCCTCAGAATCAACTGTATAGTTGTTAAAGCAGGGTAATGTGATTGTAAGCCTAGTCATGTTTAGTACGCATACACGACAATGTTGTAGATACCGATGATAGGGTATTATTGATGATATGGTTTATCGTTTTGAGTTGATGTTGGAACAGCCTTGTGTCAGTTTAGATGTTAATAGAAGCTTCACAGATTTCACCGGGTCATTAACCCCTGGCCGATTGTCATAGAATCAGAACATTAGTTTATACTACATAGACCCAGGAGTCTTCTTGTTTCCTTCGTAACTTGCATAGTGCCTACTGTGTATTAAATATTTCTTTTTCTTTTATTTGTCTTTGTTGTTTTGTTCACTTGTACAACCATCATTCACGGGCGTTGAAATATCGAAATAGGGACCCCGGATAGATATGAGCCAAACTAGTAAGCAGAAACTTTGCCAACTTGTGACAATATGTTAGGCTACAGTACTATACAAAGTACATAAATGGGACTAAATTAGATGTACTTGAAGCCCCTAGACACAAAGGACTATAGTGAATGGGACTACATTAGACATATTTGAAGTCCCTAGATGCAAAGGACCATGGAAAATGGGTCTACATTAGACATACTTGAAGTCCCTGGACACAAAGGACCATGGAAAATGGGGCTACATTAGACATACTTGAAGTCCCTGGACACAAAGGACCATGGTAAATGGGGCTACGTTAGACACACTTGATGTCTCTAGACAAAAAGGACCATGGTAAATTGGACTACATTAGACATATTTGAAGTCTCTAGAGGCAAAGGACCATGGTAAATCAGGCTATACTAGACGTACTTGAAGTCCATAGACACAAAGGACCATGGAAAATGAGGCTACATTAGACGCACTTGAAGTCCCTAGACACAAAGGACCATAGCAAATGGGACTACATTAGACATATTTGAAGACCCTAGATTTAAAGGACCATGGTAAACGGGCTACATTAAACAAACATGAAGTCCCTAGATGCAAAGGACCATGGTTAATGGGGCTACATTAGACATATTTGAAGTCCCTTGACACAAAGGACCATGGTAAATGGGGCTACATTAGACATACTTGAAGTCCCTAGACGCAAAGGACCATGGTAAATTGGGCTACATTAGACATACTTGAAGTCCCTTGACACAAAGTATTGTATCTCCATGAGTCGTTCTTCACATTCATCAGTCATCTTGTCTGTGTCAATCTTGTCCATCAAACATTCCATAATTCTACAAAACAAAACAACAAACAAATCACTCACCACAGCACGTATGCAAAACAAAACATGCAGCATTTATAAACTGAACAATATTATCACAGGTTTGAAAACCGGAATAATAATATAATAGTTTTACAATTAGTTACATTGCAAACTCTCATGATACTGTTCATGTTACAAGAATAATAAGAAGCTGTGCAGTGTCCTAACAACTGTGGCAATGACAGAGATGGAACGATTCAATAATAAGAAGCTGTGCAGTGTCTTAACAACTGTGGCAATGACAGAGATGGAACGATTCAATGATAAGAAGCTGTGCAGTGTCCTAACAACTGTGGCAATGACAGAGATGGAACGATTCAATAATAAGAAGCTGTGCAGTGTCCTAACAACTGTGGCAATGACAGAGATGGAACGATTCAATGATAAGAAGCTGTGCAGTGTCCTAACAACTGTGGCAATGACAGAGATGGAACGATTCAATAATAAGAAGCTGTGCAGTGTCTTAACAACTGTGGCAATGACAGAGATGGAACGATTCAATAATAAGAAGCTGTGCAGTGTCCTAACAAATGTGGCAATGACAGAGATGGAACGATTCAATGATAAGAAGCTGTGCAGTGTCCTAACAACTGTGGCAATGACAGAGATGGAACGATTCAATGATAAGAAGCTGTGCAGTGTCCTAACAACTGTGGCAATGACAGAGATGGAACGATTCAATGATAAGAAGCTGTGCAGTGTCCTAACAACTGTGGCAATGACAGAGATGGAACGATTCAATGATAAGAAGCTGTGCAGTGTCCTAACAACTGTGGCAATGACAGAGATGGAACGATTCAATGATAAGAAGCTGTGCAGTGTCCTAACAACTGTGGCAATGACAGAGATGGAACGATTCAATGATAAGAAGCTGTGCAGTGTCCTAACAACTGTGGCAATGACAGAGATGGAACGATTCAATAATAAGAAGCTGTGCAGTGTCCCAACAACTGTGGCAATGACAGAGATGGAACGATTCAATAATAAGAAGCTGTGCAGTGTCCCAACAACTGTGGCAATGACAGAGATGGAACGATTCAATAATAAGAAGCTGTGCAGTGTCCTAACAACTGTGGCAACGACAGAGATGGAATGATTCAATGATAAGAAGCTGTGCAGTGTCCTAACAACTGTGGCAATGACAGAGATGGAACGATTCAATGATTACATAGCTACTTTCTAAACACTGGGAAGATAACAAGAATTAAAAGAAATATGGTACATTACTAATACAAATGTAAGGAAAATCATGTAACTGTATTTAATGTATAAAATAACTCCACCTCCCCTTCTTCCTATTAGATATCTCCTAACCATTGCCTATCCTGTCAGTCCTAATTCAGCATCTGTTTGTTAGAACAAAGTCATAATAGTAAATTTCTATGGCAAACAAGGCCGCTGCAACTGTTTGGGCAACAAAAAAAATTACGGAATGTCCCGACAGCTTACATTTACGGCCACCTGGTGGCTAGACAAGTAACATAATGAATCTGACAACTGAACTCATGTCTGTCTTTGTAACTAGCATCTGTAAACAGTGACTTACTTTCCATCGCCAGAATCGATGTGTTGGCAAGCAACATCAACTACAGATTGACAGGCTTCCTGCAGTAATGGATCCATGTAGAAGTTTTCTGCCACATCAGCTTCAACCAACACTTCTTCCACCTGTAAACAACATCAATTGCATGCGAAGGCATTTATCAAGCTGGTGATTGTAATATTAATATTTTTTTCTTCAAATTTTTCTCAGTAAATTAGACCATTTTTTACCACCAGATGGTAGTCAGTCTTATGAAACGAAACGTTACAAAGAAAAAAAGGTTACTGCACAGGCCACAATTTACACTGTGACAGTTGCTCATTGTTATACAAATTAAAGGCCATGTAAACACTGAGCTGTTCAGTATGTAATTTCTGGAAAACTGACAAACTGTATTGCCATTTTATTTATATTTTGTATTATATTTAATACAACAGCAAATGAATACAGTGGATTCTGCATATAAGAGAATCGGCCGTGTAGTAGAATTAAATATACTGGCTTGGACAGAATCTGCCACTTAATAAAATCCAATTGCTCTGATTCTATTAAGCACAGTGACTTGGAGTAACATGACAACCTTTGACTTGATAGTAGACTGGTTTATCATTTATAGGTAATGAGAGAGATGTCAAGAATCTTAGGGCTACCTGGCGTTTGCATTGGGGTGTTATATCTTTCTTGCTATCTTTAGCGATGTCCATCAGACAGTGCAGCACTTCGCCTCCTCGAAGCTGTATCTTTGCCTTGCAGTGAGTGTTAATCTCATCAGCGCAAGCAGTCACCAATTCTGGACTGATCTTGTAGTCTTGCATCAGACTGCGACGCATTTCATTCAGCTCACCAACGCACTCTGGCGTCACCTCCTTGCCTGAAAGTGTCAACATAATCATGCATTCACACATTGTCTCCTGGTCTAAAAATGTCAACATAACCACAAATTCAAACACAACATCCTGGTCTGAGAGGGTCAACATAACCACACATTCAAACACCACGTCCTGGACTGAGATTGTCACTATAAACACACATTCAGACACCACTTCCTGGCCACAGAGTGTCACCATAACCACACATTCAGACACCACTTCCTGGCCAGAGAGTGTCACCATAACCGCACATTCAGACACCACGTCCTGGCATGAGATTGTCACCATAACCACACATTCAGACACAACTTCCTGGACAGAGAGTGTCATCATAATCACACATTCAGACACCACTTCCTGGCCAGAGAGTGTCACCATAACCACACATTCAGACACCACTTCATGGCCAGAGAGTGTCAACATAACCACACATTCAGAAACCACTTCCTGGCCAGAGAGTGTCACCATAACCACACATTCAGACACCACTTCATGGCCAGAGAGTGTCATCATAACCACACATTCAGACACCACTTCCTGGCCAGAGAGTGTCACCATAACCACACATTCAGACACCACTTCATGGCCAGAGAGTGTCACCATAACCACACATTCAGACACCACTTCCTGGCCAGAGAGTGTCATCATAACCACACATTCAGACACCACTTCCTGGCCAGAGAGTGTCACCATAATCACACATTCAGACACCACTTCCTGGCCAGAGAGTGTCAGCATAACCGCACATTCAGACACCACTTCTTGGCCAGAGAGTGTCACCATAACCACACATTCAGACACCACTTCCTGGCCAGAGAGTGTCAACATAACCACACATTCAGACACCACTTCCTGGCAGAGAGTGTCACCATAACCACACATTCAGACACCACTTCCTGGCCAGAGAGTGTCAACATAACCACACATTCAGACACCACTTCTTGGCCAGAGAGTGTCAACATAACCACACATTCAGACACCACTTCCTGGCCAGAGAGTGTCACCATAACCACACATTCAGACACCACTTCATGGCCAGAGAGTGTCACCATAACCACACATTCAGACACCACTTCCTGGCCAGAGAGTGTCAACATAACCACACATTCAGACACCACTTCCTGGCCAGAGAGTGTCAACATAACCACACATTCAGACACCACTTCCTGGTCAGAGTGTCAACATAACCACACATTCAGACACCACTTCCTGGCCAGAGAGTGTCACCATAACCACACATTCAGACACCACTTCCTGGCCAGAGAGTGTCAACATAACCACACATTCAGACACCACTTCCTGGTCAGAGTGTGTCAACATAACCACACATTCAGACACCACTTCCTGGCCAGAGAGTGTCAACATAACCACACATTCAGACACCACTTCTTGGCCAGAGAGTGTCACCATAACCACACATTCAGACACCACTTCCTGGCCAGAGAGTGTCAACATAACCACACATTCAGACACCACTTCCTGGCCAGAGAGTGTCACCATAACCACACATTCAGACACCACTTCCTGGTCAGAGTGTGTCAACATAACCACACATTCAGACACCACTTCCTGGCCAGAGAGTGTCAACATAACCACACATTCAGACACCACTTCTTGGCCAGAGAGTGTCACCATAACCACACATTCAGACACCACTTCCTGGCCAGAGAGTGTCAACATAACCACACATTCAGACACCACTTCCTGGTCAGAGTGTCAACATAACCACACATTCAGACACCACTTCCTGGTCAGAGTGTCACCATAACCACACAGTCAGACACCACTTCCTGGTCAGAGTGTCAACATAACCACACATTCAGACACCACTTCTTGGCCAGAGAGTGTCACCATAACCACACAGTCAGACACCACTTCCTGGTCAGAGTGTCACCATACAAAGAATTTAGTTGGACAACAATATCTCCCGGTGGATACATCTTGTCTAAATTTAGCATTCTGTGTATAAAGCCCGATATGGGATTGTGTGCCCAGACCATCTTTCCATTGCTAGGCATATACAAGACAGTGTTTTACTATATGTTTCATAATTAGCTTGATAAAAAATTACCATACATCTGAATACAGACACAATCTTCTAGTTCACGGCATCGAAGTGTTTACTGGGTAATTTACACAACTGAGTCTCACCGTCTCGCATAACTCCCTCGAGACACATCAGCACATGCGACATCTTTGCGAACTTGCCCCTTGGTACATTATCGCCACGCAGGCAGTGGTGTGAGCGGATGTCGTGACGACAGGCAACTAGCAGGGCCTTGTTCACCTTGTAGTCTTCCTGCATGAGCTTCTGTCTCAACAAGAGCTGTTCCCGGCACTGCAATCAGTACATGTGACAGTGGGCGTTGCAAACGATGACAAATGGTCACGACATAATATTGAAACAAAACCTGAAATTAGTGTGTTGTTACAGCACAGCCCAGGTTGGAATGCTTATTACATGGCAGTGATTTATGTCTAGGTTATCACCTAGTGTATTCAACTATGTAATTTATATCTCAAGAAACTTTAATCTGGGTGCCACAGAAAGGTGGTGGCAGATGTGTATTCTATGAGCTGCCACTGACTATGCCACTAATTCAGTCATCTAATAAATGCTAGTAGCAATACTGAAATGGCTACAATGTTGTTCTGAACACAAACATTGCATAATTAGTTGTCTTTTAACCCCCCCCCGACCTAAAACCCCCTGACAGTATCACAACTTGAGATGACGGAAAAGAAAATACGTTTTCTTATGAAACATGCCATAAAACTATCACCATTAACTATGGAGAGTTCATGCTACACTACAACCCAATGACCATATATTGTGGATCACAGCCCTTACCTCTGTACTCATCTCACGCTCAAACTTGTGCTTTAACAGACACTTGTAGATCTTGCCAGCACCGGCCGTCACTTTATCACAGAACTGTTCTCTGTCCTCGCGACAGGCGTAGTACAATGGCCGATCCAAGTGGTAGTCATCCGCTTGCAACTCAGCAATCCGCAGGATCTCAAACTTACATTCAGGGTCAAGTTTTTTAAGGTGACCCGACAGGCACTGCACTGTCTTGCCTTGCGAGTGAGGCTGCAATATGAGGTAGACAGAAAAGTCTGAATGAAGACACAACTGTCGCTCAGATCCTACCCCTAAAACTTCGCGTCAGGTCAATCAGATATTAGAAATTCAATCTACCAAAATGTGGCTGTTGACAAGTTGCATAAGATCATACCCTTTCCTGCATTTATGGCCTGGTTTTCAAACCTGTCTGATTTGCTAGTTATTAGATTACAGGTAAGTGCAAATTACTCATGTTTCAAACCCTTTGTGTGCAACATCAGCTGGGAAGAACAGGGTAACATAGTTTTAAGAAAATGTAAATGCACAATTTTTGCAGGCTTTTGAACATCAAATGGAATGAATTTATCAACAATGAGGAGAAATACAGAGCCAATGAAGTCAACAATACTGAAAAGAAGATGGAGGTATTTGAGCCATGTTGTTAGAATGCCACCAACAAGAACACCAAAGCAAGCGTGGTACCGGAAACCATTTGGAAAAAGATGTCCAAAAGACTTGGACGGGTGTAGGTAGGCCTAACGATTACTCTATGCCTTGTGTGCCTGATGGCATGGTAAGGCAGGAAACATACGACTGTTATAAGACTACCATTTCTGTAGCAGTAAAGCAGACCTGTAAATAACAGCACACACATCTTCCAAACACTTACATCATCTTCCCCTCTGTTAGTGCGGCCGCACTGTAAACTGTTGATATCATCCTTACACATCTCCACAAACTTGTAGATGAGACGGTAGTCACTGAACACAATGCTTGCCATCTTCGTGAGGAACTGCTTGCAGCCTGAGCCAGTCAGGTTGTCCTTGTGCTCTATGAGGCAAGGGATACGCTGGCCGGTTCCTTCCGGGAGTTTGCTGCACTCTGGGATCTGAAGCACATGGCAGACACACATCTCTGTCAGTCTGTTGCACAATCTCTTGTTAGAGTCTCTCTCACCCAGTCCACTCTTACACACCTGTCCAACTGGAGATCTCTCACCCGATGGTGTCCACTCTTACACACCTGTCCAACTGGAGATCTCTCACCCGATGGTGTCCACTCTTACTCACCTGTCCAATTGGAGATATCTCTCTCACCTGTTGGAGTCCACTCTTACACACCTGTCCAACTGGAGATCTCTCACCCGATGGTGTCCATTCTTACTCACCTGTCCAATTGGAGATATCTCTCTCACCTGTTCGAGTCCACTCTTATACACATGCCCAATTGGAGATATCTCACCTGTTGAGTCCACTTTTACACACCTGCCCACTTGGAGACATCTCTCACCTGTTGAAGTACACTCTTACACACCTGCCCACTTGGATATATCTCACCTGTTGAGTCCACTCTTAATCACCTGCCAACTTGGAGATATCCCTCACCTGTTGAAGTACACTCTTACACACCTGCCCAATTGGAGATATATCTCACCTGTTGAGTCCACTCTTAATCACCTGCCAACTTGGAGATATCTGTCACCTGTTGAAGTACACTCTTACACACCTGCCCAATTGGAGATATACCTCACCTGTTGAGTCCACTCTTACACACCTGCCAACTTGGAGATATCTCTCATCTGTTGAAGTACACTCTTACACACCTGCCCAATTGGAAATATATCTCACCTGTTGAGTCCACTCTTACACACCTGTCCACTTGGAGATATCTCTCATCTGTTGAAGTACACTCTTACACACCTGCCCAATTGGAGATATACCTCACCTGTTGAGTCCACTCTTACATACCTGTCCACTTGGAGATATCACTCACCTGTTGTAGTGCACTCTTGCACACTTCTGATGCAGCTTCATCAAATCTCATGTCTTTTGTCAGATTACTCTTGTATTCCCAGATGAGCTGAAACAAACATGTGCATGTGGCATTTGTTGAATGTACAACGTCCGATGGATGAACAACCACCATTTATTGAATGTACAACGTCCGATGGATGAACAACCACCATTTGTTGAATGTACAATGTCCGATGGATGAGCAACCACCATTTGTTGAATGTACAACGTCCGATGGATGAACAACCACCATTTGTTGAATGTACAACGTCCGATGGATGAACAACCACCATTTGTTGAATGTACAACGTCCAATGGATGAACAACCACCATTTGTTGAATGTACAACGTCCGATGGATGAACAACCACCATTTGTTGAATGTACAACGTCCGATGGATGAACAACCACCATTTATTGAATGTACAACGTCCGATGGATGAACAACCACCATTTGTTGAATGTACAACGTCCGATGGATGAACAACCACCATTTGTTGAATGTACAACGTCCGATGGATGAACAACCACCATTTGTTGAATGTACAACATCCGATGGATGAACAACCACCATTTGTTGAATGTACAATGTCCGATGGATGAACAACTACCATTTATTGAACGCTCAACGTCTGATGGATGAACAACCACCATTTATTGAACGCACAACGTCCGATGGATGAACAACCACGATTTGTTTCATGTCTTCAATCAAAACACAGACGTATGACATCATCGTTTAACCTTATACACCCCCCACTACATGAAACTTTGAATTACATCAACTTATGTGAACATTGTCTCATCCTTCACGCTGTAAACAAACCGTTCATATTCAGCCACACTACACAAAAATCCCTACATGCGTTCAAAGTGAGCACCCTTATGAGCAGAGATCAGAAAAAAATCTTAGGGGGAAATACATCGACAGCTGATGCGAAATGAAAGAGCAGCTAACCCCTGTCCTTCAATGAAACCAATAGAATAGAATTAATACAACACTATTTGATAGTCATAGTTTGGACACAGGTACAGAATACAGAGAATGCAAAGTTCTACGTGTATTGTTATACGAGTTGTCATGGTGCCAGTGGTGACACCTAGTGACAACGAGACACTTACATGTTGACATGGCACAGTGATGTCCTTGTAACCCTGCAACACAAACCAGATCATTTTAATTCTTCATATGTATAACAACATGACAGAAGTTATATTTATGATGTCTTCACTGTGACTAATCGGATGGTTTTTTATGATTGATCATGTCAATACAGTCATCATCAGGTAAAACAAACTCTTTTGGTACTTAGAGAATTTAACTTGACAAAAGGTGAATTATAATCACACTTTAATTATATTATGGACTTTTTTCTGAAATAAATGTTTATATTATTATTCACATCTCGGATTACCTCTGTCACAATGTGGTTTGTGATATGATTCTGGGTTTATCTTCTGCCCCCTTGTTCATTTATTTAAATTAAAAGAATTTACACTACTATTCCTTCAGTTAGGAAGGTAAAATTTAGTATGTGTAGAACCTGTTTGACGTGATTGATACAATGGTATCATAGCGAATCACATTTAGTGAAGGTATAAGAATTTTAATACATGAACTAGTCAGTTGCTGTTCCACAAGCCAGGAAGGTGTGACAAATGATTTCACACCTTTGACAGGTGCTAGACAGCTCGGAATATTTGTTTGATTAATATAACACATTAAGTTGTAGGAGCCGAGTGATACCGTCTCAATGCAGAGATGATATGGGTGATATAAAATTTATAAGAAATAGGTGTAATTTGAGTTTTTTTTTTATAGCTGAAGATTGTTGGTCAGTTATGTAATGCAGCTATTCTAGAACTGAAGTTTTGCATAGGGCCTAACCCTGAAGTCCTATAAACATGATGTCGCAACCCTAGGGATGAGTTAGGCATTAAGCTCTGATATTGGTTAGTTAGACATCCAGCACAATATGGCCGCCGTAGTATTTAACAAATTTGCACAGGCACTGCAATAGGCTATTAGCGCCTATTTTTGTGAAAAGACTTGCTTGCTATCAAAGTGACCTGTAGTTATTTTACCAACTTAGGTTGAATGCACTTGTTGTTAGTCACTCTGGATAAGAGCATCTGCTAAATTGTAGTCTAAACCATTGTTACAGGAGTAATGCACAGGCACAGTATCTGTCATTCTGAGAAGTAAAATGCCAAGGTAAAATGTGCCTCAACTAGACACTCATTGGTGGCATTACTGCAGACACCCAACAGATGGCGCCCTTAACCACAGAACACACACTCATCAATGATATGAGTGGAATGATTTAAGATGTTTTTAACAAAGATTAACTGAATGACAATTGAGTGAGCTAAATGAATCAGCTAAACTACCAACAGAGTTTGAAATGAAGGCCTTTTTATCGGCGGCCACCAATTCAAAACGTGTTCCACTGATTCAGTTAGCCAAAAAGTTATTGGTCCCTCCCCAACGATTCATCTGACGGCCACGGCACGGCTGTGTTCGACTGTATAAGTGATGCACATTATAGTAAATAATAATCTACACTAATTCGACATAAAATACAATTATGACAAACTACTTCTTCCTTGTCAGCGACAGATCGCTGCCAAGGCAAAGGCGAAGTCTGCACATGCAAGGGAAATCCCTTGTATTTATAACATGGATGCCTATTGGATGAATCACATTTAATGATGTCAGTATCTCGGGGAATACCAGGGAATCACCAATGCAAAAATGGTGGACGAAGTTGCGAGAATCGTAGAGCTTGAAATTTTTTTAAGGATATTACGCCAATATACTTAATCAATTCATACTGGTGATATTAAGGAGGCAGACAATCCGATTGACTGATTAATGTGATATTTGGGAGTGAAAGTGAACTTTGGAGGCTTTGATTTGGAGTGAATTGAAACGGCTTAGATTTTTGCCTGTGCCAGGTCGGCATCAGGGCCCAGTGCAGTAGCACTGCACGCAAAATGTTGCCATCAAACATAATGTTACATTGAACAACAAATGTTCAAACCCATCTGGGCCAGTTTAAAAAAAACCTGGGCCAGTTATTTTTTTTGCTAATTTCAGACACTGGAATGATATCGAGTCCTGCAAAAACCGTTGAGATTGAGTTATAGCACAGACGAACCAAAGTAGCCTCACACGCAGCAACAGGTGCAACAGCGGAAGGGTAATTACATCGGTACAACTATAAAATGTGAGACTCCCCAAACTTACATTTTTTTCTTACACTTATTGGAGGTCCCTTGTGCTTTATGAGGGTCCTGGACCCCCCTCATTTCGAACACTGGATGTACCTGAGCTTTTGTCACGAGCCTTGGAGCCAGTCACTTTGATTTCTGCCAATCCTAGAACCAAACTTGTGACAACCTCCCATTCTCATTACGAGAATTTAGAAGGGAGCACTTCCCCAAATTCAAACAGTGTTCAAAGTAGGCTGTGGTATTACTATGTGGTAGTATACAGCCACGGTATCTGGGGTGATTTATTGGAAGTAGAATTGCAGATAGGTTTGTTTTTTTAACTGGAGAAAGCCAACAGGGAAGAAATTCAACTGTATAGATTGCTTAATCTTGGAATTTAACTTGAAAAACTCCTGTTTTACAAGGACTTAAAATATCTAGAAGTGGGTTTTTGCTAACTGTGAACGTAAGCACAATGACATGGATGATGGGAAGTAGAAAAGCTTGAATAGTTAGCATACTTTCTTGTATGCATGGGAAGCCTTTTAAATAAAATACAATATTAACATAGACTGCCGAGAACCAATGGTCCCAATTCCTTATCACGCTTCATACATGAATATTCATAACCACTGAAGTGACAAGTAACGCTTACATAGGTCACATTTTAATAGTGAATGCCAAGGGTTAACAGCTGTATATGGCGATTTATGACTAGTAAGTTTGTAACGCATAAAAAGTTACATTTAATGAGATATATCTTTCAACAGTTATGTCTGCTATGATCCAGTGACCACCAAACTTTTTTATAGGTCATACTAAAATTTATATTTTGGGTAACATCTGGACCAATATTTATTTTTGTCGCTTCCATGTTACACAAATAACACTCACTCAGTACTTTGTCACTTCCATGTTACACAAATAACACTCACTCAGTACTTTGTCACTTCCATGTTACACAAATAACACTCACCCAGACTCAGATTAAACACAGACATGACCTTTGGGATAGCAAAAGACTGTGGGGGAAATTTACTTTGGTTTTCAGTAGAAAATAATCAAATGTCCAAATCATAATACCTTAATTAAACAATCGGACTGCTCTGGGATTATTTTCTGTTTGGTGGTGTCATTAGCTGTTATTTGACTCCAGACTTTAACCTGATACAAGTTGAACTGTGGTTGGAACAATACTTCCTCAAGTTTGGTTGTAGTATTGGCTGTGTTATTTGACTCCATCCATAACTTTAAAGATGAAAGGTTCACATGGTGTCATCAGTTATATCTTTAAAGCTATTAAGGGGTTTAGCATGGTAATTACATATCAAGAAATCGTTGTATTCTTTCTGAAGGGTCACTGTGAAGATGGCTTTATTTTTTTTAAAGTACAAATACCCAAATAACAAATACAAGTGTAAACTTGAATATAATCATTACCTTAGTTCTATGCATAAGGTATTTCAAGTGCAATTAAAAGTCGGTGGTTTAATGTCAAACTAAGATGTACATGTGACTGCACTGGTAATGCCGTGGTAGTGGTGATAGTTGTTATATATACCCTAGCTGTTCACGAGTGCAGCCTGCCACCCTGCAGTAACTTTAATGTTTTGTTTATCCAATTCTATATTGTCAATTAACTTTTCTGGAAGGCCCATGTTTAAGTGTAATATCTGTGAAAATTGTATAAAGGTTTGTAGTTGGATTTGGCATCAAGAGCAGTTTCCCAAGTTAGACAAACTTGTGGCTCAGCATTTGACATAACTGAGGGCCTCCCCACAAGCCTCTGAATGTTCTGTCAAACCAACAACTGCCACAAGTCACAGTCTTATGGAATGACACTGGAATACACTGACATCTGGAGATGGCAATGTTGAATTATATTTAAACGTAGCAACTCAGGAAATGTCAAGTTTCAAACTTTTTGTAAAATGATACAAACCATGGAAGAGACGTACAGCGATCTACATAAATGCATGAAGTTATCAATAAATGAATGTCATTTTTAACATCTGTGGTGGATAAATTACTTGAAAGTACAGTCTGTCCGATTTGATTTTGTCCTGAACAATCCAACAAGCATTAACTGTGACTAATGATTAATAAGTTGTCAACAGTGCAAAATGTGCTTCAAAACTGATAAATTAGTCTTCTCTGTCACACACACAGCTGTGGTTAGACCTGAAGGATTGACCGAGGTCTTCACTGGTACAAAGTTCACTCATTATTCTATGGTGGACTACTTTCAGTCAGCCAGGTTTGTTTAACAGCTTCACTAGCAGGTGGTTGGTGGTGACTCATATGTATGCATTTATGAGAGGCCGCTGCTTCAACTTGCTGAGACACTTTATCCTAGCTGCATTAAATAACATTTACTCTCTGCTGCAGGGTCCATACTGAAACACATAACAAACATCTCAATTGTGTGGCTCTCTTTTAGCCTAGCAACTTCACCATACATCACCTGTGTCCGTGGGATGTGACACTAACAGTTGTTGGTCCCTTCTACTTGGTGTTTAGGAGAGGGAAAGAAAAGACCCTACATTGGGGGTAAATGTGTAACCTGCTGTGGAGTCATGTGGACTCACGAGTCACAACAGAAGTGCATGAATGGCTCGGTCACTTCCGCTAACTACCTCGCATGAGGACACATCTGAAGGAAATGAAGCCTAGATCTTGTAAGTACTGAGAGGTGAATACCATATCAATATAATGAACACAATGATGTGGTTAACACTACTTTACACACAACTGTGTTGACTGGTCATATCTGCTTGAATGAAATAATGGATGATGTGACAGTAGATGGCTTGTGACAGTACTGACATGACATCACAGCTATACCAGATCCACTGTGCAGAACTCCCAGCTGAGCACTACCTTGGTACTTGATCAAAGTATGAAGAATGTAGCTCATCACAAAAGAGGATTCCTATGATCACTAAACTTGGAGACAGATTAGTTATTTGTTTATTCATATATGCGACCATATTAATGTTTCCTAGTGCCATATGCAAAACAATGAACTGAACTTTATCACAATGGCACAAGTTGTTAAATGTCATGTGACATGTGTCACTGATCAGCTGCTGATTTTTTGTCAATTGTCTTTCCCTTGAAAGTGATGCACCTGGTCACACAACTAAAACAGTAGGATTGTATCTACACAGGGATCCATCACTGACATGTCCACATGATGTCATCCAGCCACGATTGTGTCTACACATGCAGGGATCCATCACTGACATGTCCACATGAAGCCATCTAGCCAGGATTGTGTCTACACATGCAGGGATCCACCACTGACAACATCTCCACATGAAGCCATCCAGCCAGGATTGTGTCTACACATGCAGGGATCCATCACTGACATGTCCACATGATGCCATCCAGCCAGGATTGTGTCTACACATGCAGGGATCCATCACTGACATGTCCACATGATGCCATCTAGCCAGGATTGTGTCTACACATGCAGGGATCCATCACTGACATGTCCACATGATGTCATCCAGCCAGGATTGTGTCTACATATGCAGGGATCCATCACTGACATGTCCACATGATGCCATCTAGCCAGGATTGTGTCTACACATGCAGGGATCCATCACTGACATATCCACATGATGTCACCCAGCCACCAGAAACATATCCCTATCATCAGCATAACTGTTGTCCTTAACCTCCCATTTATTCCCATTCCTAGTTCAAAATCATTGTCTGGGAACAAACAATCACAAAAGTACACTGTAATGGAAGATGATATTCAACCTCCTTGTCATCCAGTGTGAAGGGTCCTGTCATTATCATCACACCTTCCCACAATTTATTACATTATTGATGAGTAAATGTGTGTCTTTAAATAGGACTTTATATATTACTTACTTAATCAATACACAAGTAACACAACACATTCAACAGTCTACTGAATAAGTTTGCAAGTTTAACCGTGGTTTCCACTGTCCTGGCAGAAATACCTCAAAAAGCATCAGAAACACTACTTTTCATCCTCGTGAGACATAAAATCACTGAACAAGACTATCAACATCATACCAACATGAGTTGATGGTAACTTAAATAAATATATTAAATAAAGCATTAGCAAACTGTCACTATTCATATAATATTGCAACTTTTTTTCTGTGAAGTATATTAGTATTATTACATTTGAACTTGTTCAATTTGTCAGTTGTTAATAATAATTACAGTTCTGTAATTACAACTAGAACTACTGCTATGATCTGGGAGTACTTAACTGTTTCAACTTGTCAAGACAACTGCAGTCTCAGTTAGTAGGACAGTGCAAGTGCCAACCAGGTCATTAACAACAATTATTACAATTAGTTAATGACAGTTTCTTAGTTACACCAGAAACTAGTTTCTGACACTGTCTTGAGAAATACCTTTATCTAGCCTGATCTTCGGAAACCTAATCCGTTCACAGATATATTAATAATATTGATCAATGCACGAAACACATTAAATACATGATTTGTAGAATGCATATCTTCATTATCTTGTCCTTAGAATGAACTGAGGATGGGCTGAATAATCACTGGTTACAGTATACAAGTGATTATTCGGCCCACCACTTACTACTGCAGTGATTGGCCTCACAGTTCTACTGATCTACACCAAACTGTCTTCACCATTTACACTGCTCACTTGTATACAAGAGTAATTTCTGCTGAATAGCCAAGTCTAAAACTGTTATATGCATGAATAACATTGAACACACTAGACCGAGATAATGTTTTTACGATGGTTCAACAAATTAAAAATAACATTGAGCACACCAGACCGAGATAATGTTTTTACGATGGTTCAACAAATTAAGAATAACATTGAGCACACCAGACCGAGATAATGTTTTTACGATGGTTCAACAAATTAAGAATAACATTGAGCACACCAGACCGAGATAATGTTTTTACGATGTTTCAACAAATTAAGAATAACATTGAGCACACTAGACCGAGATAATGTTTTTACGATGGTTCAACAAATTAAGAATAACACTGAGCACACCAGACCGAGATAATGTTTTTACGATGGTTCAACAAATTAAGAATAACACTGAGCACACCAGACCGAGATAATGTTTTTACGATGGTTCAACAAATTAAGAATAACACTGAGCACACTAGACCGAGATAATGTTTTTACGATGGTTCAACAAATTAAGAATAACACTGAGCACACCAGACTGAGATAATGTTTTTACGATGGTTCAACAAATTAAGAATAACACTGAGCACACCAGACTGAGATAATGTTTTTACGATGGTTCAACAAATTAAGAATAACACTGAGCACACTAGACTGAGATAATGTTTTTACGATGGTTCAACAAATTAAGAATAACACTGAGCACACCAGACTGAGATAATGTTCAACAAATTAAGGTGTTACTGTAGTACAAAGGTCACAACTTCATACTTGGTACAGAGGTTATGTATTGCATGTTTTGACAACTATGTGGTTTTGCAAGATAGAAAAATAATAAAGGTTGACAGCCAACATTTCTGAAAGATTTAACACCATGCCCTTAGCCGCGGACCCGTGAAGACAGGTAAGATAAAAATAAAAGACAGGTTTCTCTTTTTACAACAAAAAGAGGTATTTGAATTACGTAATTTCTTCAAAACTTTGTCTTGGCACATGCGGTCGTGATTCGATGAATGTTATCGGTGCAAAATAGTGAATACTGTCTATATTATTTTTAACCTTGACATCGTTTGCAAATAACGATGCCGCGGCCAGTGTTGGGAACGACTATGTCTATTTACATCATTTGTTGGGAAACACGGGCTTTCTGTGGACTATCACTGGCGGAAACAATCCCGTGACCCGGATGTCATGGAGTAAGGTCAAAATGGCACCTGCCAAGCGAAACCGAGTGAAAAGATGTGATATGTCAAAGTTAACAACAATCAATTTCTTTTTTTGTGAACAAAAGCAGCAGTTGGACAACTGTCCCTGAACTGTCTGCCTTCCACATCCTTTATTACAGTAGTGGAGATCCATAATGTTGATGTGCCTGGCCCTAGTAACTGAGATCCTACTGTATTGTTGCCCACCGCTGGCAATCTTTGCAGTGGCCCATGCGCGGTCGACTTTGACGTTGAAACAGTCAGATCCACAGTGTGATTCTAATCACATTTGTTCATGTTAGATACATTTGCACACATGTGCATTTATATGGTGTTGCAAGCATTACTTCCATGTTTATGTATTTAAAATAAAGTTCAAAATTACTTTTCGCGAACCTTCATGTGTTGGCTCTTTGTTTAATAATATTATGTACATTTGATCTTATGTAATAATTTTCATATTTTTTTCATTATCACGTTGCGTTTTGGCTTCATTGATTTTGAACATGCCCTTAGCCGCAGACCCGTGAAGACAGGCAAGATAAAAATAAAAGACAGGTTTCTCTTTTTACAACAGATGTATTTGAATTACGTAATTTCTTCAAAACTTTGCTTTTAGTAAGGCTTAAATGTATGCAAAGGTGTGACTAATATATTTGCGATAATACCAACCTCGCTGCACAGCTAGTAAGACTTAACTGGGCTAATAATGACTGTCAGTGTGTCACTGGCTAAACTGGAATTGGCTTGCTATTAAAAATGCCTAATTTGCCTAATTATGGACATCACTGGCTCAACTGGCACTGGCTTACCAGTGAAAGAACTTAATTGGACCAATAATGGCTTTGCACGGTAAAGGTTAATTGTTTTAGAAAAGTTCAAGAATGGCAAAAAATTATTTCTTCTAAGGGCCTGTTTACCATGTTCATGCACAATTTACATTATTGTTAATTTTGAACAGTCTATTGACTCATTTCACGATACACGTACTACATATGAATTAATGATAATTTCTGAGCAAAACAAAAAAGATCTAAAATGGGTCAGGATAGCTAGGCATGCATTTACCAAGTATATTTAAGATCTTAAAATGTGCATATTCAAAAAGGTCAAATAAACCAAGCTACAAGTTGCTGCATTTAAGACATTTATGGGGTACACCAAATACATGTTGCCATATCTGGTATGTAGTTGACCAAATACACCAATTATGAACATCAAACACAAATTTTACAAATACAGGCTTCTGGAAAAGCCAAATACAACTCCACAAAATCAGAATATTTAAAGGCAAATATGTATTTCACCCCAACTTTAGTGCGCGCTTTGCTTGAAGTGATCAAAGCAGACTGTGCTTCATCGGCTTAAAGTTTGCTTTAACCAACTACATGTTACTCTATTCTTACTACCATCTGCATTACAATAGAATGCTTGCACTAATCTAAAGACAATGCGTATATCAATTAAGGGTGTAAAGTTATGGAATTCCCATGACAGTTCATTAATTCATTACAAGTGTTCATCTTTTTCAAAAAGAACTACAGCGTTCAAGTATTGCACAGCTATGTAACCAATGAGTAACCCGATTATGGTGATACAGTGAATTGTATTGCAGTAGCATTTTTCATGTTTAAAAAAAATCACAAATATACTCAGAACTGAATTGCACAATACACGGTTACACTTGTATAACTGTATTATTTAGTGTCACTTACAAGTGATAGGGCAAGCAACATAAACATTAAGCTTCTTCTTGCCCTTTTTCAACTTGTACTATTGATGTTTAAAATTCAATTGTGTTTGCAGGGCTCTACACTAACACCTAGATGGCACTTGTCCTGTAGGACAAGTAGCGAGTCATGTTTACCTGTCCCACCAAAACACTATACTAGTCTTGTCCCCCCTGAAAACTACAAACACACTGAATTACTATGGTATGATATAACATGTATGTATATAATATCCAGGATGATGTTTCTAACAAATATGTCTTAGTGTATTTTCTGAGTGTAGAAGGAAAAATTAAAATAATTATATGAAACAAGATAGCATTTGCCAATTTTTATTGCATTAAAAAGTAATTCTGCAAATTCTGACCAAAAGGAAATAACTGAATTACAACGCACTTAGACACAATTGTTGTCATGTTTACAAACAACAGTGCACATTTAGCAAGAACCATAATATTCTGCAAGGAGCAAACACTGCTAGCAGGCCAGTATGCAAATGCCAACGACATGCCACAAAATAAATGACTAAAGAGTATTGCATTAATAAAACAGAATAAATTAACCGTTAATTAAATTGCTTTTCATTATGACCTGTGTATACTGTAAATGCAACTAAACTGAAAAATTATTCAATCTTGCGAGTGTAGGGCTTAGGGTTGCTGCTGTAGCTGTCAGCATACTTGCGTTAACATTTACACTGTAGTGGCGATATGATTGTATTATGTCGTGTTAATGCGTATAACAAAATGTGCTTAGTAATATAAATACATGTACACATAACCTTTGCTGTTGCGTCGAAGCCGAATGGCATTAAGCTGTTGTGCTGGCATTTGTTATGATCGCGATCTGTTTCTGACTTTACATTCAAATATTACGCATTCCCGTGGTGCAATAATGTTAAAAATTCAAAACATAAAACTGGTATATATGTCAGAAGTGTGGCTGTGTAGAGGGCATTTGTTGTTCGTCCGTCGAGTCGACGAGGACCACTCTAGTCATCTGGGGGTTGTTGTGGCTGGATCTGATGAATGCGCAGATGGCTGACAAGGCCAATCCGTGCACGGAAGGTACGTTGGCAGTTGGGACAGGGGATGAGGGGGACGTCATCTTGAGGATTTCTGGCTCGGGCTTTCCTGGCTTGCCTCCTTTGCTCTGCTGCAGTGGTCCTGTTGGCCTCGCATATCTTGGAGCCTTTGTGCACAGAGGAACACCACTTGGCCTGGTCCATGGCGGTTTGTTCCCAGGAGTCGGGGGTGATGGCAAATGCTTTCAGGGATGTTTTTAGAGTGTCTTTGAAGCACTTCTTCTGGCCTCCATGGGACCGCTTTCCTTGCTGTAGTTCGCCATAGACGAGCCTTTTTTGGGAGCCGATGGTCTGGCATGCGGGCTACATGTCCTGCCCAGCATAGCTGGGACTGCATTAGGATGGTATAGATGCTGGGCAGGTCTACTTGGGCAAGTATCTCAGTGTCTGGAATCCTGTCCTGCCACTTGATGTTGAGGAGTTTCCTGAGGCATGTTGTGTGGAAGTGGTTCAGCTTCTTAGCATGGTGTTGGTACACTGTCCATGTTTCACATGCATAGAGCAGCATGGGGAGCACTATTGCCCTGTACACCTTCAGCTTGGTCTGTAGACTAATGCCTCTTCTGTTCCAGACATTGGCATGTAGTCTGCCAAAGGTCGCGCTGGCCCTTGCAATTCTGATGTTCACCTCGTCATCAATGGTGACATTTTGAGACAGTGTGCTGCCAAGATAGGTGAACCTGTTCACTGCACTGAGTCTCTGACCGCTGACTGTAATGTTGGGCTCAACATAAGGTTTCCCTGGGGCCGGCTTGTGCAGTACTTCAGTCTTTTTTTTGCTGATGATGAGACCGAAGTTTGTGCAGGCTATGGAAAATTTGTCTATGCTGCGTTGCATATCAGCTTCTGAGCCGGCATTGAGGGCACAGTCATCAGCAAACAGGAAGTCCATGATGATGTCTGTCTTGACCTTGGTTTTTGCTTGAAGCCTCCTGAGGTTGAACAGCTTGCCATCTGTACGGTACCTGAGGTCGATTCCAACGTCACCGTCTCTGAAAGCGTCAGTCAGCATTGCGGAAAACATGAGGCTGAACAGTGTTGGTGCCAAGACGCAGCCCTTCTTGACGCCGTTAGAGACAGGAAATGGCTCAGGTGTCTCACCATTGTCCTGAACTTGTGCTTTCATGCCAGCGTGGAATTGCTGCACCATGGAGATAAACTTCCGTGGGCATCCATACTTGGCCATGATCTTCCACAGACCCTCTCTGCTAACCGTATCGAAGGCCTTGGTCAGGTCGACATAGGTAGAGAATGCCACATGAGTAGAAACAGCTGATGCAGCTTTTCAGTCAAAGCTGAGCCACCTCCCTTGTAGACCTCGGCTGGAATGGAGTCTGCACCAGGAGTCTTGCCACTGGAGAGCAGACGGATCGCTTTCTGGGTCTCAAGCAAAGTTGGTGGGTCATCCAGCGCTTCGTTTAAAGTGATACCAAAGGCATTGTTTTGGGCTTTTGCACCTATGACCTAAAAACTAACCATTTGCAACCAGGGGCTCATCCAGGATCAAATTTTTGCCAGTCCAAAATGTTTTCAGAATGTAGCAAATGTGTGTGCGTGCTCGGTCGCGCGCTCAGTCACGCGACCAAAAATGTAAGTATAATATTCATATATAATCAAGTTATAACACTACGATAAAATATATATGTATATTTACTTACATAATCATTTGACTAAGTCTTAAAAGACAGTGGTAACTATCAATACATTTACCTGTACATATTGTGTGCTTCACAAATAATAATCATTAATAATTCAAAATAATAACTCACAAACAAAGATACGTCTTTTAACGTGAGTCCATTCAATGCCTGGGAATACTGTCCTATCCACAATTAAAACATAACTTTACTAATTATTATCATAAAAGTATGAATGAGGTATCATTTTGTTGGTTGCTAAGATACTATTTTCTGTAATAGAATGATAATAACTACAACACATTATGTAATCATGGGAACATTACTATCTGAAATGTTATTTCATCCCAACTGAAAGCAACGATAGACCAACTGCACCCTGCTACCAAACAATTTTTTAGTGGCTGAATGTCCCTACATCCAGTGGTTAAAATGTAGCCAAAGATTTAAGCTATACAATAAAGCAAACATGAATCAAATATGTTGAATAGTTTTGTTTGTATGATGTTTTATGTAGAAACATGTAAAATGGTTAAATTCTGTTTGTTTTGGGTTTCCCCACACTCATCAAAGATGTTGAGTGGCCGAGGACGGATACAATGTAATTACTGGCGGGTGGCAGGCCGGCTTCCAAGAAAATTATATTGGCTTGACCTATTTCTCACAGTCTGAATTTGCCTGTCAACTGAATTTGCCACACGCTGTAGTTAGCATTGCGTTGGGTAACGGGTATGTCGGATTATAAAAACGACATGGACGGGCTAGCCCGTCCAACCCGTCCAAGATAAATCTTTACCCGTCCAAAAATGCACTTTACGCATTTTACCCGTCCAAAAGACGGGTGGACGGGTCTGTGGATGAGCCTATGTTTGCAACCATAATCAAGAATATCACACAAGTGGTTAACTTAGAATCTGTTCTAAAACTACAAAATTCTGGGTTAATGTCATTTTTCATGGAGGTGGACATATTCATCAGTGTTTGCAATTTTGACCAATCAGCGAACGAGTAGCCCCTTAACCCCCGACGTAGCTGTGATGCAGGCTGTGCATATCGCGTGTATTTTTACCGTGGTAAGTGTTTAATTTTAATTGCTTTTTTATTGGATTTACAATTTTACATGCAGCAAAATTTTTTACAATGCCATGCTGTGCAATATTCGGGTGTAAACATCAATCAGCGAGGTATAGAGTTGTCTTTTTTTAAATTTCCTCAGGAAAAACAGACAGTAGTGAAGCAATGGATTCATAATTGAGGGCAGGCCGGTTGGAAACCAATGCAAAATGCTAGAATTTGTTCTGCCCACTTTGAAGAGTTGTGTTTTGAAGTTGATATATTTATCAACTAATGGGTCAAGATCATTCAAAACGTTGGCAATGGAAAACGTTAAAGCCTGAAGCAGTATCGACAATCTTCCAGCATGTACCTCAGACAAAGGCTTCGACACAACGCAAACACTCGACCAAGATAATTGCCAAATTGGAACGCGTTGCTGGTAGTAAGCAATGAATGAATGGACTATCTTGCCAAATAAGTTGATTTTAGATGCAAAAAGCATGTCCAAACTTATTGGCAAGTATGTGACTAAAATCGTATACGATTAAGCGTTTAAAGTAGGAGTTGTCTGACAGAAACCTAGTCAGAACTGTTGACGTAGGATTCTGAACAAATATGGCGCTGCCCATGCAAAAAAAAATTTCAGTGACATATATTTAGTTACCCACTTGCGTGATATTCTTGATTATAGTTGCAAATGGTTAGTTTTCAAGTACTCTTATAGGTGCAAAGGCCCCCAAAATGCCTTTTGTTTCGTTTTAAATAAGGAACGGTGACAGCGCTTTTGTGTTTTCAATGGAACAGCTTTGATGTCCTAATGAGTAAGCTAATTTCTAAAATACTATATGTGCCACCTGATGATTACATTGGCAGTAGTAGCATAACGGAAAGAAAGCAGTGATACATGCGACATCGAACAAAATAATAGATTCCATTAAACTTTATTTATTTTGGGTGTCAACAAGTCAAGACCTCTCACTCTTTTTATTAAAATGAATAGTACGCTGAATAGTATGTTTTATATTGCAATGGCATGAACTTGTCCAGTGAGACAAGTGTCCAGGATTATGTTCTTGTCCTGCACTGGTAGCTATTTGTCCCGGACAAGCGTTAATGTCGAGCCCTGGTTTGTATGTTTACTGTTGATGTTGTTGAAATAAAATATATTCATAACTTTATTATTAAAATCAAAGCAGGCCGGCAGAACAGTGTATCATTTAGAATTATTAATTAATTGAATTCTAATTAATTTGTTGGCGTTGTGGAAATGAAAATATACAAGATGCAAAATAATTTGATTTAAAGCAATCATTTATGTTCCCTTTAAACATTCCTGATTGTTTTTATCTGGAAAAAAATAAGCCAAAATATGACCCTTCTAGCTTTGTACGTGAAACAGAAACGTTGTCTATATGGCAACTGCTGTCTATGTGGCTACACTGAGTGGACAAAAAAGTATAAAAATGTGCATGATTGAAACTATTTTAATGCTTCATGCCTTTGATGGTTTGCCTGTGCTGTCATTTAGGTATGTATCCAATGTTTTTAGATATCACATTTATTATTAAGTGTGAGACATACTCAAATCATAACACAACTTTTTGTTATTGTAATTTAATATTTACGACACTACAGTCACTGACACTGTTACACTAGGCTAGTGCCACGGGGCACGGCACTGCCACTAGCTAGCTTAGGGTAGGACAACTTGTCAGAGAATACAAGAACGGTACATAACATAGGGCCCAACAAAAACACAGGTAGTCACTGTAACAAGAATATTCACCTTTTCGTCGTTTTGTAGACATTCTAGAACAGCAAAGTTGTTAGTGGCCAGATTTGGACTGCACAACTGCTTGACGTCCGCGGAACAAGCTGGGTGCTCGGCAATCTTCATGGGTGCATGTCGAATACGCTGGGGTTGCACATGCTCGTGGATGTCTTGGTGTTGTTGACCAACATAGCTTTTATGGTTGACATTATTATCTACAGGGTTTGCCTGAGCAAACTTCTCGGGAATACTGAAAACAGCTGGGAGTAAAATGCATAACAACATGACACGTCTTACCACCGCCATGATCAACGTGAAGCACGTCACTGCGCGGATAAACTGCGAACCAGTTGCTTGTGACTGCTCGCTATGTCACTACGTGGCACGCTGCAGGACGCTCGTAATGGATGATTAATGATTCAACATTCATCAGTTACATTGTCCAGCACTACTCTAAGCAATACGTATGTTTGCCTCCAGATATCAGAAACTCTGACAACTGCGCCAGTTTTCAATGGCAGTTGAAGACCTATGTTTTCCAGCTGGTGTTTTTCCAGCTGTTCCTGAGAGAACATTACGGCTGCCGGCATTAATTTAATTTAATTAATGTTTCATTATTATTACACAATATATATATATATATATATATATATATATATATATATATATATATATATATATATATCTATATATATATATATATATATATATATATATATATATATATATATATATATATATATATATATATATACAAAATTGAATTAATTGTTTTAATTCCTCAATTCTATATATACTTTAAGTTGTATTGCCTTCAAAATATGTTAGATATTTAATTCCATGCATCATTTTAGTGTTTATATATACTGTATAATTATATATATATATATATATATATATATATATATATATATATATATATATATATATATATATACCACGCACGCACGCACGCACGCACGCACGCACGCACGCACGCACGCACGCACGCACGCACGTCTCACACTTAATAATAAATGTGATATCTAAAAACATTGGATACCTACCTAAATCACAGCACAGGCAAACCATCAAAGGCATGAAGCATTAAAACAGTTTAATTTTGCTATCAATCATGATCAGATTCACTCAGCTGTGCCAAACTTTGGCTTATACCTTTTTTTATCCACTCAGTTTTGTCACATAGACAACATTTCTGTTTCACGTACAAAGCTAGAAGGGTCATATTTTGGCTTATTTTTTTCCAGATAAAATAATCAGGACTGTTTAAAGGGAATAAAAACAATGATTGCTTGAAATCATATTATTTTGCATCTTGTAGTATATTTCCATTTCCACAACACCAAAAAAAAATCATTAGAATTAAATTAATTAATAATTCTAAATGATACACTGTTCTACCGGCCTGCCTTGATTATAATAATAAAGTATATAATATATATATATATACTTTATTATTATAATCAAGGCAATAAATAAAAAAATCTTATTAAATATATATATTTTTAACCCTGATATATATATATATATATCACACATATATATATGATATATATATATATATAATATATATATATATATATATGGGTTAAAAAAATGTATATTTAATCAGATGTTTTTATTTATTTTTAATCTGGTATATAGACATTTATATAGATGTTTATATTTATAAACTCTTTCAAACTTGTTCTATTTAAATCGATGTTGGGTACTTGTTTTAACAGAGGGTACATGATTTTTGCTTATATAAAGTTATATAATTATAACAGTTTGATTTACAACAGCAACAAAACTGTCATTTTAAAATACATGTATAATAATAACATATTTTATATAGTGCCAGATTCAATTTAAAATTGTTCATGGCACTCATTAGGACGAATCCTCCCATTAGACAAAGTATGCCCACAAGGCCTCAACCCCTGTAGTTGCATAATCTGTCTTGGAAAGGAAAGCATGCTGTGTGCCTGTGGCTGTAGTCCTGATAATTATTGTTTGCTGAGAGGGTGGATTAGCACCTGTCCAGGGCTCTGCATACTCAGGTTTCTAGCCAGACTACAAGCTTGCACAGTATTAGTCTGTAGCCCAGACCATCTCACTTGAGTCAACATACTGAATTGGTAACAACTAGCACAAGCTCTAAGTGGACTTTAACTCAGGGCTTTGGACTTGAAAAGATACTTCCTCTGGAAGACAAGTTTGTGTGTCTTCACTGCATTCAGAAAGGGAATAGCTCAAACATACACAAAACTGTGTTGATCTTGATGCTTATGAACAATTATTTGTGTTAAATTCATATAAATCAGCGATTAAAAAAAATCGGAAATAAAAAATCATAAATCAATGATTTTTGGAATGATTTAAATCAAACAACTCTGATATATATATATAAAATTATACATATTATATTAATTTTTAGACTATTGTACACCATATTTTTATCATTATAAATAGCAGAAGATATTGCTACACTGCTCCCTACCTGCACTTCTTCCAGCAGGGCTTGTTTTATGTAGAACTAAATGGAGGGATGATTCTTAATAATTATTTCCACTTATTACTAGGAAAGAGGCTTCTACAGTATTAATGCGTTTTAATGTGTCACAGCGGAAGTCATTTTCCAAGATCTGCCCATCTTCTCTCTCTCCCTTCTCGCTCATCCTTGTCTTCTCTCTTCCCCATCTTCCCGATCTCTTTCCTGTCTTTTTCTCCCCCTTCTCTGTCTTCTATATTTCCTCTCTCTTTCCTAACTGGAGTGGGACTCTAGTCAGCCCCTACGACTCGAGTCAACAAGACTGACCAACACATAACATTGATCAACATGCATCACAAACGAGACACAATCAAACAAAATCACACTGCAATTATCACCAGTGTAGCCACTAATGCCGACATTTTATTCTGTAATATTTTTCTTGAAAAAAGTAGGTGCTGTTACATTAATCAATGAATGACAATGTAGTTTCTACTAGCTTAATTCATCCTCTTATTGGTGCTAGACTACTATAGATTAAAGTCATATATATATATATATATATATAATATTTAGTAGCGATTGTCCATCATAAGACAGCATATAAATATTTCTTGAAATCAATTCCTGGGTAAAATCCACCAAAACAGCTCAGGAAAAGGAACAAATCCATGTATGAGACTAACTGTAGTTAGTAAAACATTCAGATTTGATATAGATATGCAGAAAAATACACCTGAAAATCAACACATTTTTGCATTGCAATGCCACAAAAAGCTGTTGATAAAGCAGCAGTACAGATTTTGTGTAAATTGTAATATGATCACGCAAAGTAGCTCTTATCTACCTGGTGACCTCAGTACTGTGTGCCAGTAAAATTACACATAATATGTTTGATGTCATCAAGCACATGCTCTCCTAAATACAGTGTGGGCATCTCTAAGGATACTGCACATTAGGGTACATACATTATTTATCTTGCGTAATGTTTACTTTATATATTTGAGAAGCCACAAAGCAGGCAGGTGTAAAATGCCTGGTGTACATGAAGGTGAATTTTAAGTGAATTTAATTTAGTAGTGGTCACGTGAAAGATGTCCACTTTAGAAAACAATAGGACAGCACTGCAAAATTTACAATGATGGACGGAAGCCTTCAGGACGGTCTGAAAACTGGATAGAAAATATCTCTGGATATCTTATACACGTTAAGGCCATGAAGAGGCACCCCAGAATGGTGGGTCAATACATATAACACTACACTGGCCAGTGATTCATTGTTACTATGCAATGCAGACAGCAGTAGACCCAAGGCAACATGCATGTAGATGCATGTAGGAATACAATGATATGTCTGCCCCTCCCCCTCCCTCAATTGCCCCCTACAATTCACCCCCTTCTGCAGTGAATTGCACTAACACAGGTTACATGCGTCCGAGCGTGTATTACAATTGCTTGTGGCAATACGTTGAGCTCATAATGTCATAAAGTCCTCTGATTTTTCGTTCTCATTGCCATCCTCCGATGGTTTGGCGGGCAACGCCTGGCCCTCTTCCCCGATGTCTTCCTTCGTCTGTTCCTTAACGTCTGCTCCCAACTCCTCCTTGTCCTTTGTCATGTGTTCTTTCACCATATCTTCATCTTCCACTTCCCGTATCTCATCGCTGTCACATGACTGCACCGAGCCACCCGACTGCAGCGACAGTGTGGACTTCTGGGATATGTGTCCGCCAGTGGCAGCAGCAGCAGCAGCAGCACGTCGACGCTGCACTATGTTGTTTCGCTGGTTCACGGGCTTCACTGTGATGATGAGGTTGGAGCTGTTTGCCACCATCATGTCAGTCACCTGATCTAGAGTCTTTCCACTGACGTCGATGCCGTTCACTTCGAGCACTTCATCGTTGACGGCGAGTAGCCCTGTGCTCTCTGCCAGGCCGCCAGCAACAAGACGTGAGATGAAGATGCCTGCCACTTTGACCAGGCCATTCATCGTAACCCGCACGCTGCTGCCGTCACGAATGTAGAACCCAAGAGGTTTGTCAGATCCATTCTTCATGAGCTTGACACGACGCTGCGTCTCGGGAACAATGTCGACGTCGATGATCGCTGACACTCGGCGGAAATCTTCTGGAAGGCTGATCTCGACGTGTGGACGCAGTTTCACCTCACTCTGGATGAGTTTGGTGATGATGGGATTGCGCCGACGACTCCCCAGCGTGCCGTATCCATTCACCTCTCCATAGCTCTGACCTACAACAAAGGACGGACAACACACATATAGGTCCATAAATGCAGTTACTGAAAGCCAGACACACACCGCCCAAATCAATAAACTTTTTTGGGTTCTCCTAGTGCTAGAAATTAAACAGTTTTCAATAACGTGTGCATCAGTTATACTACTACTATATATTTTATTGGACTTCTTTGGTATCGTTTGTTTTGTCGATTTGGTTATTAACGCATATTATATGTACACCCAACTCATCCACCCACCCATTTTGTAGTAAAACCGTGGAGACTGTTATTGTAATACTGTTCTATCCATGATTGAACAGGTAATCTTGTGTACAGTTGTTCAACTGTTATGTACCTCTAGTCCAAATAAATATATTTTTATTCAAAACTATACCTTCCATGATAAAACAATCATGGCTGGCAACTTAGGAAAATAACTACAACCCCATTTTAGTTGTAGCAGCAGATTCCACAGTGGGTCATGTTACTTTGTCTGAAACATCTCATCAATCATGATCATCAGAAGTATGCAAAATGTTTGAGAAACAAGTCAAGCGTGTCAACAGTTGACAAACGGCCATTATAAAAAGCACTATGACGAAAAATCTCTTTAAATCAGCCAATTGTTTTTGCCAAGCTAAATGACAATAAATGAACACGACAGTCTAACACAGGACACAGCCAGGGCAGCAAGCATATGGGAACCTGTGTTCATGTTGAAGGCCTTACATATCCTGTGTACATGACCTGTGTACATGACATGACAGGAGACACATCCTGCCAGTCAGTACATCTGCTGCATGTATACATTGTTAACTACAGTTTCACAAATTCTGTATAAAGCCATATAAATCAGTAGGGTTGTATTTGTAACGATTCATCGATGCATCAGTGACTCGAGATACTTTTCTCACGATGCAATACTTGAGATATTTTATGAGTATTGCGATACATGCAAACATATTTTCCATAGTTTTATTGTGTTGAAAGTTAAAACTACACAAAAAGCATGCCTGGGAAAGCATTTCGAATCTACCCATTTGTAATGTTGTCAATGCCAATGGAGTCAAATTCACCTGCTATCTGTCAAAATCTTGCTTAATTTCGTGTTAGAGACATCAATAATTTTAGTTATCACAATAATTATTTAAGTATTTATTGTTTCTTTACAATTGTGTATCGTTATGTATCGTTATATGTATCGCTATATGTATCATGACACAAATATGATCACGCATATCCTATCATGGCTTAGTGTAAAGTTACAGCCCAATAAATCAGTATATAACATTTTTCATTGGTTAATTGGCCTGACTAAGTTTCACCATCTACCAGGCTACAAAATATACATACATCAAAGGAAACATTTTAGTCACATTAGTCACTTCGTTGTCTTGTGTGGAACAGTTCACTCATTGTCTTGAGAAATTTTTTTTTGGTGTATGCTAATTATTTTTCCAAAGTCAAAATGTTTTTTCAAGTACCTTTAATAGGGTGAAGGTGTGTCAAATAAAAAAATTATCAATAACAATTATTTTGGTAGCTCCGATCAATTACAATAAATTGTTAATGAGCAAATCTTATACAAGTAACCTGGCAGTTAAGCTCTTAGTCTGGAACCTAGTATATCATACATACCTTTCTTTTGTACCAGCAGTCTCAATAGTGGCCTGGCAATCGTCAAAGCTCTCGCAAAATTGTCATCGTTGTTGATTGGCAACAGATCTCCATCCTTTGGGTCTGTGTAGGCTATTACAAATGGAATGTTTGGCAGTCCGTGAACTACTTCTACAAGGTGGTTAAAATCTTCAAACTTTGTCAACTTCTCCCGGTCCAAGGAAAATCGGCGAAATTCAGCATCAAACTGAAAAGAAAACATCACATTTTGGTTACGCTCAGCGTGTACATAAAATAGAAGTGTGAAATTGGGGTTTCTGCACTCTAGTAAAGAACCAATGATGTAATTAGTTGTTTCTATATCCAAATGCCATTACATAATGGTTCAAAATGACAGTGGCCTAACACTTTTATATGAAAATGGCATACCTGTGTTGCATGCATACATAAATGCAAAATGCCTGCTGTTTGCCAACACATGATGTTGTATGTGTATAGAAATGGTCATACAATGTAATCTGGTAGTAGCATATGGCAGGCCTTCAGGTCCATTTAGGAGCATGTGGCAGTTCCATAGATCATGGGTGAGACAGTGTGACAATTATTATCATCTCCGTTATGACAGCCTGTGCAGTGAAGTGCTGACAAACTAGTGTCTGTCCCGATTCTGTGAGTGGGTCATTCCCAGCCTTGGATGTCTACAGTATTCTAATAAACTTAAAGCACATTACAGCAAAGTGTGAGAGCAGGATTCCCCGTTGACAATTTAAAAAAATCTTCATGATCGATCATTGGTCTATCTGATCGATGGATAACCGATCGGTGATCGATTGATCAAACACATTAAGCAAAATGTTTCATATCACTTTCTATTTGTATTTCTTTAAAATTAACAATCAATGAAAGAGACACAAGAATGTTTGTTGTATTTGTTTTATTTGTGGTATCACTGTGTGCAGCTATGTACTTAGACAAGCATCACTTTGTGACAAGCATACACTATGTATAATACTGGCAGGATGGTTTGCATGCTCAATTGCGAGTCTCAGCCATCAAGCCACCTAGCAGTAGTGCCACTTCGGGCACACGGGCCCAACTTAAGTCTGGTTTTTTCTTCTTCTATATTTGGAATTGGTGAAAAGGTAATTGATATCTTCAATTACTTTTCAATTACATCTTGTAACTTTTGTTAACTGAAATTATACACTACAGATAATAAAATGTAATATATTGCTTATATCATATTTGTTTGCCATTATGTACCATAATAATTATGCAGAAATTAAATAAAACTGCTCCAAAATAGATGTTATTTTTGGCCGCTGAATATGTCTATGGTTATCCTGTTTTGTCCACACTCTTGTTTTGATACTGAGTTGATAATTGGAATTGGTATTTTGTAATTGGTATTTTTGAGGTGCAGTTGGAATTAATATAATGTAATTACCCCAACCCAAGTGTGCTGGTAATTAATCACACACAACTTTGCTGCAGCATAACACACCAGAACTTACAATGTTTCTGTCATGATTTCTGAAAGTTTGGATTTAAACAGTCTCATCAGAAATATATATAAATATATATATATATATATATAAACTATATATGTTTTAGTAAAAAGTACGTAAGAATGTTATAAAATAATTAGGTACTGTTTACTTAGAAAAAAAAATTATTTACACATTCTTACAAATGAATTTAATATTACGATATCTAGAATATTACAAAACTAAAACCTGGCTTAAAATGCTGTGTACAAGTTACAACATCAAACATGTAACTCCCAATGTTTCATTGTTCAACCAATTCAGCCTAATGCAATTTAATGTTACTTTTAAAGTAACAAAGGGCAGTACTTTTGCAATTGAATTCTGATATAGCAACTGAACCGCTCCATTGATGACCATGTCGGAGATGCTTTTGTCCAGGCTTTTTTATCAGGGCTGGTAGAACATTAGTCGGCCGGTGGTTAAATATCTCAGTTTTCACCCCTGCATAATGGACAAGGTGTCAAGGTCGTCTGTGTCCACTTCATCTCAAACCTAATGAAATGAGCAAACACAGCACTGGACTACCAAAGACCAGACAACTGAAACTTGCAATAAATATGACTGCTATACCATGCTTGGTTAACATGCCAATTGCCATGGGCTCTGACACTTTCACTTATACACTCTAGTCACACTAGATTCACAAGCTTAATAATGTTAGTTGTGCATTTGTGTCCATGCGGCACTGATAGTTAAATATGCTAATTTCAGTAACATGTGCCTGATGTTTATTCAAGTGGTGCGCTTTCCTGCCTTCAGTAATGCAATTTGCATTACTGGAAAGAAAACTTTGAACAGTGGGGCATAACCATTGTCCAGCGAGACAAAAGGATGTGGATGTTGCATTAAAATACCTGACATTGAGACGACTGGAGTGCAGCAAACATGCAGCTCCTTTAATTCAACATTATCGTCTTCCGTCTGAATTGTGTGTGCTGTTTCGCCTGGTGATTATCACCAATCTTATCTTCAAATAACACTACTAAGTGAAACCGTGGTTTGTGGTTTCACACACAAAATACTAAGGTACAGATAACTCTAAATTTATGAAGACGTCATCAGCAAACATTGCTACTCAGCATGTGAATTGCTAGCCTTCAATGAATCAATGTGGATGATGTAAAATATTTTTGTTTATATGCATTCAAAGGTATGACACATTCGAGGTGTATGATATACCACATGGAACTCATTATGCTTACTTTTATCATAATTGAAAGGGGTATTACCTTAGTGTCGAACAGATCCTATACTGGCTCCAGATTGTGAACAAGCATGTAGAAAGATGAATAAATTTGATGTAAGAACAAATAACTATCAGGGAAATCAGCAGTACAAGTGAAGGTGATGCTGCTAAATCCCACTGGATCATGCTTTTGTTCAATATCTCTGAACAACTCATCGTTGAGGCTTAGTTACAATAAAGAGATACCAACGTGTCAAACGTCCAGAATATTGAGCACTGTACATGTGGTCTGTAATGGGTAATTACACCATTAAGTGTAAAAGAAATATTTTAGGAAAACTGTGTTTTTGATGATGTATTTATTCACTGCATGAGTCTGTGACTCCATAAAATTATAGAGTCATCAATGCATACACACACACTTTCTTCAGCTCTTCTAGGCTATTAACCTTTCACCTGGTATTGACTATTGTTTTGTCCAATTTGTCCAATCTTGATTTGAATGTTCATGGGTGCTGAAACCCACATACTATGTGAGGGTGTTATACTGGTTCATTACTCATGTCTGAAGATATCTAGCTGTCATGTGTTCCTTCCTGAGCTTCATGAGTGATGAGTCCATATATTGAGTTATTAAAATAAGTCAACCTATACCAATTTAAAGATTTTTTACTTTTATAAAATAAGAAAAATGACATCAGCATTTACGAAATAACTTCATACATGTATGCCAGTATGCATTAATTTACAAGTTTGAGCAAATACATCACATTCACCTCTATTATTTTACTGTGCTCAGTATTCTTGATGTTTACAATACATGTTTGTTTCCTTTTTGGGGATATATATCTCGACTTTTTTTCACTTGCATGTAACTGGAGGCCTGTAGGGTTGACTCAGTGGTTAGCTTACTTTTTATTGTTTAGTTTTAATTTGATTAAACTAGTCCAGCAAGGACAAGGTAGATAATCTAGAGTAGAGGCGAATCGAGCGATACTGACCTAGCAGATTCAGAATACTAATTACATGCGGAATAGTAGAAACGTCTTTTTGATTTAGCTATTGCCCTATTTTGCAAAGGCGTCACCCAGGCCAATGATGCATAGCCCCAGATTGTCTGAAACGACAGTCAAATTACGAACACCAATCGAGGCGACAACTTACTTTGCTTTTCACTTCCACCAACGGAGTGGTCGTCGATTTGACGTTTCTGGGCATTTCGGAGGCGTCTGTGGTGGGTTATAGCTCAGGAAAACATATTACATTCATCATCACGTTGGTAGCTATCTTTTTATCGACATCATTTGGGCATCATTGCCACAAAACCACCCAGTTTCGGACGTTCGGAAACTACGATGACCTAAATGATGGAGCCCCTGACGTCATTGCAGCCTCGTTCGGATCTCGCAGGGATTCCTTTAACGAACAGGGCATTCCTCGCATCGGCTTCCTCAAACGAGTACGTTTGCTTACGAATAATATAATACTTCGTGACTTGTGTACCGGCTTAGCAACTATTCAGACGAATGCGACCAATTATTTTAATTTATAAAACATCAAACCTTAATGTCGTCCATCAATATTGTTATAATCATTTCAAGGAATATGAAAATTTGGGTTTAAAAGTTGTGATGCCATGCCAATGCGTTTGGACTGCTGTCGAAACGCAATGGCATTGCAATTTCGTAAGCATACATACTGTTCTATTTGGCAGTAATTACTGTTTACCTATTAATATGATTTATAATATATGTAGGTGCATGACTACATGTACGTTAATTCGATCCAAAATACAAATTACATACAATGGTGCATAAATTTGTATGATACAATTTCATACTGTATATAGATTGTTGCACTAATCGAACCGCACATCTTATTGGCAACAAGGAAGAAGACAAGCGTATGCCCAAAGGACAGGACGGGATGGAGTACCGAGACAAATTGGTGCTGGCACCAATGGTGCGAGTCTGCACTTTACCAATGAGACTGTTGGCTCTAGATTATGGGGCAGATATTGTTTATTGTGAGGTGAGTATAAAACCCAGGAGAAAAGAATTATGTTAACTACACAATTTAGGAAACATTTAATTGCATATAACGGTCTATAGAATATATGCAGGCATTGTTTAAAGCAGAATTATTGTGAATACTTGATTGGTTCACGATAACTGGAATTCAATTTCTGGACTTGTCACTGTGCCCTGGCCTAGCTAGGTATGTATCATGCTGAACTTGCAAAACATACTCTACTGAATTCCGTGTAGCAATAATTTCCTCCTATTATCGAGACATTCACTAGATCTAGCTATGCATGCATAGCAATTCTTCAGTCACTGAAAGTTATAGTCTTGTGCTTTCAGGAAATCATTGACTTCAAAATGCTACGATGCAAGAGGATCGAAAACAGTATGTACTAAAAACTGAAACAGCAAAATATTGTAATTTTGTTAGCTATCTACTGCTACCTGTAGCTAAGAACTCTACCAATAGACTTGGCAGTTGGACTTAAGCATTTATTCCTGATGTCTACAAAGGGGACTTCTGATTTAATGATCACTTCTTGTGATGATTTGAACAGAAGTATGCACTCTTTTATTAAACATAATATTACATATTACTTAAAGCGAAACAAAAGTCATGGTTTGGGGGCTATGCACCTAATAGAGATAATAAAAAGTAACCATGTGCAACTAAAATCAAGAATTCCACTGGTTTACTCAGAATGTGTTCTAAAAGTGGGAGATTCCAGTAATTTCTCCAGCACATGTTAATAAGCGAGACAGTTAAGCGCATGCACAGTTCTATGAAAATCTGGGTAACCTAGACTATTGTGATGTAATACTCAGAACCAACACAGTCTCAAACAAATGTGTTATTTTGTCAGAAAGAGGACTAGTTGTGTCAATGTATGATTTGTGCAAAAAAGTAGTTATATGCGTAAAATGTTTTCTACCTAAAACAATGGCGTAAATGTCAGCCACCTGTATGTAATGAGTTCTTCGAATAAACATTCAATGATGCAAACAACAGCATATTGAAACACTAGTTTAGTCAACAAAGGCCAAATATGTTACATAAGTTGAGTTTGGATGCAAACAGCATGGCCATATCCTACTGGCAAAATAGGAATAGGTGTACACAAATATATTTTCATTTGGCGAGTGAATTATGTTAGACTTTGACACTCTTGATGTAGAGTTATCTAACAGTATGGCGCAGCCCATGAAATTAAGATGATGTATGTTCAACAAGGTTTTCTTAGTAAACCACTGGCGTGTTATTCTTAATTGTAGTTGCAAATGTTTATGTTTTATTAACTCTTATAGGTGCATAGTCCCAAAACCATGACTTTTGTTTCCCTTTAAGCTACTCACACACTACAGATTTGAACATCAACAAACCTGATTCGTAATGGGCTAAATGAATTGAGGAAGGAGTTTTAATGGACCCCCCTGTAGACTCGGGTGTAGTGGACCTACTAATGGATGAGTGTGATGGCCATTTTGGGGAGTTACATGGCCATATTAGAGTTTGCTAGGGGGTTACAACATCTACACAAGGGGGTAAATAAGACTGTGTTCCTCTGAAGGCCTGTTTTGCCTTCTCCACATGGCCGGTGTGTGTAGTTTCAAGGTTGCACTGTTTTCTCTTTCCAGGTGTCTTAGGAACCATAGACTTTGTAACTGATGACGGAACACTGGCTTTCCGAACATGTACCAAGGAAAAAGGAAAAGTTGTCTTCCAGCTTGTAAGTAGGGAAGACTGGGACACCCTTGTAGCCTTCCAGCTTGTAAGTAGGGAAGACTGGGACACCCTTCTAGCCTTCCAGCTTGTAAGTAGGGAAGACTGGGACACCCTTGTAGCCTTCCAGCTTGTAAGTAGGGAAGACTGGGACACCCTTCTAGCCTTCCAGCTTGTAAGTAGGGAAGACTGGGACACCCTTCTAGCCTTCCAGCTTGTGAGTAGGGGAAAACAGGACTAACTGGGGCACAGGGTTAAATGGGAAATCGATCCTTCTATGCTTCCAGCTTGTACTGTTCTTGTTTCAAGCAGATACACGAAAGAGCAATTTCTTCTGCACTGCAAATACTATGTGGTATTGTTTAGTGAGGGTGTTGCATTCTGTTCGTTTCTTCCAAGTATTTTGCAGATTTCTTATATCATATAATGCTAAATATGTTTACCACATTAATAACTTGAAATCCGTAGTTGTGTTTAAATGCATAACTAGTCGCACCACCTGTGAGAGGTGTAAATGTGTAAACACCTCCCAGATTTTATTTGAAAAGTGTGTGGCTATTATTGAACAAAACAAAATCGCCACTTGGTGTGAATGGTGCCAGCACATCCTCTTTTTAACGAGCCCTTCAGAACAGTGAAGTAAAGTGTGAAATCCAAATCCTGCTGAAGTTGACACAACAAACTGGTTTTCTTGAAAATTGTGGCAATATCCGGATTTCTAATATGGTTTCTTGTAATGTTGCAGTTTTGTTTGTTTTTGTCTTCAGGGTACAGCTGATCCCCAGAGGGCGTTGCATGCAGCTAGACTTGTGTACGTTGATAGTACAGTATTACAAAATTAAAGGAAATTGTCATACTGCCTTTATATTCCAACTACTGTCTGTATCATGTCCATATCCTAATAATAGCATGGGATATCTATTTGTTTTAAATAGGATGGGACATCTATTTATTTTATCAGTTATCTATAAATTAGGTGCTACTCCAAATGAAGTTAGCACCACACAGTAAATATGGTTGGAATAGTTACATGAAATACAGTCAAACTAAAGTTACTTCTTGAATAAAATCATACATAAAATCAATGTCTGTACCCACCAATTATTTTTACATTTTAATTTTGTTTAATGACAACATATTAGTTGCAAAGCATAGTTTCACAGATAACTTGATTGATGTGGAATGTTTGCATTGACAGGGAGAAAGATGTTGCTGCAATTGATGTAAATATGGGCTGTCCCAAGGAGTTTTCAATAAGGGTGAGTTGCTGGTGTATCTCTCATTTAATATAGCAAATCTAATAATGTTTATGGTTTACACAATTTTCTTATTTAGATGTAGTGTTGTGGTGGCAATTTGTCCAAAAAAGTGATATTTAAAAACATACCTAGACAGTGTCACGCCTGTTTTGATATATGCAAACTGTCTTGAAATTGAAAGACCATTGTTTCCAGTTGTATCAAGATAATGTCCTCATTTAATTGGTTATTAAAGCATCGTGTGACAAAACACCTGCTGAACCCTGACCAGGGCCATAAAGAGTCTAAGTGTGTGGTTAGTAATAAATGCAAGAGAACTCCGACGTGTCATGACGCTAATGACACATATGGACATTGGTGGTGACAGAGTTCACAAATATTCACTTGATGATGCCCTCATTTTATTGGTTATTAAACCAACGATATCTAGTATGGTTTGACTGAACACCTTACTATTATGACCACTTGTGTTTACATGCAGGGTGGCATGGGAGCAGCCCTTCTGAAGCAACCACAGAAGGTCAAAGAGGTCAGTCTCTTTCAGTAACCATCTATGGCTTTGTATAATGACATCACACTGAACTTTGTCTCTCATTGTATAACAACATCATACTTAACTTTGTCTCTATTTGTATAACATCATCCTTAACTTTATCTCTCTTTGTATAACAACATCAAACTTAACTTTGTCTCTCTTTGAATAACAACATCATACTGAACTGTTCCTCTCTCAGCTTTGTGAAATCAACCAAAGGAATATGATGTAGAACTATTTCACTAGTTTTTGCATGACGTTGGCCAATATTTTCCAATTAAATTGTTGTTAGTTTGACCAATAACAAATTTATTTTATGAATATATTGCACTGCACATGAAGCAAACAGCCTGATAATTCAGGGCGGACAAGTTTTATCCCTTGAGATGACAAGCTTTGGCCGCACTAGTGTGTATGAAATCATTATAATTGTGGTCTGAGTTTATATAACCTATATATAACCTAAAATATAATGAGAAAAATTTTTCTGAGTTTATTTTGAATCATGCATGTTTTATGTTTTGTGTTTTTGGCCACATTGCTTCATTTGAGTTTGTGTGTTTGCTGTGTCCTAGATCTTGACCACTCTGGTGCAAGGTTTGTCCATTCCGGTCACCTGTAAAATCAGGTTACTGCCCACTGTAAGTACCAGCTGAATACCTTCAAAGTTAAATACAGATGGATGCTTGTGTATGCAAGCATATGTGTGCATGCGTGCAAGTTTTGTTGGATATTTCTTTCCATGTACAATTTATAAGTTGAATACAACAACTGTAGTGTTCTTATTGTAATATGTTTACAAAGCAATTGATATGATATAGCATATTGATCGAACCATTTTGATAGAACTTAGAAGAAGGACACAGATAAATTACAGACAGAATACAAAGATGAGCAACTAAGCTGCTCTTGGGACAGAAAATTCTTAAACTTTTAACCAGAAAATGTTTGGCAACAAAACAGACCAGAAGAAGTATAAGATGGGACTGAATTAAACAGAAATATCGAATGATCACAAAGATATTATTGGAAATATTTTATTCAAGCTGGCGCAAGGGAACTGAAGATACAATTGGCGTTAGTATCTTGTTAAATCATGTTAAAAGCTACCTTGGCAAAAAATGCCCGGTATTCATTCATGGTGACAACTAAGTTGAGTCGGTGATGATTGAAAGAAGTCACCAAAACTTCTGATATTTATTATTTATGAATGCGAAGGGTAATACCTGGAGGGAATACATGAATGCACACCTACGGTGACCTACCATTCAGACTGTATCTTCCCTGCACGATATATACGTATTTCACTATTTGGCTGTCAAAGCGGCACCTCAATTTGATTTCACTCATTTTTGTTTAAGTCTTATTAAAGTGACTGTGTATATAATTTTAGTTTATCACATACTACAGATTTGAATACCAATGAACCTAATTCCTGATGGGCTAAACAAATCGAGAAAGCAGCTTTAAAGGAACTAACCCATGTACCCATTGTGACTGATAACCACACAACTTCAACTGCCAAATGTAATCTTTCTGTATGTCCTAAGCTGGATGACACATTGGCACTCGCGAAGCTCATCGAGAACACAGGTGTATCTGCACTAGGTCTGCATGGTCGGACGCAGCATGAACGCAACAGACACCACAACCACAATGACATCATCAAGGTCATCACACAGAATCTCTCCATTCCTGTCATTGCAAAGTTCGTATCAAATCATATTCTTTTAGTTTGTTTTCTCATAAAAATCTCAGTCGTTTTTACAGATAATATTTTTTACAAACTAAGCTCAAATTTATGTTAAAATCTCTGGTTTATTTCTGAATGTCCACACGTTTACTTTGGAACATCTGTTTTGTCAGAAAAAGTTTGCATATACCCTGTATACATATTAAAAAGTTATAAAAAGTTAAAAAGAATCCTTGTGCAATGTGCAATGCAATTTCTGCAGTGGCAAATAAACACATTTAGAACATCATCAGGTATCATTTCAGGATCTTTCATCTGCTAACTGTTGTGTCATGTCCTTCAGTGGAGGTTCACGTGAAATTAAGCGGTTTGAGGATATTGCCAAGTTTCGGGAGGAAACGGGAACATCCTCCGTGATGTTGGCCCGGGCAGTTCAGTGGAACCCTTCCATTCTACGTCACGACGGACTTCTGCCTATCCACGATATCATCAAGGCTTACCTCAAATATGTAGGTATTTAACATTTGTGTACAATCTTTGATTATATATAATTAGTCTTATAGGTCTTTCTTTAAGCACATTTATATTTGCATGGGAAACAATATGCATTAAAAAATTTGTTCTTCAGTTATAATATAGATTTGTTGTAAAGATCCTGTCCAAATGGAACTACCATATTGTGTTTATTACAACAGTCTTGCTATTCAAAATAATTAGTGCATTAAAAAAATTAATTAGTGTTTGTTTAAATTGTTCATACAAGAAAAATCATTCAAGTGCATGGATTACTTTGTATGCAATCAACTACGTAAGTGCAGTGTTATGTTAGCATTATTGGGATCACTGGTTCTAAACTAAAGTCTGATAACAGAAAATGTAGCTTGTATTGTGTGCCTGACATCAGCCTTAGCCCATACAAAATGTAGCTTGTATTGTGTGCCTGACATTAGCCTTAGCCCATACAAAATGTAGCTTGTATTGTATGCCTGACATTAGACTTAGCCCATACAAAATGTAGCTTGTATAGTGTGCCTGACATCAGACTTAGCCCATACAAAATGTAGCTTGTGTTGTGTGCCTGACATCAGACTTAGCCCATACAAAATGTAGCTTGTATTGTGTGCCTGACATCAGACTTAGCCCATACAAAATGTAGCTTGTATAGTGTGCCTGACATCAGACTTAGCCCATACAAAATGTAGCTTGTATTGTGTGCCTGACATCAGACTTAGCCCATACAAAATGTAGCTTGTGTTGTGTGCCTGACATCAGACTTAGCCCATACAAAATGTAGCTTGTATTGTGTGCCTGACATTAGACTTAGCCCATACAAAATGTAGCTTGTATAGTGTGCCTGACATCAGACTTAGCCCATACAAAATGTAGCTTGTATTGCGTGCTTAACATTAGACTTAGTCCATACAAAATGTAGCTTGTATTGTGTGCCTGACATAAGACTTAGTCCATACAAAATGTAGCTTGTATTGTATGCTTGACATTAGACTTAGCCCATAAAAAATTTCCTTGACTTAATGTCTTAAAGGCCCACTTTTTCATAAGACACAATGGACCTACAAAAAAGTATAGAAACAAGACCTATATCATCAAACAATATAGAGTATGCGTAAATACTCTCACAGCTCTGCTGGACTATTCAATTCATGCTGTGAAAACACATTTCATACAAAATAGAATAACGACAAAGGTGGGGCCATTTTGTCAAAGGTCATCAGAGCAGGTGACCTTCACCAATGTCTCTAAATAATAAATGAGTAACAGATACTTACATGTAGTTCTTCACACTTTCTTTTAGTTTTGGAGTAAACATGCACCATGCACCATGCATGCACATGTGCACTGCATATCTATGATATAATGGTGTACTTCAGGCAATCGACTATGACAGCGTGTCAATGAATGCGAAGTACTGCGTGCAACAACTGTTGAGGGAGGAGCTAGAGATGCCCCCTGGCAAAGCCTTGTTGGCTGCCGGCTCACTCAGACAAATATGGTACGTCTCCAGCTCAACTCTGCTGGGTCGTTTTAGTACAAATGTGAAGATGATATTAAAGTAGAAAGTTGAGGGTGATATTAAAGTAGAAAGTTGAGGGTGATATTACAGAAGAAAGTTGAGGGTGATATTAAAGTATAAAATTTAGGGTGATATGAAAATAGAAAGTTGAGGGTGATATTAAAGTAGAAATTTGAGGGTGATATTAAAGTAGAAAGTTGAAGGCGATATTAAAGTAGAAAGTTGAGGGTGATATTAAAGAAGAAAGTTGAGGGTGATATTAAAGTAGAAAGTTGAGGGCGATATTAAAGTAGAAAGTTGAGGGTGATATTAAAGAAGAAAATTGAGGGTGATATTAAAGAAGAAATTTGAGGGTGATATTAAAGTAGAAAGTTGAGGGCGATATTAAAGTAGAAAGTTGAGGGTGATATTAAAGAAGAAAGTTGAGGGCGATATTAAAGTAGAAAGTTGAGGGTGATATTAAAGAAGAAAGTTGAGGGTGATATTAAAGAAGAAAGTTGAGGGTGATATTAAAGAAGAAATTTGAGGGTGATATTAAAGTAGAAAGTTGGAGGGCGATATTAAAGTAGAAAGTTGAGGGTGATATTAAAGAAGAAAGTTGAGGGTGATATTAAAGTAGAAAGTTGAGGGTGATATTAAAGCAGAAAGTTGAGGGTGATATTAAAGTAGAAAGTTGAAGGTGATATTAAAGCAGAAAGTTGAGGGTGATGCTAGCTCTAGTAACCACTATGACATGCTCGCTCTAGTATCCACTATGACATATTAGCCCTAGTATTCACTATGACATGCTAGCTCTAGTATCTACCTCCACTCCACCTCTGTATACTACAGCATGAGGCTATTCTCACTTTTGCAAGTTACCAGATCTAATGATCAAAGTCAATACTTTTAATGGTCAAATGTACATTTCTTTATTAAACCGACTGTGCATATTACAACATGTTGAATGTGTATGGTGTTGTTGTAATGGAGTAGTTACAACATGTTGAATGTGTATGGTGTTGTTGTAATGGAGTAGTTACAACATGTTGAATGTGTATGGTGTTGTTGTAATGGAGTAGTTACAACATGTTGAATGTATATGGTGTTGTTGTAATGGAGTAGTTACAACATTCTTGCCCACCAAGGAAGTAATGACATTGCACGCCGGGAGAGATTTGACAGCACGAGAAATTGTTGTTGACTGTAGCGACATCTGGGGAATGGCTGAGTACTATGATGAGGTGCAGCTGAGAATGGCCAAGGCCAGAACTAACTTAAAAAGAAGTTTGGAAACAGATGACACAGAACAGGTGAAAAAGAAGAAATTGGAAGATGGAACTGAAGTGTATTACTTGCCGCTGAAATATAACAGGTGTGTAAACCATTCCATTTTATTTTTCTGTCACCTTATCTGATGAAAACAGTGTGCATCTTAGGGGCATTATAAACAATGGGATAAAACCTCACAAAAATAGACAAATATGAATATTTGGCGGTATCCATACAAAAGTGTCTTTCAAAGAAACATAATTTCCTCTTTGTAACCGACATAGCAATACTGCCAACTTCTCTCCAACAAAATATATGATATGTATGCCACCAAATGCTTCTTAAATCTAATAGAACAGCATATTCATGTTTCATTAGGTACCTTGTACCATTTGCCATGTAGCCAGTTCCTCGACATTTAGCATCGATTAAGGTTCTTCCAAGTAAATTTTTCTCATTTTAGAATAATTTTGCCGAAAATCAAACCTATCCACTGCAACATGCTATCCCATTTCTGCATGTAATTTAGTTTTGTTGAAATCATCATACAAACTAATGAATTATATTTAACAGTCAAAATTCAGCAAGAAAGGGGCAAAGGTGATCTGGTGCTATATACCAAAGGTGGTCTGGTGCTATATACCAAAGGTGGTCTGGCGCTATATACCAAAGGTGGTCTGGCGCTATATACCAAAGGTGGTCTGGCGCTATATACCAAAGGTGGTCTGGCGCTATATACCAAAGGTGGTCTGGTGCTATATACCAAAGGTGGTCTGGCGCTATATACCAAAGGTGGTCTGGCGCTATATACTACTATGTAAGGCTATTCACATTTCATAAGTTACCCGATCTAATGATCAAAATAAATTCTTTCGATGATTTTAACAAAAGTATACACTCTTTTTAAAACCGACTGCATATTACTTAAAATATTCACCCAGTACATATTTGACCATCAGCGATTTGGATTCACGATGGACTAAATAAACTGATGAGGGAGATTTTAACACTATTGGTGCTTACTGTTCACCATTGTCACCGATATATTTGTACCATAAGAAGGAGTGTTCTTTTTAATGTGGCAATATTCTGTAGAAAACGTTACCTGTGTAACTTTCTGTATTTGTCTACATTCACAAGACCACTTAATACAAGCACTCAAATTTTTTTTCTAATTAATCATCTATCAGTTTGCTTACATTTCTTTCGTCATATGTCTCTAAAATGTAAAAAATTTCTTGGATAAAATCCCAGACAGATGTCGTCTGGCAATATTGTAATTTGGAAATCACACATGTTCAGTTGGTGTGTTAGATGGTGGAAACTATGCTTAGTGTTTGTTTGATTAAAGTAAAATGTCACACATGAATCACACAAATTCTAGAAATCCCATCAGTATTTAATTGCACTTTCTTTCTCACACAATGTTCTAATGTTTTCAGGAGAAATTATGGTCCGAAGACTAGTCCAAAGATGATTCTATACCAATGGGCCATGAAACAAAAACTTGACGCGCCCAAATACAGTGCGGTATGTGTGATTTGTTTGTTAGAATGTCTTTCAAGTTGAAGCTTTACTAGAGGAAGCTTGATGTGTAAATGTTTACACTTAGTTGCAGTATTGGGTAGCACTGTGATATTTATGTTTTTTAAACATAATTATGTGACCATTTTGGAAAGTAACATTTTAAAGCATGCAAAGAGAATATACATACAGTGGAACCTCACTATCAAGGTCACCCTCAGGACAGGACCAATGTAACCTGAATAGCTGTCCTATATACTTTACTAACTTTAGTCTGTTTGCTCGCTGGGAGCATAGGCCATCGACCATGGTCCTCCACTCTTGTCTGTTTGTGGCCTTTTTCTCCATTGCTCTCCCAGTGTATCCCATTTTCTTTCTTTTGTTTTCGGTGTCTCTCGTTTGTTTCTCGGCCTTCCTCTTCTTCTCTTCCCTTGTGTGTTCCATGTAAGTGATTGTCGTGTGATGTTTGTGGCTGGTTTCTTCAGTGTGTGTCCTATCCACCTCCATTTTCTCTTCTTTATTTAATTTTCTACTGGCAGTTGTTTGGTCCTTTCCCACAGCATAGTTTCGGATATCTTGTCTCACCATTTTAGGTTTAAGATTATGCGCAGGCATTTGTTGATGAAGATCTGTATTCTTTTTAGTGTTTTTTGTGTAATTGGACATACACGAATGACAAGCCCACCCAGTGGCAGCTATTTCTTTGCTCTATGTTTAGCATTGATTTTTACGTTTTTTATTACTACCACACTGGTGAGATGCGAACATCATTTTGATAACATTGCCCGGAATGCACAGAGCTGATCCACTGTACTATTGGTTTTACACATGTGTATATTTTTGTGACTTTTATTCTGGTGGCACGCCTGTACCCACATAACATGGTGACCTACACTCGGCAGGAACTGTTCAGCCATAACATTGCTAGTGTCACTGGCGGCAAGCTGCCTCAGCCTTTGTTTGACACAATAAAGGACAGTGGAATTTGTGCGGTCACACAGGGTTGCAGAGCCGGTCGCAATCACCAACGTACAATTCGTCCAATAATTGGACGTCGACCCGGTTTTGTCCCAACTTACCATCAACATTTTATGACTGAAACCGACAAATTGTCAAACCCAAAGGGAACTACAAACCGTTGCCAACAATTGTGAGAAGCGTTCCCCCAAGATCTGTCAGAAATAAGACACTCACAATAAATGAGGACATTATTGAACAAGAATGGGATGTGTTGGCCATCACCGAGATGTGGCTCAAGAAAACTGGAGACGAAGCGTTCGTTGCTGAATTGACGCCTCCTGGCTACACCTTCCAACACGTAGCACATGCCTCTGGTCATGGCAGCGGAGTTGCCATCGTACACTGCAACACATTCAACACTAAGGTCCTTCCAAAGCTGCCGTTCACAACCATCGAACGTCTGGGTCGCTTATCATCCACCTACATCAAGTAAGACATCGAACATGGAACAACATCGAACTTTTATGCTGAACGTGAGCAACTATTCATCGAGGCATCCATCTCCGTCGTTCCTACTGTCATTGTTGGTGATTTCAATGTTCATTTTGACAATGATATCAAATCAGAACCGCTTCACACTCTACTTGAATCGTTCAATCTAACTCAACACGTACATTTGCCGACGCATCAAACTGGACACATTGGATCTAGTGGTCAGTCATACTGATGATAACTTCATTACTTCCGTTACTGTTCATCCTGACTCTTTGTCAGACCACCATCGCATTGAACTCACACTGAGCACACTGAAGCCTGCGGAACTTCAGGAACATTGAAACTGATGCGCTCCAAAATGATATCAAGTCTGCGTGTACTGACATGACATTATCTGCGGGCTCAAATGCTTGACAAGCAGAGGAGTTGGTGGCAATGTACAACACCTATCTCATTGACTGCCTTGACAAACACGCCCCATGGCACAACGTGCGTGTAAGAGACAACACACCACATCCCTGGTACGACTCTGACATCGACGATGCCAGGGACAAGAAGCGGAAACTGGAGAATGTGTGGAGGTGCACTAAAGTGGAAATGCATTGGCAATTATATGTCACTGCCCGTGAAGAATGCACTGCCCTGATATCCGCACGCAAAACAGATTACTATCAAAACCGCTTAGAAAAGGAAAACAACAAAATCATGTTTCGACTATTGAGATCCCTTGATGGCCAGCGCATACAGCAACATCCCGAATTCCACTCAACGGCCCAAGGCTGTGAACTATTTTCACATTTCTTCGGTGAAAAGATTGACAAACTCCTGTCAGGTCTACAGTGCTTCAACACCATCGATAGGCCAACAGATGAAAAATGTTGTTTCACCGAATGTATCCATGTGTTTGATCCAACTACGAGTGCAGAGATCACAGCAATTTGTGGTACTGACAAAACGTGTGTATTGGACCCTCTGCCTGCTAATCAGCTAAGGGACAATATCTCCAGTATTGTGTTGGTCATCACACTGAATACAAATGCCTCCCTGGATGAGGCAGATATGCCAAGGCTGCTTAAGCATGCAATTGTCCGTCCATTGCAGAAGAAGCCATCACTTGACAAAGACATCCTGAGCAACTATTGACCAGTGAGTAACCTCACACAATTATCCAAGGTAATTGAGAAAGTAGTCGTGCTTAGGATAATGATGCGCGTTTCTGATCAGCAAATTGCTGAGTGCTTTCAGTTGGCATATCGAAAAAACATTCGAATGAAACCGTGCTACTGTGCGTTACAAGTGCCATCAAAACAGCCATGGACAATAAACAAGGAACAACCTCGGTTCTCGTTGATTTTAATGCAGCCTTCGACACAATCACCAACGACATCTTGATTAGGCGATTATGTTTGTGCTATGACTCTGTTGGCAAAGCACTAGACTGGATATTGTATCTGCAAGAGTGGACGCAGCGAGTAGTAATCGGTAGCCAATCGTCGAGTACAACTACTCTGACGGCGGGTGTCCCGCAAGGCTCTGTCTTTGGACCATTGCTCTTTTTTCTGTACGTCCAGCCTATTGGCGACATTATTGGTATTTTAAATAAATTAAAACGTGTCATCACAACAAATTAAAACATTATATAATTCATTAATTGTACCACACATTAATTATTGCATTATGGCTTGGGGTTTTCAAACAAATAGAATAATAAAACTTCAAAAGAAAGCTTTGAGAATTATTACCTTAAGTAATTATGATTTCCACACAGAGCCACTCCATAAAAAAACTCAGCATGTTAAAAGTAGATGATATTCTTAAAATAAAAATTTTATTATAAATATTTACATAACAATTTACCAGTTTATTTACAAAACTGGAGGATAATTTTCAACTATGACGTACATAATTATGATACACGAATCAGGAATGAAATATATACTTATAAAAGTAAACATGAATTTGCAAAGAAATGTCTTCGGCATAATTTACCATTTTTACTTAATAATATTCCCAACATAGTTAAAGAAAAGCTTAATACACACAGCTTACAAGGATTTGCTCAGTATGCAAAACTTTATTTTTTACAAAATTATCAAGATTCATGCACAAGGCAAAATTGCTGTATATGTATGCAACATTAAAAAACACAACCACCTGTCACCCCTATAATAAAAGGCGCTTCAGCTGCAAACACACATAATCAAGCGAGAATATTAATACGCAAACATGCACACACACGCACGCACGCACGCACGCACACATATAATCAGAGATTATATTATTATTACTTTTTATTATTTTTTTTTCTCTTAGAAGAATTAAATATGTTTGACCAACTGATTTAGTTTAATTTTATTTTGCAAGGTGGCTCCTCGACAGCGACTATAAAAGTCTTAGAGTCTCCTGACCCTATTTGTTTGTTTACCTTAATATATACCATGTTTACTTATAACCATATACACCTTAAATTATAATTTAACATGGATATATATGTATTATGTAAAATGTATTATGGGTCAAATAAAAAACATTTCTTCTTCTTCCTCTTCTTCTGTTGATGTGTTGACAATGTTTATATATACTTTGCTGTTATGAAAATAGACTGTGTATGGATAGACAGTGGAAGTCTGTTCAGGTATTTAAACTGTTGGGTATGTTAATAAAAACTGTGTTATTGTGAAAATTAATCATGCAAGGAGAATATTTTAATGCCACATGTAGAGGAGGCACCACTCCTTGCACATGTAGAGGAGGCACCACTCCTTGCACATGTAGAGGAGGCACCACTCCTTGCACATGTAGAGGAGGCACCATTCCTTGCACATAATGTTTACTTTTAAGTTATGCTTATTATTTTTATTTATCATTTAATTTTGTTTTTTCAAGTTTCTTAATGGGTCACTTCAGCATGGGATATCTAAGTGTTATTATGTTCCAGTTGTCAATTGCATTTTTGGGAAATTGCTGGTAAATTGATAAAATTGACAGATTGCTGTACTTTGTAGGAGTATAACAAAGAATTCAAGACGTACTGTGCAACTTTAACATTCGACGATGTGAAATACAGATCCAGTGAATGGTAAGTGCTAAACATGTTGTAACTGCCTTTTGGTAGAATGTCTACATTGGCAACAAAACTAAAAAAAAGTTAGTTTAATTGTAGTGACTGTTTGGCACACTATTTGTGAACACTTCATTGTACACATTATATTACATATCTTATAATATTATATATTATACAGGGGCGGATCCAGGGTTTGGAAAAAGGGGGGGTAAGTGCCAAAGGCGCGAAACGAGGCATGAACTGCCTCGGGGGGTGCAATGTTTGACGTTTTTTAGACACTAAACACTTGAAATGGTGCAATTTGGGACACCCATAATCTGGTTTTAAGCGAGATAGGGCCTAATGAAATCAACCCAAAATTCAGACATGCGACTTCGTACGAATTTTCCATATACAATACAGATTTTAGGGAGGAATACGGTGTGTCCCGTTTAATACGAATTTGCTTTAAAAATAAAAAAATCGTGATAAAGTATGTATGTATTTTCTTGTATTCATCACATAAGTATAACTTTGAATGTCAAATTTACAGTAGATGAGATGCAACTACTTTTGGGTCTATAGTTTCGGCAAAACGCAGCAGATGTTGTTTCATTTACACCTGTAGGTAGGCCTATTCCAACGAAGAAAATGCGGTGTGTCTGAAAATGTCCAAACGAAAAGACAATATTAAACATCTGTCATGTGCCATTTATTGGCATATTGACTAAAACAACTGTGGTAATGCAAATGTTTAATAACAAAATCGAGTATGCTACAATTGATTAAAACAACACAAACTAGAGGCGCGGTAGTACAGTAATACTAGAAAATATATTTATTCGTACGACAATGTGTACAATTCTATTACAATTGAAGTATTTTGCACACAAAGAGACTAACACGTCTTTGACTAAAAAAGTGTCACACACTTTTTCTATACTATTCAGCACATCCTTTTCCAAGGAAACTGTGTTTAATAGTTTCTCATCCAGCCCCTTCTGATAGTGGTTTAGAAAGATATAATAAAAGCAGCTAGGTTTCATATTACAGAAAGTCGTGGCATCAAGTTTGAACTGAGACAAGGTGTAATTTAAACTTTTAGACCTATATAAACCAATACCCCGAAGGGCTAAATTGCCCTCTCAAGAGAGCCTATCCAAACTGTTGTGTTTTAAAGCTCTGTATAAAGCGTACCATTCGATTCATGGTCTGAATTTGAATCGGGAGACATTCTGCTAAAAGTAGCAGTAGTACCACATAATAACAGTGAGTGCAAACTGATAGATTAAAACATTTCCTGATACTTTGCGCTATGTAAATTAAAACGCATCATAGAAACAAACACCATACAAAGAGGAACAATATGACATAACTAATTGACGTTGTGTACTCATATTACAAAACCCCAAAATGTAAATGCAGTGATTAGCACTTTCATGCCAAAGTTCTGAACTCAAGACGCAAACTGGACACGGTACATTTGGTGTATAAACCTGGCTTGGGACGTTAAAGAACCGTTGAGGTCGGTTTGGCGATAAAGTTCTGAAAAATCTAATTAGTTGAATGAGATCTCAAAAGACATAACATTATAACCACAATATAATATAAAGACTAGTTAGTTAATAGAACATTACTGGGTGCTGGAAATAACTAGATACTAGAAACTGTTTATATCAGCTATGTTTTAATAACTTGTTCATCAGCAGATCTGTTAACCATTACACAACAAGCTCCACTACATGTTGCATTTTCCATTGTAATTATATTAGCACACCTGATTTGAGGTGTTTCCAGATCAAGTTCCATGTTGTGGTTCATGTTCTTCATTGTGAGCCCAGAAAACCTACCTACGCAACAGGATGCAATCGATCCTCAACAAGGTGCGGAAGTTCTGCCATTCCTTCACCTCAGCTAGCAGTGAAGAGACGTTTAGCATGTCTGACTCCCAGAACATCAATCCGTCCACAACATGCTGTACATTTCCCGTCTCTGTAATGATCCCGGGGAGTAAAACAAGAAAACCTAGTCTTCCTGCTTTCTGGGTTAAATCGATTGTGGAATTCGGCAGACCGGTGGTCACAAAACGGGATTGCCAGATTGCGCAGGTAGTGCTCCCGTGGGGATGTGCTAGGGACATTGGCTCTTTGCATTTGCCGGGATGTTCCTAGTGCTGAGATGGATATACCAAGAATTGTGGCTAAACGTGTACCATCTTTATACCATACTGTACTGTACTCCTCTTCTATCTCCTGTCTCGTCGCTATCATTCGTTCCCTGGTTTGGTCGATCATACTGTACGCTTGATATATGTCTAAGTCCCTCTTTTGAAGCTTGGAGATCATGGGCCTGACATTCTCCAAAACATTCTTGGTGGTGATGAATGCGATGATGGCACGTGACGAAGTGAGAATGGTTAGCAGCCCTTGCGCCTTCGTCCTGATCTCCTGATCCCAACTGCCAGTCAATGCAACCTCCTCATATATGTCATGATATTCAGACGGATTCAGTACTGCTGCAGTGTACATACAAAGCTCGTGTGGATAACTGCTTTATCCTCGCCTGCACGCCAACCTTATCCGAGGACATAGACTGCACACCATCGTAGCTCTGACCCCTGGCTTTACTGATGTCCATGTTACGATCTTTCATGCACTCAATGACACCATGAGCTATAGCTTCCCTCGTTGCCCTCTCAATGTATATAAAATAAAAAAAGAACTGTTTTACTTTACAGCGAGTCAGCATCCTCAAGCACACTGACAGAATCTGGTTACCATGTGCCATTTGCCATGATGGAAAAGAAGGCATTTTCGTCCTCAAGGCTTCGTGTATGTTCCTTTCTAAAGTATTCAACTACTACATCAATCACTTCATTCAGGATGATTCTTGATGTGTACTGCGCATTCTTCCTTCCGGTCTCAAGGTGTTCTCGGAGTGTGTCGTCGCGTTTGGCCATCATCTCCAGAACTGCCCAGAAGTTTCTCCTGTTGGACAATGTACTTGTCTGATCATCTCTGTGAACGTTTTTGTTGTACATTTTCTGGTTGGACTGGCTTACCAAGTAGGGCAAGGAGCATCCTGGTGTCTTTTGATGGTGAACAGATACGATAGCTTAAATTTTGACCTGTAAAAATGCCAATTGTTATCTTGAAAGTCCGGTCTGAAGAACCGATGTAGACGATTTTCATCAAAGGACCAGCGTGTCTGTTGGGCGCATTTGCTGGATCTGCGCAATCTGCAGATGGGTGCGCAATCTGCAGATTTTCGAGTATCCGAGGATTGCGCAGCGCAATCGAGCGAAATCTGCAGATTGCGCAGATCCAGCAACTGCACACAACACGTCTATGAACGCCAAACATTCCCATTGTATGCTCATTCTTTCGCTGGGAGACATATGGTCAGATATGAGGTGGGCGTGTGTGTGTACACGTGCGTGCGGTGTGTGTGTGCAGTAAATCTATGACCGACGTCACCGATAATGCTAAGCATAACTTTGGCGATCCCCTGAATGCCAAGTATATCGCCTGTGCTAGATCAGTGTATGAAAACGTCAGACTGCTACTAAAGAATTCGTACATAATGAGCAACAATTGTGACCTTCTGTCGTTTCTTAGCAATGCCTTTGTCCCCCGTTGACATGCAATAGCAATGAATTTTTCTGATACTCAAAAAGGGGGGGGGGGTCCGGACCCCCCCTCTGGATCCGCCTATGTTATGTTATATTAGGTTTGAAAATGTAAATTTCTCTAATATTTGTCTGTTGTAATTTTTTTACATCACCCTAATGTTAAACTTACTTTGCCAACAAGCATAATAAAATGAGGTATTTCTGCGAATGTACATTGTTGGATCAACATGCGTGGAACTCACAGTATGAAAAACTTTGCCTCTCTCACTAACAAACCGATTCCAGTTTGACAAAAATCATGCTACCATATTGTTATATATCTGTGCTTGTATTCAGGGATGAGATTTTTCCAGGGCCGAAAATAACATTTTTGTGATTCGTTGAATCCGGTAAAAAAAAATCTGGGGGGTATAGGGTGATCGTATTTTTCGTTTGCGGTTCGTGTTTTTGCTGGAGAACTCTACCCACGTGTTACTACGCACGTATTACTTCCCATTGACGTCAACAAACATTTCTCCAACTATTTTCAATACGATCACTGTGATTGCATGAATATGCAGCATGGTGGCCCTCTCCACCAATGGGATCATTTGAAAGAAACAAGACGCGCATCTGCGCATCTTGTCAATGGCCGCCAAATGAATAGGAAGGAGGTATAAATCACCAGTTGAAAATCCGTTTCATATATGCCCCATTGAAAGCCATCCATTCTTACAACCACTCAAATGGCTATTAAAATATAATCAGTTTCATGAATATTTTTATCTATTAATTTGGTCAGAAATCGATTAAAAAAATAATTTGTCACTCCATGACCATGTATCTAATTGAGGGCCGAAAATTCTAATTAGGGACTACGTCGACTGACTCTTCCTCAGTTTTTTCTCTCATTTCGTGATGACACATACAATTCAGAGTCTAATTTATATCTGAAGTTGTTTTCATATGTGTCCCACCCATTAATTCATTAAGAGGGTAACGCTAGAAGTCAAATTTCAAGCTTATTCACGATTGTTTAGTGGGCGATAATATGCGCTAAATCTAATATGCGCTCATTTTTAATGGAGGGTGTGGTGAGAGGATGAGGTTAAATATTCACACCAAATCAGAATATTACTTTAGTGGGGAGAGGCTAATTAAAATAGTTTTAATTGAAGCTATAATCTATATAAGAAGATTGAAGAATTTAGATTCTATTAAAATATAAAACTTACACGTATAGTGCCTATAGTATGGTGGAACCCAACTGTCAAAATGTTTATAACATTTGTTAAGCATATTAAAAACCATGCCTAGACCAGATGGATCAAGCAGTTTGTAGCGTAGCTGTTAGATAACCTTGTAGGTTGACCCCCCACTCCTCCCAATCTGAAATGTATTTTTTTTAGAAAGTCAGAATTTTTATTTTGCTCTTTGTGAGTCCTAATTTAGAAAATTTTGTTTTGGTTCCAGTATCTCAGAATTCACCACAGAGGGTCTTATTTTTATAATTTTCCTGTGGGACCCTCGACCCTCAGGGTTTTATATAGTTGATTGTCGTTACTAATGCTTATATTATGATGTGTAACTATGTATGTCATTGTGGATTAGATGTAGACTTTAGCCAGATTTAACCAGATTGCCATCCAAACCAAACAACCCAGATAGCAAGTGAACAAGGAATTAAGCCAATGGTTTACTGAGAGTTCATTTTTTTTATCTATGTAAATCGCCATTCTGAGATATTTCAAATTTTTTATATTCACGTTACTAGCATTTGTACAATCAGTATATAATTTGTTCCATTCATTTATCGTTCTCTGTGAGACTGATTACTTTCTGGTATTTAATCTACATTGTTCCTTCACTAACTTTACTTTGTGTCCTCAAGTCCTTCTATCCTCCTAAAGTGAAAAAAATACTTCTTTCAGTACTTTCATAGCCAGTTAATATCTTAAAAACTCAGTGCGTCTAGTGGTATTAAACTATATCCATTTAGGCGTTTTTCATAACTAAGGTTTCTTTGTTCTGGAATCAATTTAGTTGCTCTCTTGTACAGCTAACAATGCTTTGTGTATGTTAACAGGGACAAATCAAAGAAGTTTGCCGAGCAAGCAACAGCGACTGTTTGTCTTCGGGTGCTGGGCCTCTCTGATGACCGAATCTCAAACCATGTCTCAGAATTACCATCAGACCTATCACCAGGGCAGCAGGGCCTCGCAGACAGAGCCAGTGGGGACAACGGAAAGCACGACTCAGCAATTGGAACTTGTAGAAGACACGCAGATGAACCAATACAATGACTTAAGCAGGATAGCAACAGCATGACATTTGACACAGTGCAGTGTGTCACTGTTGACACCGGGCCAGTAACCGGCACAAAGTCATCAGTACAGCTGGCACGGAGTCTGAATCAGCAGAAAACTATAACGAATATTTCAGTGATAACTGAGCACAGTTAATCGATAAAAAAGCCTAGATGTTTTATAGAAGTGTTCAGTTGTAAATCAGGGATAAACAATAGATTAAGTTTAGTGTCAAAACCTGGATGGAATTATCACGATCAGTTCATCATTAGTTTCTTTAGAATTTTACTGGTAGTAATGTTGGTGTAATTAACTGGTCAGTTGTATTTTTTATTTTTATTGCTTCAGTCAGTAACAATTATCTGCCACTTTTATACTGGCTCTATGGTGTTTTATTGTCCATATTCATGCTTTTAGTTTTGGAAATTATTTTCCAGGAAACAGTATTAAAGAAATGTAATTGCATTGATTACATTTGAGTAGATATTGTTTGGATACATAATGGTGATCAAATATCTCTCGTTTCTTCTTTATATGCTTGCTCCATTTATGACTAAACAATAATGCTAGTATTTCTATTATTTCTTCCACTGGTGGACATCTGCAGTTTTGTTATCTTGTTTGTAGGTTTAATCAGCTAATGGTTAAAGTTTTCAGATATGCTCACGAATCCTACGTAAATATAGGTATTACCTGTTTCCTCACTATGTAGGTAAAGGGAAACAACAGTCATAGTTTGGAGTCTATACACCTATTAGAGTTAATAAAACATAAGCATTTGTTTGTACAGTGAATAGAATATGGCCATGGTGTTTGTGTCTAAAGTTATGCAACATCTTTTTGCCTTTGTTTACTAAACTTATCCCTTTCTGACTTAACAGCTCACTAGATTGAGGGTTTGTGTTGCTTTGGCACATGTCCATTGGCCCTTCAATATTGGTCGAAGGCATTTAACGCATCGCAGCTGAAGTTTATGCACAGCACTGATTTCAAAAAACTGCTAGGTGTTTATTGGATATTTAGTCATCAAATGTCAATGCCCTGGTCAACATGTCAGCTGTCAGGATTTGACCAGATTCTCCCACTGGCGTGATATTCTTGATTATTGTTGCAAATGCTTAGTTTTAGTCTTTTAGGTACATTGCCCCAAAACCATGACATTTGTTTCGCTTCAACTTACTATTCTAAATTATAGCCAAATCAAGTTGTGAGATCATGGAGGAAAATTGTATGTTATTTATATAAACTACTCAACAAAAAGAAAGTTATATTTCTCTTAAATGGCATATATTATAATATGTCGGGATCGCACCCCAAGATAATTGGTATTAAAGCAGGGGCCGGCAACCTTTTTCACATACAATAAATCATACATATTATCGCCTCATACGAACATGATTTATTATTATCAAACGCCAACATCTAATGGTGAACAACAATTGAATGTCCTATTAACAACACAGTGTTCAAGTGTTCATAGTCCGTCTTCTTGGCACTCAACTAACACCATCTTGCCTAGTGTGACGCCTGGTGCTGTTGCTGCGCCACCAAGCGCCCCACGTCTGGCTGCAGACTTGTTCCAGCGAGTCTCAGTGCGCCGTCTAAGTGACCGTCAGTTAGCTGCGTCCTCGTCTTGCATTTAACGAAATTCATCTTCGAGAACAGCTGCTCACACACGTGCGTACTTCCAAACAGACTGGCAATGATCTTGGCGTGTTTGGTCAATGCAGGGAACTGTTCAGTAGGCAAGTGCATTCGATAGAACTCCACTAGTGGCACCTCCTTGAAAGTCGCTTTCAGTGCTGCAGTTCGATGAGCTCCATCTGCACAGCTTCCGGCGCACCGTCGACTTCCACCTGGAACGGATTGGAGAATAACATCAACTCCCCGCTGTGAGCCCTGAGATCGGTAAAACGATCTGCAAACTCCCTTCGCTGTAGTTCAACGAACGCTACATAAGTGTCCAGACTTGCCGGTTCGTTTTCCATGAGTGTCGGGAAGTGTACGTAGTTGGCGTTCCGCAGTTGTGTCTCCCACAGTCGCAACTTCATCTCGAACGCGGAGACAAACTGGAAGAGTTCGTTGATGAGATGTTCCCTTCCCTGGAGTTGGACATTCAGCTGATTGAGGTGAGCCGTGACGTCGACAAGGAAGGCAAAGTCGCACATCCATGTGGGATCCGCGAATTCGGGTACTGCTGTACCTTTCTGCTCCATGAACAGACTGATTTCATTGCGGAGTTCATACACGCGGCGCAGCATGGCACCTCGACTTAGCCAGCGTACTTCGCAATAGTACAGCAGGTCTTGGTACTGCGCGTTCATCTCAGACACTAGATGCTGAAACTGCCGGTGGTTTAGGCTACGAGCGCGAACGAAGTTCACGGTCTTAACTACGACGCTCATAACGTTCTGCATTTTAACTGATTTGCCACACAGGTTTTCTTAGTGAATGATGCAATGGGACCCGAAAAGCTTCGCAGTTGCACCTGCATCTTGTCGAACCTTTTTCATCAGCGAAACGACTCCGTTAGTTCTTCCAACCGTGGAAAGTGCACCGTCTGTTGTCATCCCACACAGTTTTTCTGGCTTCAGTCCGATGTCGTTCATAGCTACTTGTACCGCCTCTAACACATCTGCGCCAGTTGTCTTCTCTTTCAGTGGTACGAGTCGTACGAACTCTTCTGTTATGAGAAACTTCTGGTCGACTCCCCGTACAAAGACTGCCAGTTGTGCCGTGTCCCGCTTATCCGTGCTCTCGTCGAGTGCTAGCGAGTAGCACTCGAACGCCTCGGCTCGATCTCGTAGTGTTGCCTTCACATCAGCTGCGAGATCCTCGATACGGCGCGTGACCGTCCTAGCGGACAGACTGACGGCTTCGAAGAGGCTTTTCTTTTCTGGACATACGACGTCTACAACAGCCAGTAGACAGTCTTTCACAAATTCGCCGTCTGTGAAAGGTTTCAGCCGTGATGCAATCAGGCTGCTAACCTCGAAGCTTGCCCTGACGTTGTTCTGCGCCTCTATGTTTCTCTTGTTGAAGACAAGCTGTTGCTTCATCAATGCGCTGCAAAGAAAATGCACATGTTACTGATATATATTATGGGTCGCATATAGCCAGCTAAACGTACGTCTTAAAGGTAAACATATTAAAACAGTTCTCGAAATCACACCAGGGATGTAGGCCTATTATTTGTTAATAGGAAATTTGGCAGGTTCTGTATCAATACTAACCACAACAAACTATGATTGTGCGGCACTATTTGTTTACCAATAAAACAACACAATTCACATAACATTTAGGGTTGGTCGGTCTTAGTAATTAATATTTAAAAGCATACCTTCGCAATGCTGCGAGCTTTTCTGCCTCCGATCTCCAGTGTATTCATACGTCTTCGCGTGTTTCGTGTCGTAATGCCGTTTGATATTGTATTCCTTTTTAACGGACACAATTTCATTGCATATTACACACATTGGCTTACTAACTCCACGAAGAAATATTTAATCGCCCAACTTTCATTGAATGCGCGGCATTCTGCATCAATTATTCGTTTCGTTCCGCGTTTCATGTTCGCCATTTAGCAGCCGACGAAACAACAGGTCATCGCTCAAACACGCAACGGTAGTGCGTTCATGTGTGCATACGCAAACTATTAATAAGAAGTGAATTGATTAATATTTGAAGGAATTGAAAACAACATGTTCCTCACGCGTAAATTGTATAACCGAGTTGCAATATATGTAAACTGTCTATGAAAGTTTGGGTGGAAAGTAAGCCTACTATGTATTTTATTTTATATATCCATATTGCCGGCGTGGACCATCGCTCAATTCTACCGCTGGCATATTTCCGAGACAATGTACAGACGTTCGCTGAATCAATTAAAGTATTAAACTTTGTCCCACATCCTGTGTTCGTCTCTACAGTGGAGTGTGGGAACTAGACGAGCACCCGACATCACGAGGCAATTCCAGGAAATAAACATAATTACCTGCCCGTCCGACCATTCTCATGAGCCAGCTGTGTTACTACGATTGTCACTCAAAGCTAAACAATGTAAAAGCGAGTAATAATAACGATACTTCAAGGAAGGAATACATGTTTTCGTTTGCCGATATGCCAAGATTAGTGATGTATTCAGCAACCTCTGGCTCAGAAGCATGGTGCGGGCCGCATTGTGTACAATCTCGCTTTTACTCCGCGGGCCGCATGAAATAGCTCCGCGGGCCGCAGGTTGCCGACCGCTGTATTAAAGGATGCAGTGATCAATGATGGATTAAATGAATGCAACCATGCAGCGTTTACACCATTATCTGCATGACCAGAAGGGGTATGTACAGGGGGGGGGGTCTGGTCCCCAAAGTGGCACTTTCACAACTTCTGCAGTCATTTGTTAGGAATCATTTCATTTATGGTAAACAAAATTAAGGTAGTGTTAATGATCCGTTGACCACTGCCACTGGACCATGAAGTTCCCTCATTGAATGGGATTACTCATGCGAAACATGAACATGTTCTGTGCACATATTGAGCACTTATGGGATCAGTTGGGCAGATTGGTTCATATGTGTTTGCATGCTCAGAGTACACTGGCCGATCTGAGGAGATTCCTGGTGGAATAGTGGGACAGGTTGCCTGAAAACAGTATGCACCGTAGATGTGAGTCGTGTGTTGCTGCAGCTAGTGGGCCCACTCGTTATTGATGTAGTGTGCCCAATAAAATTATTTCAAAGTCCATTCAGAGTGTTTTATCCCTAGTGTACAAGAAGTTGTGAAAGTGCCACTTTGGGGACCAGACCCCCCTGTACATACCCCTTCTGGTCATGCAGATACTGGTGTAAACGCTGCATGGTTGCATTCATTTAATCCATCATTGATCAGTGCATCCTTTGATGATGTCTTGGGGTGCGATCTCCACATATTATAATATATGCCATTTAAGAGAAATATAACTTACTTTTGTTGATTAGTTTACATCGAGATGTGTATGTATGTGTATCATATTTTTAATTGTTAAATTTAGATTCAAAAGATGTGGGCAAAATATCATACATTATAATAAAGTTTTCAATGTGATACAAATCAGGCCTGCTCTCATTATTAATATGAAGGAAATAAAAAACCTGAAATATTAACTTCTATATAATGTTATTATTATCATTACTAAAATTTATAGCACCATATATATGGGACCAGCACGTTTATAGGCATGCACAAAACATACATGCAATAATAAAAGTATAATATTATAGTTAACAATATATAAATGAAAAAAAATATTTTATTAAGGTTAATAAAAAATAAATATAATAAATAAAAAAATCAAAGCTGCCATGCAGTCTGGCTTTTCCGAACTAAACATATTTTATTTGCCTTATGATAAGAGCATATAGTAAAAATTAAAGAACATTGTTGTTCAACTGAATTTTAATGAACAGTGAAGCATACAATCATACAGCTGTAGATCCAACGCAGAAATAATCTCACAAGAACTTAGGCAAGAAGGCATCTATCCGGAAATAAACTTGTTGATAGAACAACTGTTGCCTTCCTCTTTGACACAACATAAAGTTGGAGAAACTTTGCAAGTAGCTGCATGTGTTTTATACAGTCATGTTCTTCTTACAATTGATCGGCAAGTCTGCCTCGGCAGCGCATGAAACTAACTGCTGAACACAAGGCACAAATGCCCAGTGCTGTGACACACGGTACAAAACACTACTGTGTCAGCTCGGTCGTAACACCTTCCACCGTTATTATCCGACTTCAGCATGTATATCATGTGACCTGTTTACAATGCTATTCATCGTATCTACAAAACGAGTTTTATGAGCACATTAAGTCCGCTGCTGTACTACCACTAGCCCATTAGTTCCTATTGTTAGTGATGCCCGTCTATGCACACTCCTAGTGCAGTGTGGACCTAACAACTCCCACACAAAATAATTAACTGTATATAACTCAGTTGGCTGAAAAACCTACTTTATTTGACTTGTTTAATAATATTGTCAAGGTTAGTTTTCTACAGCAATCGACATCCGAAGATGGATGTATGTGCCAGTTAAAAAATCTACTCAACTATGTTAACAGATTGTTAAATGTAAAATTGTGTCACGAGGTTTAATTTCTAACAAGCCTACATGAAGCACACAGTGCGAGTTAAGCAGGAATGAGTTACGTCTTCACAAACCTGACTCAACTATTGCACATTTTGGTATGCTAGGCTCAACAATTTTAACAATTTGGTGCAGTTTATGCAATGTGACATTCAATGATATCTTCATCATAGTAGCTCAGGTGCTAGCAAGCAAACAGTACAAGTCAAGGTAACATCCGTGTCATCTACGATGCCCAGAAGGTTAACAAGTAATACATTTGGATGTAAGCACAGACGTTTTGGTGGACATACATTCCTGTTCAAGTGCCGTCATTCTATGCACCACTCTAAACTGTGTTATCAGTTTGCCTCAAGGCAGTGAGTCCACAAACAGATAACACATTGGTTGGTGAAACAAACATACACACTAATGAATATACAGAAGGTATGTGAAATGTGCCATGATTCCCAAGTTTTACATTATGGAATATAGATTTCAATTGTAACCGAAACTGTTCTAACCAGTACTGAAATATACATCCCAACAAGATGTAAAATGACAATTAACTCTACACCCTGTTAGAGCAGTAATATGCAGACCCTGGTAATATGTAATTTTACAACAAAAACATGAAAAGTAAATGCATTAATGTTTCACGGGAAATGTTTCTAAGCAATTTCTTTAGACATACTGTACCCAGTCAGTTACATTAGTATCATAGAACTCAACATGTCTGATGTTTAAAGCAGCCTGGACAAAGGAAATCCTAGTGGCCAGGTAACAAAACTAATACACGCCTAAGTATTTCCACAAATGCACTAGTGTTATTGGCAAAATGTATACAGCAACTGAATGATAAATGCACAGTTGTCTGCAAGTGACAACTTTGTAACTGTGTAACCATGCCACAACAGCAGCAACAACTGGTCATTAAAAAACCAACAATAACAAAACAATACAGCTCAAAATAAGTACAAGTCTTATTTACATAAATCTGTAAGTTCAACAATAAAAAAATCTTGGCGAGGTAAAAATGTAGCATAAGTTTTCAAACTGTTGCTGTGCTATGCAAGTGTGACAGACTGTCACTGCAAGTAAGACATGTTGTGGTCAGCTGCAGTTTAGTAGAACTGAAGGCAGTGGCTTGCTAAATGGCGGTCTACTAAGTGGTTCACAGAATAGTGTCTGATTTGCTACCTAATTAAACCCAGAGTTAAAGGTCTGCTATTTTATACTGTTCGGAATGAATGATCACATACTTGATCATATACACTACTGGGTGGCATTAAGATGAGGAAGGGTAAGAACTGAACATAACTGAAACCTGCAGTACCACTGCAATATGCTTCACTGTTTGAACAAAATCAACATCTGGTTTGTTGTCTGGCAATGTTTTTCAAATCTCTGCCAGATGCTTAAAACTTCTGAGTACAAAAATACAGACATGCACACTGGTTAGTAATATATTATTTTAGTTTACCTTTCTACACAGTTTCACTAACACTTCTTGTTGCCACGTTACCATACTACGTAGCAATGTTTGGTGCCCTTTAATGCAGCGTTTCTGCCCTTGTGGTCCCCATAGCGAATATGTTCGGTGTCAGTTCAAGTAGATATACTGGTGGATGACATCATCGTCACGTCTTTGCACCCAACTGTTCACCTGCATGTCAGATAGTGCAAGAATCATGCCATGTCTCGCTTGCAGAAACATAAGTCTGTCGTTCTCCACCACGTCCTCCATGTGCACACGGGTTGACTTCACAAGCGTCCAGTCCCACCTCCTGTCACCGCCATCGAGCTAGCCTGAGCTTGGGCAGCTGCCTTCTGTTTCAGCATCGTCCAATCAAACACATAGTCGTACTGGTAGCTGAGCGTACGGAACAAGATGCGGAAGAGTTGACGCAGGTACATGTAGTCAGGGGCCTCGTCAAAACTCAGACCGCGACAGTAGTTGAGGTACATCGCAAACTCTGCAGGAAATCCCTTACACAGCACTTCAACTGGAGTTGACATCTTCTTCTCACTGATCTTCTCATACTTCTGTTTCTTGGTTGCTGCCTTGAGGCCCTGCCATGGGAGGCTGCCTCGGTTGAAGTACATCAGCACGTAACCAAGAGATTCCATGTCGTCTCGCCTACTTTGTTCAATGCCAAGGTGGGCATTGATGCTGGCATAACGGGCTGTGCCCGTCAGATTTTTGTCCTCGCGATATGGTATGTGTGTGTGTGTTCGGCTGTCACGATATTTCTTTGCGAGACCAAAATCAATCAGAAACAGTTTGTTACAGTGACGTCCAATGCCCATGAGGAAATTGTCTGGCTTTACGTCACGATGTATAAAGTTTTTGTTGTGAACATATTCGATACGGCCAATCATCTGGTCTGCCATCATCAGCACGGTTTTCATGGTGAATCTGCGTGAACAAAAGTTGAATAGATCTTCCAAACTGGGCCCCAGTAACTCCATCACCAGAACATTATAATCGCGTTCTTGGCCATACCATCGGATGTGTGGTATGCCAACACCACCTCGTAGAATGTTATACAGTTTGCTTTCGTAAAGAAGTTGGGGGTGCCGTGCCTTCGTCTGTTCCAATTTCACAGCAACTTCTTCGCCGTTGGCAATGTTGATCCCCAAATAGATGTCACCAAACGACCCACTTCCTATTTTTCGCACCAACCGATATCGCGCTTTCGATGGGTCTCCAACGATAAATTCTTGTTTGGACGAATGACGGTCTTCTTTAGCACTCATTTTGTAGATGAGCAGTGTTACAATAGGATACTAAGTTTGGTACTTGGTTGAAAACTTAACCTGAACTTTACTTGACGACCGATGTCTTGTTTGTCATTTCTGTCAAGTGTTCGACCCAAAATCCCGTGCGACGCATGCGTTGTTTGAAAATAAAGTTATATCCGGTAATACCGGGCGCGTTAGCGGCCTCTACCGACCATGCATACACAGTTAATTGCGGAAACATTCGCTAGGTGGTTTCGAATCCGGAAGTTTGTACCTAATTCCGGTCTGGAGGGAACATTTCTTTGAACGTAATTTTTTTAGCGTCTAATGCTAGTACTTTTTAAATATCTGTACTGACAGTGAATTTGAGCATTTAATAAAATGTCCCTGGCATTTGTACCGCCTCACCATCGAGGGAAGGCGCCTCCGAATAAGGCAACAATTCAGAAGGTTTGTATTGTTAGAGAAACACCAAGCCAAGCATTGTATTGTCCAAGGCCCAGGCTAGGCAAAATCAATCGCCATACAATTTTTTCTATCTGGCTGTTGCTGTTGTATAGGCGAAGGATACGCTCGGCAAAAACGTACGCATTTTCACGAAACGTGACACCTTACAAAAACGCCATAATTAGAGCAATAAACACGTATTTAATGTCTGTATGCATTCTTTAACAAGATTTGCCATCCAAGCCAAAGGCCCAGATGGCAAGTGGACAAGGAAGCCATTGGCTTATCGAGAGTCCAACAATGTTCATCTACTTATAACCCGCCCTCCTGAGATATGTGTCAACCTTGTTTTTAAACATATTCACGCTGCTAGCAGTTACACAATCTGTAGACAATTTGTTCCATTCATTTATTGTCCTCTGTGAGAACGAGTGCTTCCTGATGTCCAATCTACATTGATCCTTTACTAATTTTACCTCATGTCCTCTAGTTCTGCTATCATTCTTGAGTGAGAAAAACATATTTCTATCAATATTTTCATACCCATTCAATATCTTAAAAACTTCAATCTGATCTCCTCTTAACCTCCTTGTCTCTAGAGTTGTTAAACCACCTTCTTTCAGGCGTTCTTCATAACTAAGGTCTCTCAGTTCTGGAATCATTTTAGTTGCTCTCCTTTGTATGCGTTCAAGCGTATCTATATCCTTCTTACGATATGGTCTCCATGCTTGTATACAGTATTCTAAATGAGGTCTAACTATTGCTTTATAAAGAGGTATAATTAACTTTTTTCCCTTGTATGTTATGTTTCTTCTAATCAATCCAAGAATTTGATTACCATTTGAAGCTGCAATACCACACTGCTCTGAAACTTTCATATCAGCGCTTATTGTAACTCCTAAGTCCTTTTCTTTTACTGTAGTACCCAGAACAGTATCTCCCATTTTATAGTTTACATTCAAGTTCCTATGTCCTGTATGTAGGCATTTACATTTCCCAAAATTGAACAACATGTGCCATTTCTCAGACCATTTCACTAATCTGTCTAGATCGTTTTGTAAATGTTGTTTATCACCATCAGTATTAACCTTTCTAAACAGTTTTGTGTCATCCGCAAATTTCAGTACGTTACTTGTTATACTGTCGTCCAAGTCATTGATATAAATTAAGAATAATATAGGTCCTAATACTGATCCTTGAGGTACCCCACTCAAAACCGATTTCCAATTTGAAACTTCTCCATCTACTACAACTCGTTGTCTTCTGTCAGTCAGCCATTGTTCTATCCAGTCAGTTATGCTGTCCCCGATACCATGGGCTTTTAATTTTAGTAGTAATCTTTGATGTGGCACTTTGTCAAAAGCTTTCTGAAAATCTAAGTAGATAATATCTACTGGCGATCCCACGTCTATCCACTTAGTGATTTCTTCCAAAAAACATAACATATTTGTTAAGCATGACCTCGCTTTAAGGAATCCATGTTGAGATGAATTTAATAATTTATGCTTAACGAGGAATTCCACCATATGGTCTTTAATTAACCTTTCTAATATTTTATAAATCACTGACGTTAAACTCACTGGTCTGTAATTGTCTGACTTATTTCTCGAACCCTTTTTAAATAATGGTATGATGTTTGCTTCTTTCCATTCAAACGGAACAACTCCCTCTTTTAATGACAAGTTGAATACTCTTGCAAGTGGTATACTGATTTGTTCTACTGTTTCCATTAGTAATTTTGGAGGAATCCCATCCACTCCCGGTGATTTGTTATCCTTCATTGCCTTTATTTTCTTAGCTACCAATTCTGGAGTTACAACTAACGGACCTAAATAGTCAGATTTAGCCCCCTGAAATTTAGCATCAGCAACTGGTAATGAACTAATATCTTCTTTGGTAAACACTGAACTGAAGTAACCATTTAGGTCTTCCGCCATTAAAAACCCCTGTGATATTATATTTCCAGCACTGTCTTCTAGAGGTCCAACCTTGTCTTGTACGTTTTGTTTACTCCTGACATATGCATAAAAACTCTTGCTGCCATTTTTTATGTTACATGCTAGTTTTTGCTCATAGCTTCTTTTAGATTGTCTGATTTCAGTTGTAGCTGCATTAAGTGCCTCTTTGTATTTTGCATAGTCTTCGTCCTTTCTGGTACGCCTATAAACCCTCCACATAGTTTGTTTTAGCATTATTTTTCTAATAGCCTCTTTTGACAAGTGTTTCTTTCTACACCGTTTTCCTTGTTTTTGGAAGGGAACAAATTTATCGATGATACTCTCAATTTCATATTTTAGAATATTCCAACATTCAATTGCGGTCTTATTCATCAGCATGTTATTCCAATCTAGCTTTGCTAAGTATTTTCTCATATCTTTGTAGTTACCTTTGTGGAAGTTTCTCTTGTACGTTTTCTTATTTTTACTTTCTGATTTTACATTGATGTCAAAATGTATTTGATTATGGTCACTATTACCCAATGGTTCAAATATTTTTACATTGTCCACTAATTCTTTTTGTGATGACAAAACTATATCTAATACATTTTCTCCCCTGGTTGGTTCTAGTACGTGCTGAGTAAGAAAGCTATCCTGGATTAAAAATAGAAATTGTTGGTCCTCAATCCCTGTGCTCTCTAGAGAATTCCATTGTATGTGTCCATGGTTTAAATCTCCCATTATGATACATTCCCCTTTACTAACTTCGTTTATAGCGTTTTTTATTTTTGTGTTGTCCTCTTCGTTTATGTTTGGACTTCGGTAAACTAATCCAATAGTTAATTTTGAATTTCCTGAAACAATTTTGCACCAAACAGCTTCATCGCAATCTGCTTCCCTTTCTAGTTTTATTTCATAAGCCTGAATAGATTCTTTAACATATAAAATAACTCCCCCGCCCCTTCTTCCTATTCGATCTTTCCTAAACATTACATATCCTGTATGTCCTAATTCAGCATCTGTTATATCTATGTTGGCCCATGATTCAGTTATACCAATTATGTGAGGGTCAATATCTTCTACCATAATGTTTAATTCGTTTTTCTTATTTACTATGCTCCTTGCATTTAAGCATACGCATCTATAACCTTTTACAGAGATGTTTTTCGGATGATTTGATATTGGTTTATCTGTGCTAGTGGCCTCTTGTTCTGCTTGAGACACCTCTAGGTAACCCCCCTGCACTTCTAGTTTAAAGAATGTTTACTTCCAAAAATATTTGTCATTGTACCCAAGTCACTATCTACTGCTGCTGAAAGTTTGTCCGCGAATACTGCTGCCCCCTTTCCACTTAAATGAAGCCCATCCTTCATGTACATATCAGCCCTCCCAACAAAACTTCCCCATAAATCCAACTTCCTCTTTCCTACATAACTTCTGGACTAACATGTTAATTGCCATCCCCCGACAATTTCGATATTTGTGACCCCTCCTGCCCATTACAGGTAAAATCCCTGACAGTATTACCTGCTCAACCCGTGTCTGTTTTAGTGTTCTGACCAACTGCCTATATTTCCTAACTATGGCAGTTGTACCCTCCCTCTCTACGTTATTTGTCCCTACGTGTACTAAAACAGATCCACCCTTACCCGAGCCTACGATGTTTTTTTACCCTCTCAGTTATCGTCTCTATTTTGGCTCCAGGCAAGCAGACCACCACATCATCTCCCTTGTTTAAGACTCTGTCGGTCTTCCTAACTATCGAATCCCCCACAAACACCCTCGCTCTCTTCCTCACCCCCTCTATCACTGCTGCAGAATAACTCTTCCGTTCGATCCCCTCCATCACATTCTGTCCTGACCCCTTCCCTCCTGTCTCCTTCGCTCCTGTCTCCCCCACTTCCCACTCCTTTGCTCTTGTCTCTCCCACTTCCCTCTCCTTCACTCCGGTTGTTTTCCCTCCCGTCTCCCCCACTCCGTTCTCCTTCCCTCCTTTCTCCCCCACTCCCTTCTCCTTCCCTCCTGTCTCCCCTACTCCCCTCTCCTTCGCTCCGGTTGTCTTCCCTCCCGTTCCTTTCCTTCCCGTCTCCTTACGTCCTGTCTCCCTACGACCAGTCACCTTCCCTCCTCTCAGCTTCCTCCCAGGCTGCGGTGAGCTCTCCCTAGCATCTCTTGTGTCTTTCCCCACTTTATCATCTACTGTTCCCCCACCGGAACTACTGGCACAACCCCCCTGTTCCCTTTCCACCATTGCCACAACGAGCAGCCTCAGCTCTTCCAACTCCACCTCTAGTTCCTTCATCTTCGTACATCCCCTACACTCAAAACTAAAACTATCTGCCTGGACCTCAGCCCAGGACTTCTCGCACCCAGACTTGACGAAGTCCACCCAGTTACTGCAACTGCCACAAATTAAGTGCCTTGTGGCCTTTAACTGCCGTTTGCACGGCGCCATCATACAATTTAGTTTTAATTAGTTTGCAACGTTAGCCTTGAATAAGGCTGTTTTTGTGATCAAAAGAACACTTTAGTCTAATATACTTGCTAACTGTGTCTTCTATTAACCTCGCATGAGAAAAAAAAACCTGCCACCTAGCGAATACGGAGAACACTGTGTAACAAAACAACGACTTCAGTGTGTACTAATTTACGCTAAAATCCTACTGTTAATTCCTTTTTACCGAAAACGTTTACTACCACTATGTCAGATATTACCTTATGTATGTAATTTAAGTAAATAGATCACTTTATCTTATATATATATTAGCCAATGTAAACTATTCACTATGCTATCTCAATTTTCGAATAGTAAACAACCCTATTATCGCTCGCTGAATTCCCCGACATAATCCGAAACTAACTTACTCTAAAATACTCCCTCTGACTAATAATTAACAAAACCTGTTTCCTAATATATGTCTACAATACGTTTGTGTATAATATATATTCAATAGTAATACTTATTCTATTTGATATACCGCGTTTTTCTGTAAATGATCTACACCAAATTCAAGTCGCTGCACCAAGTCCAAGTAGCCGGAAGTCGTTCTTATGCACTCTTATATGTGTATCACTAAAGTTACCTGACAGTAACCATGTAAAAGTGTAAAATTATTACCTTTTTGTCAGAACGCATGTGCTTGTCAAAATTTGTGTATAACCGGATTCTTGTAGATAAATATAAGGTCACGCTAAGAATTGCTGTCTGCTGACCATATATTACAATCCGCTAGGTGCGCTGCGGAAAATTCGTTACGTATAAATTGACTCAGAATATGTGACTACCATCTTGGCTCCGTCTGGTTTTGATGGTCATGCAGATTTGCATCATAACATTATGCAAATGAATGTGTGACCTTAACTGATACATATATCAACCAATGAAAGACTGACGAAGCATGTGGAATTTTCGCGGGCGTTCCCGGATTGACTTCGACCGAGGTAAGCTCGTGTTAACTTTTGCCTTGTGAATAGTAGTTAAAAATAATGGTAAATAATTATCGAACAACTTTAGCATGTCAATAAATGAAATCTTCAATATTTCAGCTTTATAATGATGTGCGTATTATGACTGTGGGTTTGTTCACCCGAGTACAGCGTCGCTGGGAAAATTAGCTACGCACGCGCTGTTTAGCGTTTAAAAGTGCAATTGCGTTGTTGACATACTTTAATCGCTGCGCAGTGAAGTCGTTTTCCGCTATTCAAAGTCCACGCAATGGAAGTGTTTGCAATCAACTGCGGCTAGATTTAGTGGGAACAAGTAATTATAGATATATCAATGTTGCATGGCATTAATAATCATTAAAATTGCTCTTGTTAAAATGTTCTATTTTTACAATTTAAATGCTGTATTCGTAACTTCCGGTTTGTGTTGACTTTGCACCGACTTGATGGTCTGACATTGTGATATTTCAGCATTTAAATCCACGCCATCTGCAGTTTTACAATTATGTGTTGATAAGTTTGAATGTATACAATCAATAAGATGTCTATTATTTTTGGTTTCCTTCCTTTATATTACATTTAAAACAGAAATACATTAAGAAAATGAGAGTTTCTATTGCACAACGTGTATGTATATATATATATATATATATATTATATGTGTGTGTAATATATATATACATATATATATATATACATATATATATACATATACATATATATATATATATACATATATATATATACATATAATATATATATATTCTTTATTTTATTTTCTAGGATTCCACAATACATTTGAAGATTAAAAGGATAACACACACATGAAAAGACAGACAAAGACTGTGAAAATGGTGAATATATGTACACCGAGCCTACAGTGTCCAGTGAACATCGACATATTAAACATGCATGGATTCATGAAACAGTGATCTCTGAAGATGTGTACACTCAACCGACAGTATCATGTGAACCACTTTAATACATTGCTTCATGACATTAATTTATGAGACATTGACATATGAACATTCATGCACTGAGTCTGCAATGCCCTGCGAACATAGACACATGCACTGGCATGGACTTAGAAACAGTGAACTGTGAATATTTGCTGTACTGAGCCAGGAGTGTACTCTATGGATCGCCTCATAGTTCCTTTTATAACGGGTTGAAGCTGACTACTTCTTGTACTGCTGCATTGTTTTGGTTTTTGTTCTTTTCCATGTCTCCCTATCAGCCTACTGTGAACAACATATAAACATTGCTTCATGTTATAGTGCAGGACATTATTTCATGAAACAGTGAATATTGATGTGCCAAGCCGAGCTGGAAATGACAAAGCTCTCACAATATATAATAAATTGTGTTATATTTATGCAATGACATTGTGTTTTTTCACCAAGCGATTATTTCACCATGCAAGAATGTATTGTTAAACTTAATTATACATAGTTAGGCCACTAATACCTGTAATTATGCAAATGTCACATTATAATCAATTGTCATCAACTTATATTGTAGTAAAGGCAATTATATACACCATTTCCCTTAGTCAGTTTTCGAACACCACTGTCGTGCACAATCCGTTATGGCTGAAATAGGTAACAAATTGGTCAAAGGTCAATGGAAGTTAAATAATCAGGTCACTAAGGTCAATATTATGTTAAACAATTATAGCCTTCATTGACTTTATAGGATCCCATTCCAGACTTAATTAAAAATAAATAGGCTATTAAGACACATAATTAGGTCAAAGGTCAAGTTGCAATAAATTAGTTCATTAATGGGTATTAAGGTCAATGTGTACATAAATCCTCCCCTACATCCCTCTTTGGTCCCACATGTCATACATAATTACTTAGGCCATTTTTCAACATATATAGGCCACTGTATGTCAAGGTCAAACAAATGGGTCATTGCAAGGTCATGTCAAGGTCAACATCTTGGGTTCTTTTAACTTTCATTCCACCTCAGCATCTTCATTAGTACACATTATATCATGTTCCCCTGCATTCAGTGGCAGCACAGCCAACAAACAGACCGGTCACAAGAAATGGACCAAATTCCAATATACAAAATAGACCTTGTTTTTTAAACAAAAAGTGGAATAACTCCGCAAATAATAAAGCTATTGAAAAAAATCAAAAAGGTTGATAATGGCATAACATGCTTTATCTGACAGAAGTGTTTAAATGATTATAAAACAATTTTTAATTTTTTTTTAATTTACCTATCATCATTAATCATCCCCCTATAAACTACTAACGGGTGTTTTATTTATGTCTGTGCTGCTGGCCCACTCTGGCTTCCATTCTACACAAATTTATTTAGACCATGTGACCCAAAGGCAACATCACGTGCACAGTATGGTGGCTATTTATGAAATGTACTCATAAATAATTATTTGGAGTACATGTCTTCAGTTTCTTGACGCCCAAGTGTCGGTTGTGTGTCACGGAATACACATGTGAAATGGTTAGTGCGTATCGGTTTTAGAACTTAAGTTATTAGTTCCATAGCCATTTGGCTACGGAAAGCCCAAATTTGTGCGTACTATTCTCACAGCCTGGACCTCCACCCTTAGCTCAATAGTGGGGCGGACGATTCTGCCTATCGATTGAGGGGACTGGGGTTCAAAACCACATGCTGCTGTTTCGAACCTTGGGTAATTTCGTTTACCCCACATTACCTGTGTATTTCTGAAGAGGCCAAAAGATGTCCATCCCTTCCTCCTGGTGTTCTGGGAAGTAAAAGGAAAACAGGAAAAACCTGTCATGGACACAGAGCTGGTGATCTTTAACTACCACGACACTGGCATCCATATCCTGACACAAGGACTTGATCTGCCATTTATCGAAGTAGAAGTGGTACATATCCATAGATAAAAGTAATTAGTCAGGACAACCTTTCTTCATCTGCATAAACATAGTAAGGGGCTTGTGACTTGTTCGTCCTACTTTGGCATACAAGGTGATACTAATAGTGTTGCCACCACAACTCCAGTATTAATATGTTATTGGTGTCGTAGAGTCCATACAAAGAAGGTAGTTTTCTGTCAGTGTGGACATGGGGAACTTTGTGTGTATTCTGGATGAAAAGGGTTAAATAGTATGACAGGTGCACTGTCTACATAAACAAATCCACCTTTATCCAGACGTCTCACAAATATACCTGCTGTTTTCATACATAGCATGTTTAGGAGTGATTACAACATTGGCTAACTTAGCACATTATGCCACATTTCTATGAATTTAAATGATACCAGGAATGTTGTGTGACATCATGAATGGTTTTGTTAATAAAATGTACCAAGACACCTAAATAAGTAAACATTTCTGTATACAACCAGACTTTCATATTTTGTGATCATGTATTCACATTAGTATTGATGTAGAGCATTTGTAAATGCATAGTAGAACTTTTTGCCTAACCATCAAAATTGCCACCATTTCTTTCAAACTACAGAGTGTACACACAAATATACAAAAACAACTTAATTGATACTATTATTCGCATTGTCTCCAAATAAAAAAATTAAAATGGCAGAAAGGGCCAATATCATAATTGTGTCTTCAATCTAAGCATGACATTACACCTCTTCACAGGCACATTTCAGCATTATATTGTTACACCCCTTAAATGTGAAATTTTTTTTTTTTTAAATGCTTGTTAGATGCTGGATGAAAACAATCAACTGATCCAAGCTTTGATTGACTATCAGAACAAAGGCAAAGCACAGGAGGTTGCACAGTAAGTTCTGCTTCTTTACCCAAAAACTTGTATCATTATTGCAGTGATTACAACATTACTGTTTGTAGTATGACATGTTATTACAAGCGTAATCTTACAATTATTGTTATTTGTAATTTGCATTTCTGTATTGTCCCCTTGTAGCATTTACTTAATCCAGTCTACAATTTATTTTCATGTATACATATAATAAGATGACAAGAAACCAAATATGAAAATTTATTGTTTGTTTTGCAGTAAGTATTAAGAATATATGCTACTAAATTATCTATTAATTTTTTTTTAAAGAGTTGAATGAGCAGTAATGACACATCTAATCTTCCTTTATTAAATAATGTAATTGTACTCAACCTATGAACTATTGCACTTGACCTTTACACATAAATGTAATTGATTTTTTGGATATGATGTAAATATCATGTAATTGTAATTTATTTTTTTATGACATTGTGAAATTGAATATTGTAACTAAACCCAATCCTGTTGTCAGAGAATAACACAAGACTTCAGTACTTTCACTTTTGCTATGTTGTTTGTTCAGGTATGAGCAGATGTTGCAGAGAAACCTTGTGTACCTCGCCACTATTGCTGACTCCAATCAGAGCATACAGACACTTGACATGCCTGTAAGTTACACTTTCTTGAGCATACAGTCACTTGACATGCCTGTAAGTTACACTATCTTGAACATACAGTCACTTGACATGCCTGTAAGTTACACTTTCTTCATCAACAGTCATTCTGTCTACCATTTATCATTATAGACAACGAGGTGCTTCTTAAATGGTCTTTGTCTTAATAATGGCAACTCTGTTGTTTAATGTTTTTTGTACATTGTGTCATGCCTATTTTTGTTCTTCAACAATCTATTTTTCTTCATTAATCTGCACGTTCTTGTGGGAACAATTAGTTCAACAATCTCAACACACTGTAAATTACTTCAGTATTCCATGATTCACTAATCCAAACACTTTGTTAATCCAGCCAAAACCATAGTGAATCATAGTGTGTGGATAAGTGACATTTCACTGTATGTGTCTAACAAATTATAGCATCAACTGATGTCAGGCAGTTTGAATGAAATAAAGTTAGAATTCAGAAACTCCAGCTGTTCACACATGTAATAAAAATTTTTTTAAAAGCTACTTCCACTAATGTGATGAATGTATTCAGTGATGCTGATGAAGATGTTCTGTTGACATAGCCGAACCAGCAGCAGCAGATGAACCAGCAACAGATGGCTCAGATGAACCAAACAGGTGCTGCACCCAGTCAGGGCCAGCCGGGCGGAGGGATGAATGGTCCGTGGCCAGCACAAGTACAGATGGGCAGTCAACCGATGGGAGCGGGCGGTAAGTGGAGCTGTCACTTTAGAATATTTATTATAATGATTTTTTTATTATTACTGATTTTATAATATTTAATGATCTTAGATGATTTAATGATTTTTAATGAACAGTGTACTTTTAGACTCGGCTGATTTAATTGGTAAAATTTGGAACAAGCACCATCAATGTCTTACATTTTTAGATACCAGCTCTATACAGGACATTATCAATACTAAACTATTTGTTTGGGCACCACTTAATAATCATACTAATAATAAAGTAATATTATTCTAGTTTCTGACAAAAAACGTGATGCTACACTAACATAGTGAAATGCAGTGCTGTTGATTTATTCATGAATGGAACAATGAAAGACAAACATACAATATTTGTAAAATACATTTGTTTGTTAATATACACTGTAATATAGCCACAAGTGAAATGAAAGGAAAACATAGGTAATAAAATACGGTAAGATATATGGTAGACAGCATGCAGTATGTGTATGTGAGAGTGCGTGTTTGCACAGATGCGATGGGTGGGCCACAGTCGGGTATGCAGCAACACAGATACCCACAGCAGTCAGCGCACATGATGCAACAACAGCAGAAGGCACAGATGTCGCAGAACTCAGCCAATGTGGTGCCACCTGGTGGCATGATGGGAGTTAATGGCAGTCAGGTGATGTCGAGAGGTCCATCATCCGGTGCATTTGTGACGAGGCTGCCAATGCAAGGTAGACAGTGCTAGACACGGGGTCGAGTCAATCTCAGCAAATCTAAACACCAGGTCTCACCTGTGGGGATGTTGTAATCATGATTTTGAAGCACTGCATACCCGGGTCATTAAGTAGGCTATTTCCTGAAAGACTTGTCCTTGAAATAGACCTAATAATGCTGTTCTGCGTTGGCGGGACTTGCCATCCTAAAACAGTTACAGTGAATGGGAGTCCACGACCAGTCAGAGCACCATTACATGTGGGGTGGGGGTTTCAAAGTTAAAAAATACGATACCGGGCTCTTTTTGGAAAATGTGACTCCTACTCTCATCCTGGTGTTTTGAACTGCCAAGTTAAACCATATAATAATTAATATTTCTCAATGTACCATTTCTCTACATGCAATGTATACAACCTTATTTTACACAAGGGAAAAAGTGTTTTCATTCCTACCAACCTTCATACATTTTTATTAGACATATTTAGGCACAGTGGACTCTTAATAGAATCATGGGATCGGGCGAAATCATACCCTATTTCCTCTCTATTACAATTATCCTGCTTAATAGAATCATGTCCACTGGATAACGATACACAAATAACTTGTACTCTGTAGTGCAAAATAACAGGTTTTCATGGAAAACCAGAGGCTCGCAAGAGTTCTGTAACAAAGTTGTGACTGTTGTTTTCTAAGAAAATATGTCGTTTCAGAATACCAATTTAAAAAAATTCATAGCTAATAGATGTTATGCAGTAATTCAACATGGACACTCTGAAGTGTGGTGTTGTTGCAGCAATGGGTCAGCAGCAGTATCCCGGCCAGCAGAACTACTCACAGTCACAGATGGCTAACATGCAGTCACAGATGGCCAACTCACAGGGTCAGATGAGCGGCCCAGGGCAGATGAGTGGCCCAGGCCAGATGGCCAATTCTCATATGCAGATGAGTGCATCAGGTCAGATGAATGGCCCTAACCAAATGAGCGGGCCAGGTCAGATGAGTGGGCCGGGTCAGATGAGTGGGCCGGGTCAAAAGATCGACCCAGGGATGAGTCAAAATGATATGAGTGGTCAAGGTCAAACTAGTATGAGTCAAGGTCGGATAGCCAATGGCCAGTACAGCCAAGCGGCCCTGCAACAGTCCAGTGCACCGATGTCGTACGGTGCCACAAGTACCCAGTATGGGGCGGTCACTCCCGGGCAGCAGGGCTACCAGCATTCCTACCCCACCACTTCAACCCCCGGGATGACCAGTGGTCAGCAGAAATCGGCCAGTCAGAGTAAAACAGGTTAGTTTGCTGGACGTTGTCTGCCAGTATTGTGAAGTTAACACTTAGCCATTGTTGACTTATAGTAAGGCTCACCAGCCGTTGGTGTCTCTTTGCAATCTATCTACACACTTCGAGTTCACCATCTGTCCAATGCTTGATGTTGTCAATCCATCACATTTTTCTTCTAGTCTGGTTTTTTCCTGGTAGTTCTCCTTCTATGCTAGTACTTTTTTCAGTGGCCTACTTAGCCAGCTTTCTTCTCTTAATGAAATAAGGCAGACCTTCTTTCTTAATCCCTGCTTTATATCTGACCCAGATGTTTGTCTTTCTCTGTATCCCGCTTATCCAGAGCGTTCTGCACCATACCACATCTCAAAGGCGTGTAATACTGTACAATAAGTGTTATGTTTGCTTCATGAGAGGTAATCAAATGGTTAATGTCCTCCGTTGCTGTTAGTGAAACTTCCCATAGATTTATGTTCTGTTTTTCTACTGACCGTTTAACCTGACGTCCAGCGTCTGTATGCTCATGCCTCTCTGACGTCCAGTGTCTGTATGCTCATTCCTCTCTGACGTCCAGTGTCTCTATGCTCATGCCTCTCTGACGCCCAGTGTCTGTATGCTCATGCCTCTCTGACGTCCAGTGTCTGTATGCTCATGCCTCTCTGACGTCCAGTGTCTGTATGCTCATTCCTCTCTGACGTCCAGTGTCTGTATGCTCATTCCTCTCTGACGTCCAGTGTCTGTATGCTCATTCCTCTCTGACGTCCAGTGTATGTATGCTCATGCCTCTCTGACATCCAGTGTCTGTATGCTCATTCCTCTCTGATGTCCAGCGTCTGTATGCTCATGCCTCTCTGACGTCCAGCGTCTGTATGCTCATTCCTCTCTGACGTCCAGCGTATGTATGATCATTCCTCTCTGACGTCCAGTGTCTGTATGCTCATGCCTCTCTGACGTCCAGTGTCTGTATGCTCATGCCTCTCTGACGTCCAGTGTCTGTATGCTCATTCCTCTCTGACGTCCAATGTCTGTATGCTCATGCCTCTCTGACGTCCAGTGTATGTATGCTCATTCCTCTCTGACGTCTAGTGTCTGTATGCTCATGCCTCTCTGACGTCCAGTGTCTGTATGCTCATGCCTCTCTGACGTCCAGTGTCTGTATGCTCATGCCTCTCTGACGTCCAGTGTCTGTATGCTCATTCCTCTCTGACGTCCAGTGTCTGTATGCTCATGCCTCTCTGACGTCCAGCGTCTGTATGCTCATGCCTCTCTGACGTCCAGCGTCTGTATGCTCATGCCTCTCTGACGTCCAGCGTATGTATGCTCATGCCTCTCTGACGTCCAGTGTATGTATGCTCATGCCTCTCTGACGTCCAGTGTCTGTATGCTCATGCCTCTCTGACGTCCAGTGTCTGTATGCTCATGCCTCTCTGACGTCCAGTGTATGTATGCTCATGCCTCTCTGACGTCCAGTGTATGTATGCTCATGCCTCTCTGACATCCAGTGTCTGTATGCTCATGCCTCTCTGACGTCCAGTGTCTGTATGCTCATGCCTCTCTGACGTCCAGTGTATGTATGCTCATGCCTCTCTGACGTCCAGCGTATGTATGCTCATGCCTCTCTGACATCCAGTGTCTGTATGCTCATGCCTCTCTGACGTCCAGTGTATGTATGCTCATGCCTCTCTGACATCCAGTGTCTGTATGCTCATGCCTCTCTGACATCCAGTGTATGTATGCTCATGCCTCTCTGACGTCCAGTGTATGTATGCTCATGCCTCTCTGACGTCCAGTGTCTGTATGCTCATGCCTCTCTGACATCCAGTGTCTGTATGCTCATTCCTCTCTGACGTCTAGTGTCTGTATGCTCATTCCTCTCTGACGTCCAGTGTATGTATGCTCATGCCTCTCTGACGTCCAGTGTCTGTATGCTCATGCCTCTCTGACATCCAGTGTCTGTATGCTCATGCCTCTCTGACATCCAGTGTCTGTATGCTCATTCCTCTCTGACGTCCAGTGTATGTATGCTCATGCCTCTCTGACATCCAGTGTCTGTATGCTCATGCCTCTCTGACGTCCAGTGTCTGTATGCTCATGCCTCTCTGACATCCAGTGTCTGTATGCTCATGCCTCTCTGACGTCCAGTGTCTGTATGCTCATGCCTCTCTGACGTCCAGTGTCTGTATGCTCATGCCTCTCTGACATCCAGTGTCTGTATGCTCATGCCTCTCTGACATCCAGTGTCTGTATGCTCATGCCTCTCTGACATCCAGTGTCTGTATGCTCATGCCTCTCTGATGTCCAGTGTATGTATGCTCATGCCTCTCTGACATCCAGTGTCTGTATGCTCATGCCTCTCTGTACTCAGGACCACCTCCGTTCAACCAGGCCGCTGGGCAGTACAGCACAGCTGACCAGCTGACCAACACACAATTCTCCAGCCAGCAGCAGCTACCACAGCAGTCGCCACAGCAGCAGTCACAGGCGACGACAGGCTCGTCTGCTTACATGGCGGGCGGACAGGGACAGCCATCTCAGTACAGTTCACAGCCCCGCTTCGTTGGGTACCAACAGCAGGCCATGATGGCCTCAGGACAGACGGGAGAGGTTAGCCAAATGGGCGGGGTTTCACAGATGGGAGGAGTTTCACAGATGGGTGTGGCGTCACAAATGGTAGGGGTTTCACAGATGGGAGGTGCATCGCAAATGGGAGGAGTTTCACAGATGGGCGGAGCTTCACAGATGGGAGGGGTTTCACAGGTGGGAGGTGCATCGCAAATGGGTGGGGCTTCACATATGGGCGGAGCTTCACATATGGGTGGGGCTGCACAGATGGGTGCGGCAGCCCAAATGGGGCCCCAGGGTGGCATGGGGTCGAGCATGCCATCTGGGGCAAACCCAGCTGCCTATGGCGGGTATACCCAAAACCAGTTTTGAGGTGCTACATTTTACGTGTTACACTGCCAACAACTACTATGTGTAGCAGGCCTTTATAGATGACAGACAGTTTGTTGATTTGCATTTACTGAAGCTTATGTTAAACCAGTTAAAGGCCCCTTCTCAATTAAATTTGTTTGTTTGTCTCATTTTAGAAATGAAAAACAAAGCTATCTAGTATCCACTATGCTATCTTATTTATACACATTTGTTACTTAGTTTTGGTGAAATCGTTGGGTAGACTTACATTATGTTTTACCAGGTTCAGTCAAAATTGGGCAAAAAAGCAAAAATGGTGTCGCTAGTTATCAGATCATTCATTAATCAGACTGTGTATATTACTTGGTGTAAAGAGGAGGGTGCTTTAACACATTAGAAGAAACTGCCACTTTTAAGTAGCCCTATAATTATTTCAACTGAACGTAAGAGACATTTGAACGTACGAGGAATTTGAAATACTATTTGTGCTTTGTGACCGGTTACTTAAAGCAGAAAGTTTTTTGACATGTGCACTGAAATTAGGATTTCCATATCAGATCCAATGTCTTACAAGCTGTTATTTTGGAGCTATATAAAGTACATATGGTGAAAAAAGGATGCTTTCTGTTTTGTTTCTCGGCGTATTGTTAATGTTTTTCTATTGTGTTGTCTGTGTGCATGTTTGTGTGTGCATGTTTGTGTGTGCATGTTTGTGTGTGCAGTTTTAAAAACTTTCATTGGTTAACTGTAACTGAATTTATTAGTGTTTATAATATATAGGTTGGTTAAAAAATAATATCCATAACAATTTTTATCGTTATGGTGACCTTTCACCTCTTAATGTTTTTGAAAATTAATTAAAATATGCTGGTAGACATCTCCACTTCTGTCGGTCTGCAACCTGCTTAGCAGTCTAGTCCCAGCTGATGTGCATTTCTCAGGACACATAAATATTCCACTTTACATTAGAAAACTGACCAATAAATCATTAATTCTGAAGGTGAAATATAACTTTTTTCATCACGTGATATTAATTCGTCTCTCAAATTCACTTTTATACAATTTCTGATGGTAATTATACTACAGCAATAATGATTAAAAGATGAAATATACTATTGTTAATTTATATGTACACTGTACATTGAGTATAAAAATAAGAGGGTTTTGGCATTTTCATAAATTTAATGATATGAAACCCCCAACTAGCAGTGCATCAGTCAACGAATGAAAGTCGTTGCATGTACCCTTTAAAATCATTTCTTTGATGCTGGGATGTTTAGTATTGGGGGAAAGTAAGGTATCTCTCAAGCACTGGTTGGTGTTAGTTGTGAGTTGCTCATCCACAGCAGCGTTTAGTTGCGTCTGTTTTGTTTACTCGACCCTCTACTGCAGTGCCACCTAGTACTGGTCACAGGCTGTCGACAACCGTTCATTACACTTTGTAATTTTTTGGTGAAACGGTTTATAAATCACCACATTTGTTTCAGGCACAATTCTGTGAAATGCATCGCTTTTAAAACAACATTTTCAAAAATACTTTGGGTTACGAGTAATTATATCCATCATGTTGTGTGTCGATGACAGAATGGCAGTGTACTGTGGTGGAGAGGGCGATTTATCAGTAACTAGATTGGTCAGTACTGATTACTACCCCATTTGCTGGTCAGAAAGGTGACCATCATTTGCTATGGAATCGTGTTGTCTCACTACAATAACCTATTACTTTTGAAGAATTATATTCTATTTTAATGTGTTTGTCTCTGCAGAACCACAGAATGCTAGTACGCTCTGAGACAGCAGAAACACATATGCCACACAACGTGTCTTGAAGAACAGTTTAAGAATTGAAATCAGTTTTGTTATAACGCAGTCAAATTGGTAGATTGTCAGTGCATCAACCACTGGTAAATTACATAATTTGTGCTGTTTGCTGCATTAGCTGGGTCAACGTTTTGTAATCAGATTGATGCCTACTGTGGAAATAGTGCAGTTGTTATTCTGTCAGATTTTTTGGTTACAGCGCAGCTCCACTGGTCACATATCACATAATGTAATACAATATGAAATGCTTCTATTGCGCTGAAATCTTTGGGGGACCCAAGCTCGGCATTTCACCAAAAACAAAAGGGGTTAAGCTAAAACAATATAAAATAATTTGCCATCATACAAATGACTTGCTGTGTGAATTGCATATATTAAAGCTATCTGATTTTGTAAAACTAAAAACTGCCATTGCAGTGTATGAAGCAAACCAAAAGTTGTTACCAAATAATCTGCTATTATTGTTCAACAGTTTATGACACAACACGTGAAACATGACAAAGTGAAAACTTAAGACAGGTATTTGCAAGAATGACTATAAAAGCCCAATGTATATCTGTACAAGGTATACAATTATGGAATTCACTAGGCCAAAACATCTAATGTGATCAGGTAGGTATTGATCGCAGACAATTTTGAACACGGAAAGTGGCAAATTTGAACATGTCCATTTAAAAATGCGAGACTTATTCAGGTAGTGGTCACGTGATGGTGTGATAGCTACTATACTATTCCACATTCCTAGGGTTTTGATTCAGCATGCAAACATGAAATTAGTATCCCACTGGAAAAACCTCAGATGACAATGAGAGCATATTAGGAAGCATGTAACCCACTGACCAACCATGTGCAGGCTGTCAAAAAGGTACCTCTCGAAATGCCAGAGACAGCTTCTGAGACTCAAGTTCGGCAGCACACCAAAACAAAATGGGTGTAAGCTGTCTGAAATCAATTAGCAATTCCAGTTGTAAACAGGTAGGTTTTTAATTTCCTAAGAACTTAACGCTAACATTGAGTGAGTTCCACAGAGTTGGTGCGGCAACTGAGAAAGCTCTAGTTCCGACATTTGTCTTAACACTGGGAATGAAAAGTAGATTAGAATTAGATGATCGAAGCTGACTGGGCTGTCTTGTAGGAGTAAGCAGCGAATGTAAATATGCTGGTTGCTTGGATGAAATTGATTGTGCAGATGTTAGAAATAATGCAATATCAGACAGGGAGCCAATGCAATGATCTAAGAGGTGGCACTGAGCGAGTGAAACAAGGAGACCGGGTAACTACTGTTGCCAAACAACTTTGCACATGTTGAAGTTTCCAGATGTCCTTGAGAGCATTGTTGTGATATACCATTCTGCAACTGTTAATTTATAATCAAGCGAATATGACGAAGGTCACAAATGTGATAAAAGCAGCAATGAAAAGTTTGAAATATGCTGTATAAAATTGTTATTATTATCAAAGGCGACTCCTAAATTCTGTGCTAAGACAGCAGGTTTGACATTCTGGCTCAACATAGGTGTCGGGGGGGGGGGGAGGAGAACAAGTTTACCACGCTGCTGTTGTGTACTAATAATAAGAAACTCTGTTTTATCTGCATTTAACTTTAATTTGCTGTCAGTCATCCAGTCGAATATAACATGGAGACAATCCCTGAGCTGGTTTAACGAGCAATTTGTATCCGGGGTGGCCAAGGAAAGGTAAATCTGTGCATCATCTGCATATAGGTGGTGGTCCAAGTTGCGAGTTTGAATAACTGATCTGAGAGGAGTAGTGTGATTAGTAAAATGTAATGGTGCAATACAATTTGACTCGATGCAAGACCTTGGACGGTTGCTACAACTTTATCTAGTACCTTAGACACAAAGCTTAGATTAGAAACAGGTCTATAATTGTTTAGGTTTTCTTTAGACAAAGTTGACTTCTTAAGAAGTGGGTTGACTTGCGCTTCCTTGAAATTGTCAGGAAACAAGCCAGAGCACAGTGATGCATGTACAATACCCCCCGGTAGTTGTTATTGGGTAAAGTAATATATCAAGACATACTTTCAGCAATGTAGTCTGTAATGGATCAAGATCACAGGACTTATTTGGCAAGTCACAGACTGGCAGGTCAAGTCTCAAGTCACTGACCTCTAAGTCCAAGTTAAGTCTTGTCATCTATCTGAATTCCAAATCAAGTTGCAAGTCATGAAAATGTGGGACGCTAGTCCAACTCGAGTCAGCTCGTGGAGTCAGCTCATGACTCAAGTCAACAAGTCTATGTTACAAATGTAAGAATTTGTGAGTGGGCCATCAAGTGAATGCTTATCTTCTAGAGGGGAGAACACTATATAGTTGTTGGAAATCTACAATGGCACGGTATTTTTTACAGACATTTCCAATAATTATTAAAGGGATGTTAGTATCTGCTCTAACAAACTTACACAGTTAAGAGGAAAGTGCTATAACCAAGGGTTGTGGGTTTAATTGGCAGTTGGGTATCTCTTCAACAAACACACTCAAAGTCCCTTAATTATAAAAAATATTCAACTTCATTGCTTTATTTATTAGGTAAAGATGACTACCCACTAAATAGTTCATTGGTAAGTTGTGCATAAAGTATGCAATACCAAAACTGTCCATTAAGTACAAGTGCTCCAATATGCTTAAAAAAGAAAGTTTGGTGGTGCATCCACACTCCTCCATTATATAAACATCAGGTTGACAGCACCTGTTTACGTTTGGTCATCGTTAGATGCCTGTTACAAAATTAACAATTTATTGGTGTGTCATCAATATGCAGATAGAAAAATGCATAATTCCAATACCGGTGGTCGCATAAGTTCTTAAATAAAAAATAGATCAGCCCGCCCACGTGTGGGACATAAGATTACATGGATATTGCCAATCCGTAAGTAATGTATATTAACACCCTTTTCACTCATTAGGTGGCACCACTGCCTCTGGAATTTGTTTGTCTGGAAAAACATGGTGGCAACCAAACCACCACTCACCAATACATAATGCTACGTTTTTGGACGTATGTGACTAACCATAAGACATGAGAATTTGACCGGCTTAAGATACAAACAAGGAGGGAAGACCATGTCTGTTTGTCACTTGTAAGTCTTCAGTCTACCCATGTTTGGCACTTGATGCTGTCATGTCCTGCTGGAAAGTTTCACAGTTGGAAATATCCTGTGTGATCTCTGTCCTGATTGATTGAGTTACTCGAATCTTCTGAGTCGCTATTGTCCGAATCCCACGATTCTTCAGTTCGACACTTGATGCTGATCGGCTGTCGGTCAGTGACACCAAATGACGCAGGCAGAAGACTCCCTGCAGCAAAGAGTGTCAGGTCAGTGGGTATTTCTGGAGGCAGGCAACTGTATAATTATTCATAATGTTCGTCTTGGTTGATCTACTGCTGCGTACCAGTTTCAAGTTGGAGGAGGGATGGAGGGTTAATTTGATGAAGGGATGGAGGGTTAATTTGATGAAGGGAAAGAGCAAACAGAACCAATTCTCCCAACAATGGAAGATAGTGCTGATGTCAAATACAATCCTTCTCGCCTCTTGGAAGTAGGTTTCAGCCTCTGAAGATGAATAACTAGAAAGACCGCATTGTTTATTAAAAAGTGGTGTTTTCCCTAAATACCCCCCCCATGAGTTGAATGTGTCCCCCAGCAAGCGAATGACAATGTCTCCCAGACACCGTGACACATACCTCTTGCCAGCGTGAGTGGAGGGACACAGTCAGTGTCGGACTCAGAGTCACTGTCGATGAACTTCTCAAAGTCTGTCCTCAGATATGGCAGCTGAAACAGAGAAAACAACCTCCATCATCATCACAACTGCCTGTGTGTGTGTTCACTCATTCAATCATATCCTCATGTGAAATGGTTGGCAGAATCGACTGAGCTCCATCGTGGATGCATCTGCCATGACTCATGTAGTTGAGAGATGGAGATCTTTAACTTCTCCTGGCCAGACACCAGGTAGAAGGGACCAACATCATTTAGTGTTTTTTTTCCGAAAATCAGGCAAAGTGGGGTGAACAAATTTGCCCACATGGCAGCAGGTCTTCAATGACAGTCTGTGGTTTAAGCTGTTTTTACTGCACCTGACGATCTACAGTGCAGTATTTACCTTGGTTGACTAACTCTGAAGAATACCTGAATTGCTGTTTTTCACAACAAACATTGAACACAAAACCTTAACATTTCGGTTGTCAGATTTCCTATGACAGAACAATGGGTAAATCTTCCTAAAAATAATAGCAGCAGATTTGCATACAAAACAATACTATTTGTCGTTGTTGCCCGCACATGACTACACTCCATACTTTAAGCAACACTGCCACCAGTTGAAAAATAATTTGTAATCAAGAACAAATTGTAACATCGTTGTAGGCAGCAGCAATGGCTTCTTAGTGGCATGGACCTTTTATTTGCTTTAACTTATTGGAGGAAATTTTTACCGGGATATATGGTGCTTTATAAATATCTAATTTATTTTATCTAAGAAAAAATGTCATGGACAATATAATAATTTTACAGCGTTCAATAAATTTTCCAGAATTGGACTGAACTGTTACCGTCTGTTTGAGTTTGAGCAGTCTGGGCCAGCAACCCGATGACACCTTGCGTAAACCCAACTTGACATCACTGTGATACACTTCCAGCTCGCACTTGGCTGGCACTATCAACTCGTACAGGTGGAAGCTGAACTCGTACTCAGTCGAGTCCACAATGGTCCTGAAACAAGGCCAATGTTGGTGATTAGTATTGAAACAAGGCCAATATGATTCATCAATCTTGAAACAAGGCCAATGTCAGTGATTAGTTTTGAAACAAGGCCAATGTCAGTGATTAGTCTTGAAACAAGGCCAATGTCAGTGATTAATTTTGAAATAAGGCCAATGTCAGTGATTAGTCTTGAAATAACGCCAATGTCAGTGATTAGTCTTGAAATAAGGCCAATGTCAGTGATTAGTCTTGAAATAACGCCAATGTCAGTGATTAGTCTTGAAACAAGGCCAATGTCAGTGACTAGTCTTGAAACAAGGCCAATGTCAGTGATTAGTCTTGAAACAAGGCCAATTTAAGTTGCTGATTTCTTTGTAGCAAGCCAATGTATGTATTTTCTTTGCTTACCCATTATAAAATAATTCATTGTGAAACTGTATGTGACAGTTTCCTGCGTCACTCACTGAATGTGACAATGTCCTGTCACTCGCCTGAATGTGACAACGTCCTAGGTCACTCACCTGAATTTGAAGTCCTGAACATGAAATGTCCTATGTCACTCACCTGAATGCGACGATGTCCTGTCACTCACCTGAATGTTTTATTCACTCACCTGAATGTGACAGTGTCCTATGTCACTCACCTGAATGTGACGGTGTCCTGAGAGAAGGTACAAAGGTTGTCCTTGTGCCTGACATCTTTCACCTGCACGGTGAGCAGGATGTTCCAGCGGTCTTGGTGCCAACTGATGTCTGGCTTTGCACTGAAGTAGCAGGAACAAGCACATTCCAGGAGGATGAGGGGAACCAAAATATCCGATTAAAAAATAAACCAAATCATATTTATAGTTTATTTTGCGTTCAATCCTGCTATCTGGTGATTTAATATTATAATGTATTTTATTGACTGCACCATCCGTTTCTGCGATATGCCAATGCAAAACTAAATTAAGCAGTCTCCCCAGCAGGGTGTTTATTACCTCCCATATTCAAAATTTTTGTTCTCGACAAAAGCAAACCAACAAGAACATTGTTGATGAATGTTAATATTTTGCAGCATCCCTAAACGTAGCAGATGAGAATGTCACATGGGGGGGGTGAACCATACCTGCGCAGGGCCACTTGTGAGGAGCAGTACTTGGCCGGCAGTGGCTTGTTCTTCAACTTTGACCTGCTATAACATAATTACAGTATGCGTTCAATTCAATTATTAACTTTCACAATTCAATTAGTTTAATTAAATTAACTCTCATAATTTTAATGTAACTGAATTTTGTTAACTAGATAATGTTCAAATAGTGACTCATGCAAAACTGATGTAATTCACAATTATTATTTGTATCCTACCTTTGATGAGATGTAGCGTTGGACTGACTCGCCTGAGTCTGACTGCCGTGAAGCTCTCTGTCTCCCTGCTCAACTGCCAAGATGCGAGCCAGTTGACGGTGCAGTGTGGTACACTGAGTCCGCGCTGACTCACTCAGATGATTGTCCTTGCTCAATCTGCAACACATACAGCTTACTGAGGCCATGCTGTTTGTGTGACACAATTTCATTCATATTTGGCAGTTGAGAGATAGATAGAGTCCACAGCAGATTACACATTCACCAAATATGTGGGATCTTTTACTTCCCCTGGCATGGGAACCAGGCAGAAGGGATCTTTTACTTCCCCTGGCATGGGAATCAGGCAGCAGGGATCTTTTACTTCCCCTGGCATGGGAACCAGGCAGAAGGGATCTTTTACTTCCCCTGGCATGGGAATCAGGCAGCAGGGATCTTTTACTTCCCCTGGCATGGGAACCAGGCAGCAGGGATCTTTTATTTCCCCTGGCATGGGAACCAGGCAGCAGGGATCTTTTACTTCCCCTGGCATGGGAACCAGGCAGAAGGGATCTTTTACTTCCCCTGGCATGGGAACCAGGCAGCAGGGATCTTTTACTTCCCCTGGCATGGGAACCAGGCAGAAGGGATCTTTTACTTCCCCTGGCATGGGAACCAGGCAGAAGGGATCTTTTACTTCCCCTGGCATGGAAATCAGGCAGCAGGGATCTTTTACTTCCCCTGGCATGGGAACCAGGCAGAAGGGATATTTTACTTCCCCTGGCATGGGAACCAGGCAGAAGGGATATTTTACTTCCCCTGGCATGGGAACCAGGCAGCAGGGATCTTTTACTTCCCCTGGCATGGGAACCAGCCAGAAGGGATATTTTACTTCCCCTGGCATGGGAACCAGGCAGAAGGGATCTTTTACTTCCCCTGGCATGGGAACCAGGCAGCAGGGATCTTTTACTTCCCCTGGCATGGGAACCAGGCAGTAGGGATCTTTTACTTCCCCTGGCATAGGAACCAGGCAGAAGGGATATTTTACTTCCCCTGGCATGGACACCAGGCAGAAGGGATCTTTTACTTCTCCTGGCATGGGAACCAGGCAGAAGGGATATTTTACTTCCCCTGGCATGGGAACCAGGCAGAAGGGATCTTTTACTTCCCCTGGCATGGGAACCGGGCAGCAGGGATCTTTTACTTCCCCTGGCATGGGAACCAGGCAGAAGGGATATTTTACTTTCCCTGGCATGGGAACCAGGCAGAAGGGATCTTTTACTTCCCCTGGCATGGGAACCAGGCAGCAGGGATCTTTTACTTCCCCTGGCATGGGAACCAGGCAGAAGGGATCTTTTACTTCCCCTGGCATGGGAACCAGGCAGAAGGGATCTTTTACTTCCCCTGGCATGGGAACCAGACAGCAGGGATCTTTTACTTCCCCTGGCATGGGAACCAGGCAGCACGGATCTTTTACTTCCCCTGGTATGGGAACAGGGCAGAAGGGATCTTTTACTTCCCCTGGCATGGGAACCAGGCAGCAGGGATCTTTTACTTCCCCTGGCATAGGAACCAGGCAGAAGGGATCTTTTACTTCCCCTAGCATGGGAACCGGGCAGCAGGGATCTTTTACTTCCCCTGGCATGGGAACCAGGCAGCAGGGATCTTTTACTTCCCCTGGCATAGGAACCGGGCAGCAGGGAACTTTTACTTCCCCTGGCATGGGAACCAGGCAGCAGGGATCTTTTACTTCCCCTGGCATAGGAACCAGGCAGCAGGGATCTTTTACTTCCCCTGGCATGGGAACCAGGCAGCAGGGAACTTTTACTTCCCCTGGCATAGGAACCAGGCAGCAGGGATCTTTTACTTCCCCTAGCATGGACACCAGGCAGAAGGGATCTTTTACTTCCCAAGGCATGTGAACCAACAAGAAGGGATATTTTACTTCCCATGGCATCATAAAAAAATTAATATTTCTCCAGCAAAGATAACAGATAAACATTAAAATGTACACGACTAAATAATATCACAATGCTACATACAGTACACACTACTGAGAAAAATTAACTTTTGACATAAATCAAGGTCAACCGAGTGGAATCTGCTACTCATACAAATCTGCTACCTTTTGAGATCTCACTGGATCTCATGTTAGAGCCATCACTAGTCGGATATATCAGTGACTGGGAGTATAAATGTCCAACAAAGGTTTGCGAGAAATATTTTGGTATGGAACACTAGTCATATTACTAGTGGCAGACATCTGTTACTGTTGACGTAAACACGACATATTTCACATTATCGGACGAAAATGTACGCAACTAGTACCCCCACGATGTTTATATATGTAATGCATTGCATCTTGCCATACAGAAGAGGTTCCAAACACACTGTAGCAGATTTTTGTGATGGAAACTTTGTGAAAAAAGTTTTTGTTGTTTGATAATCATAAATAATTCACTCAAAACAACTTTTCTAACAATTTGTTTGCACTCACAATATATCAATGCCTTGAACAAAACTTTCTTCAGGTTTTTGTACAAATAGTGTATTCTATTAGGTACAGCAGATTCTCCCCAGACCAATCATACAAACTCACCGTTGGAGAACATCTGTGGCTTTCTGCTCCACCATCTCATCCTTGTTGAAGCGACTGCCGTTCGCCACACACGTCAGAGCTCGCACGACCGACTCCAACATCTACGTCAAAACAACACACACTCACTGCCCTGATGTCTTCATGCCACCAGACACTCACTGCCCTGATGTCTTCATGCCATCACACTCACTGCCCTGATGTCTTCATGCCATCAGACACTCACTGCCCTCATGTCTTCATGCCATCAGACACTCACTGCCCTCATGTCTTCATGCCATCAAACACTCACTGCCCTCATGTCTTCATGCCATCAGACACTCACTGCCCTCATGTCTTCATGCCATCAGACACTCACTGCTCTCATGTCTTCATGTCATCAGACACTAACTGCCCTCATGCCGTCAGACACTCACTGCCCTCGTGTCTTCATGCCATCATACTCACTGCCCTGATGTCTTCATGCCATCACACACTCACTGCCCTGATGTCTTTATGTCATCAGACACTCACTGCCCTGATGTCTTCATGCCATCACACACTCACTGCCCTCATGTCTTCATGCCATCACACACTCAATGCCCTCATGCTATCACACTCACTGACCTGATGTCTTCATGCCATCACACACTCACTGCCCTGATGTCTTTATGTCATCAGACACTCACTGCCCTGATGTCTTCATGCCATCACACACTCAATGCCCTCATGTCTTCATGCTATCACACTCACTGACCTGATGTCTTCATGCCACCACACTCACTGCCCTTATGTCTTCATGCCATCACACACTCACTGCCCTGATGTCTTCATGCCATCACACTCACTGCTCTCATGTCTTCATGCCACCACACTCACTGCCCTTATGTCTTCATGTCATCACACACTCACTGCCCTTATGTCTTCATGCCATCACACACTCACTGCCCTCATGTCATCAGACACTCACTGCCCTCATGTCTTCATGTCATCAGACACTCACTGCCCTCATGTCTTCATGCCATCACACTCACTGCTCTCATGTCTTCATACCATCACACACTCACTGCCCTGATGTATTCATGTCATCAGACACTCACTGCCCTGATGTCTTCATGCCATCAAACACTCACTGCCCTCATGTATTTTTGCCACCACACTCACTGCCCTGATGTTTTCATAACATCACACACTCACTGCCCTTATGTCTTTATGTCATCAGACACTCACTGTCCTGATGTCTTCATGCCATCACACACTCACTGCCCTGATGTCTTCATGCCATCACACGCTCACTGCCCTGATGTCTTCATGCCACCACACTCACTGCCCTGATGTCTTCATGCCATCACACACACACTGCCCTGATGTCTTCATGCCATCACACACACACTGCCCTGATGTCTTCATGCCATCACGCACTGCCCTGATGTCTTCATGCCATCACACACTCACTGCCCTGATGTTTTCATGCCATCACACACTCACTACCCTGTGTCTTCATACCATCAATTCCACTTTACATTCTTGCAATTATCTGCATCAAAGTGATATCCGAAATGTTTTTTGTATGGTGCTATAACATTCATCAAGTTAAGATATAATAATATATATGTATCCTTTTGAACAATTTATGTTGGTTCACATAATTTGGCCATGTGTTTACTATTATTATTACTAAAATATGTAAAGAATCACACTATATATAATTTTAAATATATTAAAATAAATGAAGTATGACATTAATAAAAGATGTCTAACTACAAATTCATAGTGTCCTCATTCACAGTTGGAATATTCCTCAGTGAAAATAAATTAGCTTAGAGGGATGAGTTTTTAGGATATTCTTCAACTAGTGAGTGTGTTTAAATCCAGCTTCTTCCATGTCAGGGAACTGGGGTACACATGCCCCTGCAAACAGCTACCAGTGTCACACCAATTAGCCCTTGCAGCAAATGCAAAGTACTCATTTATACAGCCAAATTGTATAAGGCAACACCATGTTACAAGACCATTAAATATTACTAATAACACACACAAATATTACTAATAACAGACATTTTATCAAATTGCTTCAGTATGTACAGTTTTTGCGTGATTATTCTAGATTAGGTGATGTACCAGAAAGAATTGTGGTATGACGCCAGAATGTACTGCAAGGAGTCTATCAAATTCAGTTACGGAAAATATTTTTAAAGGCAGAACACACAGACTGACTGGAACACTGGTGGTTGTGTTCAGGCGACCGCACAAAGCCTTCACTCCACCAAACTTGCGCAGGGCATCTCGCAACCTACAACATAAAAGGTAAAGGTAGCGCAGTATCCAGTCCTAGGGACTGCTCAAAGAGCTTTACACTTCACCCCGACAGACATTCCAATGCTATCTTGACTTCTCTCGGAAGCATTCAGCCAAGCAGTAATTACTGAGCGAAGACAATTTGTTCACACATATACCTCTGTTTGTAGCCAGGTACTCGTTTATACAGTAAAGTGAACTGTGGCAACATGGGGTGAACGAAATTGCCAAAGCTTTGACAGCAAGACGGTTTGATCCCTGGTTCTTGAGAGTGAAATGTTCTAATCACTACCCTATTGCGTCCCAACACACACCACAGTTGTGACTTCTCTGACGTAATAACTTTATATTTTACTGTACACATTTTAATTCTTTACACCAATTTTATGTACAGTTATAGAGCAATTAGTTAAACATTTTCAACACTGTTTAATTAGTTTATTTCTTGTTGCATGCACTAGCAAAACTACTCATGGGATGGGATAACTTTGTAGCTTGTAATGACTGTCATGATAACAATATTGACAAAATATCAGGATGCACAACATTATTACAAAACTATTCATCTATTCTTAGGTACTTGGTGCTGCCAGTCAATGGCTTCTCGGCTTCAAAATTGCGACATAATACTGACAGATATAGTAACATCTATTAATATGGAAGAAAGGAAGGTTTATGTAACAACAGTAGAAAACAGACACAACATTGCAAACCATTGTGCATAATAACTACGAAGAGTAATTCAACTAATTGCAGAAAGTGTAATAGTGGTGTGAATTTCGAAAAAATAATAGTGTTATGATTCCTTCCTGGGGTCATAGACGAACCCCTGAAAGTTTGGCACCTGAGATGCAAAGTGTCTAAGTTAGTTAGTAGGTTAACATACAAACTCTAGCTTGAATATAGTAAGATTGAAACTAATGCCATTCATTCTGCTGACGAAGGCCGCATGAAATTACTAAAATATTCAGATAATTCAACCATGTTTCTTGTGAGATAAACACGACATCAAATATATCATGTTGCTACATTTGAAGTTGGTCTGCTGCGCTAAAATCAGGCCCTGAGCTTACAGAAAACTGTCCACTTACTGCAAATGTTCTGCAAGTTTTTCGAGTGCTGTCACACACTTAGAGAGGGCAGCACTGTTGTCAGTGGTTGTGAGACATGAACACAATGACTCGATACACTGGCTGCTGATGACGTAAGGAATATCACTGGAAATAAACAAACATATTACAGAGCACCATCACATGTCATACATAGAAAATAGAACCGACACATATCTAGGGTTCAGTTCAGTTACAATTGTCAATTACACAACATCATAAAACTCAATTACAACACTTCCAAAAAATTACAATTACATCAGTAAAAAACAATTACAATTAGTGATCATCAATTGGTTGTGTTATAAAGGAACATTACATGCACCGTGAAACTTGCTTTAGCAGATACCTGTCCATAACGGACACCTGTCTATAATGGACACTTTGGAAAATCTCGAATTACTTCCAACCATTCGCCCTGTTGCTTGCAGACAGGTCAAAGTGCTTTGACAATCCCGAGAGTCGGGCTAGCTGAACCACAGCTGATACCCACTAAGTATGTATTCTGTGTCATACTATCTGCATAATGTCAAGAAGTATAAGAAATGTGCTCCAAATAACGCGAGCCTCTTGCCTAACCCAAGCGTAGGCTACCACCAGCTGTGTAAACTTTCACCACTTGGCTTCTCTTGGACATCAAAGCCGTTTCAGCTTGCCTTTCCATAACCATAACCCTGCTTTGTTTTAACAAAGCCTCAAAGTCTAACTATCACAAGTCATGCTCCAACCAAAATGAATGAACAAGGAGAAATCTGTTAATGTCCGACAGTGGACCATGTACAGTTCATTTCAATGATGTCACTTGGCAGATTAATCATTTGTTCATAGAATATCTAAGAATGTACAATACATATTACTGTTCATTCGTAGTGTCTTAGGTGAATTCATGCATTCTTGCAGCTAGGGTTGGCTAAAATAACAACAGTCAATTACAAAATCTCATATAAACTTAATTACAATCACATTGTTCAAAAAAATCAATTACAATTACACTGTAACAGGTTACACAGTTTACAATACAACTGAACCCTGTATAAACAGGAATAATGCAGGAATAAACGGGGGCAGGTTTCTACACAATTAAAGAGACTGAACAGTCAAGTGTTATTTAACTGAGTACAATGCATTGGTCGGCACAAATTAATACACATATCTTAAGCAATACATATCAACTCATGCACATACCTGTCTGTCAGCTCAGTGATAAGGCGACACACTGCGTCACATGCGATATCCAGCAACTTGTCACCATTGGTAACATGAGACTTTATGACTTGTGCGAGAATTCTCAGTGCTCCCCGCCTCAGTAGATCTGTTTGACACCTGTCAATTAAGTGACACGACTCGGATGATATTAGTGACAAAGCACAAGTTACAACACAGACGACACGACCAACAAGACACAAGTGGCAAGTGACACAACTGATAAGACAGCGGTGACACAAGTGACAGAATTGACAATATACAGGCAAGACAAATGAGGACACATGTGATAATGCAATCGATTAGTGATGTCAATATTTAAAACTCTGCAGGTGTATCAAGGGCAACCAGGATTTTGAGACATCATGACATGCATACATGATGGCATACATGACAGTGTGACATGACACGCAGCTGACACATGTTATCACGCAGAGATCTGAAGCAGTGTATACGACATAAGATGTGACTGCTCTGTCCCTGACTGATGTGTAGAGTTAACCTTTAGAATTCATGTTGTCTTACAATGGAGAGAATGTAGACTGCGAGACTTACACGTGATTGCTGGCGAGTAATCGGACGGCCCGACACAGAGGTTCACTGTCCCATTGTTCCATCTGTGACAACAGTGGACATGACGTTGACAGGTGACAATAACTATGTTTGTATTACCCATTATGTATGTTCATAGCAGGAGTTCTCAACCTGGTGTACATAATTATTACCCCAGAGGTTGCCCAGGGCGTATGTGGAAGTTGGCAGAAACTAAGATCAAATGCAATAATTCTGCCACTTTAATACTTGTTAAATCTGGAAAACAAATTAGATTTTCAATAATTTTATTTTGTACAGTTTGTAACAGGCATTCTGTTAGCATAACATAGATAAATAATCAGAGCAGGTGTGAAAAGAAAAACTGCAGCAAGATGGACAGAGAGTAAGCAGTAACTGCAGTAACTGTCTGACCACTGATTCCGGCCACTGACCTGGTCAAGCAGGACACAAATGGTGTTGATCACGCCGGCTTTGTCCATTGCCTCGCAATTCCTGCCAGAACAAACAGGGGGCTATTCTACATACAAATATTTTTTAGATCATAGGATTCAACATTACTGCTTTCAGGTGAGAAAAAAATAACCTTTTCTCTCTGTTTGGTGCCACTTTTTTTATGAAGTAGCTCACTTTTTGAAATAATTTTTTTATGGTAACATCAATCTATTTATTGCATTCTAGGAACGTCATTTGTAATGCTGCCTGGATCCAGTTTTCAAGGGTCTGTGCAGTTTTCAGTTTACCATTTACTCATGGTATGAGTTTACCACAGTTCCAGTATGGGAGACCAGGAGTTGTCTACTCTTGAAAGAGAATAGGGAGAGAGGAAACTTCTGAAATTGAGAAATGCACCAACAGAGAGTCAGGTCAATCACAAGCAACTACGTAACTTAATTTTTTTTATTTCAAGACAAGAAACTACAGAATTTGAGTTGGCCTCCTCTGTCAACACACACAATTAGACAATGGACATTATATACAGTCGAGTTTAGAATGCCAATTATGTGTTAATTTATTACTGATACCTAGTGTTTGACAGTTCTGGGTCTGATACCTAGTATTGTGATGGTTCCGGGTCTGGGAGGGTGTAGAATTGAGACCTGAGGTACCTATCGGGACACACTGTTTAAGTTCAAGACCCGAAACCATGACCGCACTAGTTATTTGCATGGTCTCAAGTGATTTCGCATTTTCTTGCATGTGTTCACTGCGAACTAGAATGGCAAATAAAACTGGTAAACCGTAAAAAAGAACACAGTGAATCTGCTAAAAATGAACAATGTTGAGCGGAGGAAGAGGACACTATCCACTTATCTATGAGATGTTGACACCTATGATAGATAGTCATGTTGAAAACTGTATTTGGTGTTTCTAGGGCCAGCTGTGGTAGTCTTAGCCGTGTGTTTCAAATGAACCACAAAACTGTGCAACTGTTATTTTTAGCACAGTCTATGGTTATCGTATTTTTTAGTCTGAAAAAATTATTTATCTGAAGTTGACAACAAGCTGTCACAAGTGAGGCTATAAGATAATCTGTTATCAAACGAATGATGGTCTTTACTGACCGTGTCACTAAGTCAATCCTCTTTGGTGCGGCACATGTAGATATTTACACAGAAGCAAAGAATAAAAAATTTATGAGTGACCTTGAAACATCAGTTAAAAGTCCCTCTTTAATTCATTCAGCTCGTCATGAATCAGGTGCGTTGATGTTCAAATGTCAAGTGCGTGAATATTTGAAATAATATACAGTCAGTTTAATAAGAGTGCATTGTTAAAATCATTGAAAGAATTGAGTTTTATTGCTAGATTGGGCAATATGTGAAAATTTGAATAGCCTTATGTATATAGCCATACTACTTTTGTCCTTTTTCCGAATTTTGACTGGATCCATTTAAAATTAATTTAACAGTTTGTTTGATGATCTCAGCAAAAAAAATATTTTTTACAAATGAGCTAACAGATCTTTGCAATGCGGATACAAGATATTTTCAATTTGTTCATGAAATGATTCTGAAACTGGACAAGCCAAAAAACTGAATTGAGGATGAACCTTTAATAACTGGCAAGCTATATATGGTAATAACGTCTAGCAAGTCACTCACCTGTCATTGTTCAATGCAAAGAATGTGATACTGGTGACAATGACACTGACAGCCGGGGGTGATGACAGGTAGACAAGAACATGGCAGAGACATTGGGCGATTCCTGCATCTCTCATGGCATCCTTTCGTCTACAGCACACACACACACATACACACTGATACTGACAGTGGTGTTTGTAAAAAGGTACGCGCTTTACGCTTCACCTCCAGGCAAACCTGTTCATTCCAACGACATCTCATTCAGCCATGCTTCAATTAATGTGCAGACTAGTTGTTCACATATCCACCCGTGTCTCTAGCCAGGTACTCATTTATACAGCTGAGTGAACTGTCTCTAGCCAAGTACTCATTTATACAGCTGAGTGAACTGTCTCTAGCCAGGTACTCATTTATACAGCTGAGTGAACTGGAGCAATGTGAAGTAAACAAAATTATCAAAGCTTTGAAACGGCAGCAAGAGGATTTAAAACCGCACCACCGTGTGCATCCTTGTTGGTGAGCTGTTATGCCCTCTATATGGTAATGACCTCCTTTGAAAAAAAAACCAAATCTATCAGCAAAATATACATTTTGACTCATACAAACATTATTGATTCTTACTGCATATGGGTGGAAGAAATTACTAAACCAAGCAGTAATTTAAGCAGTAATTTCTTAATATCAAATTTTAATGAAATGCAATGCAAAAAAGAAGGCAAAAAGCAAGGAAAAAAATTTGTTTTCTCCACCGAGGAACATTATAAAATAAATTTAAAATGCAGTTTTCATTTTACGTTGTAGTACAACTTTAATGGCACAACAAGATGTTGTGATGAAGACCGTATGAAGAAGAGAGGGTCAGCCCACCTTTGGTTAACTGCGACGAGATGCTGGACCTCCGTGGCCAGGCGGAGTGTCGCATCAGCATCCTGTGGGAGCAGAAAATATAATTAAACTGATTACTCAGCACAATAGAACAACCCTAATGGAAACACACTAATCCCCCAAACATTACCACATTTCTTCTCTTTCCTACTACAAAGCTCCCCCCCCAAATAAACGACAAAATCTTCAACAGACTGAAGGTGGTTGTCACCTAGAACTAGAAGAAGAGTAGTTATTTCTTCATTCATTGCAATGTCCAACTGAAGTCAAACACAACATTTTAAATCAGTTTCATTATTATTTACTCTGTTACAGCTATTATAATATTATGACCTGCACACGTGCCATTTTGTTTGGGTTAAAATCACTGTTTTTCACTTGAAATTCTGTATAAATGCCATCTATCAGGCTACGATATACACCTACATTAAGTGTCACCATCTATCAGGCTACGATATACACCTACATCAGTGTCACCATCTATCAGGCTACGATATACACCTACATCAAGTGTTGCCATCTATCAGGCTACAATATACACCTACATCAAGTGTCAACATCTATCAGGCTACGATATACACCTACATCAAGTGTCACCATCTATCAGGCTACGATATACACCTACATCAAGTGTCACCATCTATCAGGCTACAATATACACCTACATCAAGTGTTGCCTGAAAGAATGTGGTTTAACAACTCTAGAGACAAGGAGGTTAAGAGGAGATCAGATTGAAGTTTTTAAGATATTGAATGGGTATGAAATTATTGATAGAAATATGTTTTTCTCACTCAAGAAGGATAGCAGAACTAGAGGACATGAGGTAAAATTAGTAAAGGATCAATGTAGATTGGACATCAGGAAGCACTCGTTCTCACAGAGGACAATAAATGAATGGAACAAATTGTCTACAGATTGTGTAACTGCTACCAGCGTGAATATGTTTAAAAACAAGGTTGACACATATATCAGGAGGGCGGGTTATAAGTAGGTGAACATTGTTGGACTCTCGATAAGCCAATGGCTTCCTTGTCCACTTGCCATCTGGGCCTTTGGCTTGGATGGCAAATCTTGTTAAATCTTGTTAAATCAGGCTACGATATACACCTACATCAAGTGTTGCCATCTATCAGGCTACGATATACACCTACATCAAGTGTCACCATCTATCAGGCTACGATATACACCTACATCAAGTGTCACCATCTATCAGGCTACGATATACACCTACATCAAGTGTTGTCATCTATCAGGCTACAATATACACCTACATCAAGTGTCACCATCTATCAGGCTACGATATACACCTACATCAAGTGTCACCATCTATCAGGCTACAATATACACCTACATCAAGTGTCACCATCTATCAGGCTACGATATACACCTACATCAAGTGTCACCATCTATCAGGCTACGATATACACCTACATCAAGTGTCACCATCTATCAGGCTACAATATACACCTACATCAAGTGTCACCATCTATCAGGCTACGATATACACCTACATCAGTGTCACCATCTATCAGGCTACGATATACACCTACATCAAGTGTTGCCATCTATCAGGCTACAATATACACCTACATCAAGTGTCAACATCTATCAGGCTACGATATACACCTACATCAAGTGTCACCATCTATCAGGCTACGATATACACCTACATCAAGTGTCACCATCTATCAGGCTACAATATACACCTACATCAAGTGTTGCCATCTATCAGGCTACGATATACACCTACATCAAGTGTTGCCATCTATCAGGCTACGATATACACCTACATCAAGTGTCACCATCTATCAGGCTACGATATACACCTACATCAAGTGTTGTCATCTATCAGGCTACAATATACACCTACATCAAGTGTCACCATCTATCAGGCTACGATATACACCTACATCAAGTGTCACCATCTATCAGGCTACAATATACACCTACATCAAGTGTCACCATCTATCAGGCTACGATATACACCTACATCAAGTGTCACCATCTATCAGGCTACGATATACACCTACATCAAGTGTCACCATCTATCAGGCTACAATATACACCTACATCAAGTGTCACCATCTATCAGGCTACAATATACACCTACATCAAGCGTCACCATCTATCAGGCTACAATATACACCTACATCAAGTGTTGCCATCTATCAGGCTACAATATACACCTACATCAAGTGTCACCATCTATCAGGCTACAATATACACCTACATCAAGGGTCACCATCTATCAGGCTACGATATACACCTACGTCAAGTGTCACCATCTATCAGGCTACAATATACACCTACATCAAGTGTCACCATCTATCAGGCTACCATATACACCTACATCAAGTGTCACCATCTATCAGGCTACGATATACACCTACATCAAGTGTCACCATCTATCAGGCTACAATATACACCAACATCAAGTGTTGCCACCTATCAGGCTACAATATACACCTACATCAAGTGTCACCACCTATCAGGCTACGATATACACCTACATCAAGTGTCACCATCTATCAGGCTACGATATACACCTACATCAAGTGTCACCATCTATCAGGCTATGATATACACCTACAGCAGGCAAAATCAGTTAGTCTCACCAGAAATATGCGTAACGATTTTTCTATAAATTTGAAACAAATCTGTTTTAATGGCCATATTAGTATGGTATGTGGCTGTATTAATACGGTATATGGCCATATTAATACGGGATATGACTGTATTAATATGGTATATAGCCATATTAATGGCCGTATTAACACGGTATATGGTCGTATTAATGGCTGTATTAATATGATATATGGCCGCATTTCTCCAGAAATCCCTATAATCTGTATAAGGGCAATCTGCACAAAAAGGAAAGTCTTGAAGCGTCATTAGTGCAGAAGTCAAAGGGGCAGAAGTAAGAAGTGAAGACTGAGGCTGGGCCAGAGGTGAACGGTCGAATTACAAGTTTCTAAACAAGAATAAGAAAACAAAAACAAACCTGCGATTTGAGGATCTGGGCACATAATGCTGGAATCTTGAGGAATCCGAGTTGCTCTGTTGAACTTGTGCCAGGAAACAGCTCCTGTCAATAACACAACCACATGCGAGATAAGTCGCTGTAGTAGGGGTATAAACTATTCAAAGATGGTGACCGTGTCACTTTAATCGCGTGATTTTCAATGGGCAATAACATACACACTTACATGCAGTGTTAGATAACATAAAATACACATGCTGTCGAATTGTGACCCCGATTCTTCTAAAGTTGAATAGTGGAATAGTTGCAGTGCCAGTCCACTAAATCGGCTGTGGCTTCGTTTGACATGAGTATTACTACAGGAGATCGAGTATCCTGGAAATTTGTAAGTAGTCTCACTCCATGTACACATACATTAAAATACAAAACGTAAATATATTATACACATAGCAGGAATTGTTTACCTAGACCACTCAAAAGTGAGTTATGAGAGACTATAAAACACAGCTTAAAAATATTATTAAAATGAAATGTACAATGAACAAATAATTAATACAAATATGATATAATACAAATATATGAATGCATGTACAAATAAATACATAAATTAATTAATACAAATATGACTGTGTAAAAAAAAAAAATATGCACAATTATTTTGTTGTATTATGTAATCTTATTTGTAATATTTTTCGTAGGGTACAGGCAGTTTTACTTATAACATTATCGGTGTACGAAAAATCGGTACTGATGGCATACATAGACGGCTTTTCACTAAACACACTTGTTTGTTACGTTTTGATAAATACATTGAAAGACAGATGCTGATAGTGACTGACAATCAGAAGCTGAATATTTACAAAGTTGTTGATAGCTGTGTACACCAATCACAAGTCAGATCATTTTTATATCTGATGTTTGGGAACTCAAATTGAAAGTTACTACCTTGCTTAGACATTTTGTTCATTGTCTCGGTGGCCCTAGGGTACACGTAGTAAATCTTGTAAACGATTCTGCGGCATATAAGATTCACCAAAGACATAGGTTTCTTTGTCTTGTGGCAAATACAAACACGCTACCTGTACAAGTGTTGAGGACGGCCTAGCGTAGCCATTGGCAACCAGGAATTGGCCCACCTCAAGGTCATATTCGTTACTTGTGTCATATAGTTTAATTGTGTAGCGGAATTGGCCACCAGAGCGCGCCTCTGTCTTCTGAAGCACCTACAGCGGAGACATTCGACCTTTCAATGTTAATGCTACATTAGACTAAATTATACAACACAGATTTATCATTGCTGTTATTTCATTTATTAAGCAGTAAGGTCACTAATAATTCCCAGGGGTATCTTCCTTGGCTACCCAGCACCACGTGGCCATGATCAAACGTGCAAGCATTTAATGGCATTTTTCAACATATTAAAAAAATTGCAATTGAACATTTTTAACTGAATGCATTTGTATTTCAAATACTTTATTAATACAAATGGTTCATAGCAGGCATGGGGCATATAAGTTGTAATATTTACTTTAGTTTATGGATGTTATCATTAGTTATCAGCTTACTGCCCTACCAGTTTATCGTCTAGGAGTTCCTGCCTGAATGACCAGCATTTCAGTGTCAGTCTAGCATTTGAACTTGCATCTTCTCACTGGCTGTAATTGCCAATGGATGACATGAAAATTTAACACCAAAAGCTGATTTTTTTATTAAATAAATTCTTTCAATAACATAAATTAAATGCATATCTTAAATATACTATATTAACTTATTGCTGGCACAGAACCATCAACTGATCCACAATAGAAATCTATGTGCATATAGTCCTAACGTATTGAAACATCAGACATTTGGTAGACAATACAGCATATCAACATCAACTTAATACATGAAAAGAATTTAAAAAGCAATTACAAAGTATAGCATATGAAATGTTTTAAGTATTTACATTTGCAGAAATGCAAAGTATTTGCATTTAACAAAAAAACATATCCTTTCAAGTATATCTGACCCCATGTCTGACCTATGTCCTTGACCCACTCACCTGCGCCATCAATGTCTTTGGGACATCATGATTGTCTCTAGTAATGTCCCAGAGAAAGTCTCCCACTCTATCTGTCCACTCGTCACCTGTAACATGTTCCTAATTAATAAACAATTTGATACATGGTAACATCGCTATGTGGAAATATTTACCAAACTTCTCTTATATACATTAGAAGTTAGCTAATAGGATACAGTTTAATATTTTGGGGTCTAACACGGGAATGTTAATACCTACTATCCACCTCTCAGGGACCACAATAATCACAGAGCAAAATGTGTAACTGCTGAATTACAATTGGCACAAAGATTGCTTCTGTAAGTCCTGTGTAACATGTTTAATGAGTCAATTAGTTTTTATAAAAACTTTCATTGATCAAAAAGATTTATTAAAATGGATAACCAATTTATCAAAATGGCAATGACACAGCCATGATGATTGTGGCAGGAACTACTCTCCAGGTGGATATGAACAGTACACGTTACACTCACCAGGTGGCTGTGCAGTACAAATTGCACTCACCAGATGGCTCCAGGTGGTACAGATTACACTCAATGGCTTGGAATGGAAAACCATGGAACTTCATGGGCAGGGACTGAATGTCAGCACGGCCCAGCCACTCCTGTTCCCCGGTGTCCACAAAGAACACATCAAACGTGTCATCGTCTCCCACAGCAACCACCTTGGCACGATACCACCTTCAACAGAAATGGATTAACACTGTGGTCTATGCAGCTAGCAGTATGCATGTGGAAGGCATGTTATCTTACCTCGTGCCCATCCAGGTTTCAGCATCCATTTTAAATAAATATATAAATAAAGTGGGTGTACATCCCTGCATTCACACATAAAATGACACTGACCTACATCATATTTCCTTGTCTCTAAGATGTACCTTAATATATTCGTAAATAGTTGACACTAACAATATTAGCCAGATCCAAACAATTAAAACTATGACTTCAAACAAATATACAATGAAGCTAAACACTATGAAGATGAAACTTTTTACTTAATACAAATCATTGCAAATATTTTAGTTCAATTGAGTTCTCTAAAGCATTTAAACCTGGAAATATATCCCTATCAATGTTCTGCATCAGTTGTCACGGTTTAGAGGCCTACTGAGATTCTTTACAAACAGTAATTAAAACAATTATACGAATGGTTATGTGCTAACAAATTATGTTTGAATGTCATAAAGACAAATGTATGTGTTTTGGCCCTGTAAACACAAACTACAAGGCAGACAATAGTATAAAAATAAACAATGAAATTATTAACCAGGTTGGCAAGTAAAAAAAAGAAGAGTTTGTGAAATTCCTAGGACTATAAACATTTAACATGGAAAGAACATATCAACATAATCAGCTCCAAAAAAAAATTATTCCAGAATTTAGAGACCTTAGTTACAAAAGCCACTTATTACAATGTGGTTTGAAAACACTAGAGACCAGGAGACTAAATAGAAGTGTTTAAAATAGTGAACGGTTATGAGGATGTTGATAGGAATATAGAAATATTAAACACAGATCAAAGTTTAAACACCTGTACATATCTTCATCGAGTGCAGTGCTTAAACCTAAGATGCTCAGAATGCAAATTTTTTTTATGAAATTATAAGCCATTTCTCGTCTTTAAGTCCTTTTACTGTTTCAAATTCTGTTTTATTAAGTCAAATTATGTTTGTATCCATGTATTACCATACATTTCTACTCATTTACAAATATTTTGATAGCACAAACTTCTCAGTTCGTTGCTGCATGTCACCAGCACCAGTGATCGACGACATGTAATTAATATTCTGGTTAAATACATTTATCCGGCTTGTAACCTAATGTAATCTAATTAGTTGTCTGACACTGGTTTTTACATTTGTGTTTACTATACATATGTAATTATGGTAAAATATAGTCTTTGGCCCAGTGTTTATCTAAATGACTGTTGAAATAGTACAATGATGGGCTGGTGAGGACTATTTATCTAAAGGACTGTTGAAATAGTATAGTGATGGGCTGGTGAGGACTATTTATCTAAAGGACTGTTGAAATAAGACAGTGATGGGCTGGTGATGACTATTTTGGTTGAGAAGTAACAATAGAGTAGTGAAAATTAATTTAAATGGTGTCACTGGAAGATGGCTTTAAGCCATGCGACAACCATATAACATAACATATTGAAATAGATATATTGTATATTTGTTTTCTGTACATGTTGTAAAATAAAGTTACTTACTCAAATATTTGTTGATGTTATAACTTATTTATTTTTAATGCATATTTGTATGTATATGGATTATTGTGTACAACAGTACAATTTGTGCATACAAACACCCCTTTTATATATACTCAATTATCAATCAATCGTTATTTTTAATACTTTTAACTTATTCATATTCTTAATGCATGTGTATTTATATAGTTTATTGCCCAAAATAAAAAGTATTCTATTCTATTCATATGCAAACATTCGTCTCATGTTTAATGTGGTCTTCAAAACATTAACATAAAATAATGACCTGAGCTAAAATAAAATTTATACAATTATAAATATTGAATCTCTTAAACTTGCTTGCAATAACATACGTACTGCTGGTCAGCTGTAAACCTTGCGAGGACGAGCAGACCACAATCTATGTGTTTCAACTCGGTGAATGACGACAGTTTGACATGTACATCAATGGCATCTGTCAGATCCAGCAACCTACAGGAAATAGTCAGGCATTCATGCAGGGATGGATACAATACTCAAGAGTATTGTGCAGACTTACTGACAAATTATTGCATTCGGCGCGGCCTGTGACAACAACAGGCATACGAGCCACCAGACTTGTTATATACTTTCGTCCCACCAAGTTACCATAATACCATAAAAGTATATCTGTTTAATTAAATACAAAATAACCAATGCTTCTATTACATCTTGTCTTATTACTGTTAGTAAATGTTGCAAAATATACAACATCATACAGCAGAGAAATATTGCAAAAGTATTTTCAATACTTTCAGGACAATGCACTACTGTATTGCAAGTATTTACAAAACTATTGCAAGCTTTGCAACTATCTTGATGTGTAGACATAACCATATTATAATAAGCCTTAAAATGAAACTAGCATGTAACATAAAGTTAAACAAATATTTCTGGATTGTTTCCCGTTGATAAATTTTCTAGCATACATGAACAACTACAACATTTGTGTATGATTAGTCAACAGAGGGCGCTACCTGTCCTTGTCTGCCGTCAGTTGGACATAGATGAAATCTGGATGCGCCACGGCCGAGACAAACACACTGACGGGCTCTGGGTCGTCAGGAAACGTAGCCATCTTAGGGTCCATGAACAGGCCTTGGGCCCTGAAATGAAGACACAGTGCTTGTGATTGCCACGCAAACAAAGAAAAGAAAAATTACCTGGTGTCATAGCTTAACAGATTTATAATCTCTCATTGATATATGTTTCATATTTTAATATTTTTAAATGCTATAATCTAAATGAAATTGCAAAAAATTTTGGATGTCGGGTCACTAATTTGACAAGTAATAATTTATTCTAGTGACTCACCATCAATTTATCTATGTATTGACATCACTTGTATTTGGTGAATAAATTATTATCGTTACTAAAATGTTATTGCCTTGAGATTGAAGTGATTGTTATTTGGGTGTACATCATACGAGGTGCAGTGAGAACTGGAGACACGTACGTGTAGGCTGTCTTGGCACTCAAGTCAGCCGGGTTGTCAGGCAGAGACAGCCTGCCCCGGCACGCAGCGTATAGCATGTGTAGGTGCTGCAACAACAACTACTGTAGGAACACACCAAGTCAACGAGGGCCACAATATCACGGCCAAAGATGTGACAGTGCTGGCCAGAGAAAAGCGGCACAGAAAAGCGATCAAGTTATGGGAGAGGCACCTGGCAAACAACCAAAACTAGGGTTACAACATTTCTGCGGTTTTCCTGGAACTACCGTCATGTGAAAACCACCTTCATGGTCACATGACATCGAAGATCGTATATACATACAAGTGGATTACATGAATACAACACATTGTGAAGAGCAATGCAATAAATAGGGCCATTAGTCAATCTAAGAGAACCCTAAAACAAACTTTACACCCACTTGATTTCGAGTGTTATCAAATACTGCATTAATTAAAGAATAATTTGAGAGACATCTGTATCACCTGCGGGTTTTCAATGGCCAGTTCATTCTGTAGTAGTTGAGTGCGGATACACGTCTCGTTGATAGTGACATTGATCGCCTGTAGGTGGCTCCTTTTTACCATTGGGTCGAGCCACAACGAACAGCCCAGACTATGCATACAGACACAAGCAGGTATATCAACAAATGTTGTTTTAGGAGGAAAAATATCTATAAATTTCTATATTGACATAGACCTGGGTTATGTTTCACTAAGATTCTTATGCACTCATCTCATAAGCATGATTTTGCCCCACAGCTTATGATTGAAAAAAATCTGTGTTTCACTTAGAATCCCTAAAAAATTCCTCAAATGCTGCTGTATTTGATGAGATAGCAATGGTTTAAAGATCTAACTATTCAACAATGGCCAAAGCGTTGGCCGATTAATTAATAACATTTATTTTAAGGTGACAGGCAGCAGTAGTTCAAAGCAAAACAAAAGTCATGGTTTTGGGCCTATGCACCTATGAGAGTTAATTAAAACACAACCTTTTGCAACAACAACCAAGAATATCATGCCAGTGGATTAGTAAGAAAACTTTGTTGAAAAAACTCTTTATTTCTTGGGCCACACCATACTGTTAGATAAGATATATTGGCCTTTGTTTGCTGAACTTAGCAGCTCTCGTGACTGAGAGTTTGCACTGTTTTGGTGTATATCCGTCGGCCATTTGTTCTTGGTCAAAGACACTTAATTAACTAGTCGCAGCCAGAGGCTCATTGTTCGCCCTGGTCAACATGCCAGCCGCCAGGATTTATCACAGTGGCAAACAGTGAGGTTTATTAACTCTTTTACATGCATTGCCCCAAAACCATGACTTCTGTTTCGTTTTAAGGCCTTACGAAAATTAACAATATCTGTTGTACCTGATGAGGTTTCAGGTAGTAGTGGCTAAACACATATATGCAACACAGTCTGCATCATCTGCTGTAGTCTATGACATACAACTCTCACCTGAGCACAATGTTTCCCTCGAGTTCCTGGCCTTCAATCAGCTCTGACACAAAAACACTGGCCTGGAAGCATGGTAACAGGGAGATAGAGTGCAATAGTTATGTCATTATTACCACAAACCATACAGTTAATAAATGTTGACGGATACGTCAATGTAGAAGTTCAAAGTTCTGTGAAGATTATACTCAAGATGACCGGTCATAGTAAACATAAGACATTACACAGCTATTATGTATAATTGCAGACACAAATACCATCGTTAATTGACAGCCAATACTGATAATACTTATCCTCAGAATAATGCTAAATGAAAATGTTAATCGTATAAAACGTGAGACAGACAGACAGCAGCCAGCCACCCAGACAGACAGACCCTAGAGATGGACACACCTTGTCTGTCCAGTTGATGTCGTTGTCGACGGGCCGAATGCGACAACAGAACAGCTCTATTCCCTGCAACATTCACCACTGGTATAAGCCACGATCCACCTACATGACCCACTATTTGTATGACATGTGATTTACAATTTCTTCCAAACTAATCACACTTCAATAAATATTGCATAATGTGATTCTGCAACAAGTTATCAAAAGTTTCACAATACGCAGTCTCCCGTTTTCATAGAACTCCAAGTTACCAAGATTGTGATAATCTCCCACTCTAATTCTTCCACTTAAGGTCTATTCCACTGCAGCAAATCTATTCCAAACCAAAATCTGCCTGATTCTTATTTCCGTTTTACATAATTCTGACTACACCTACTGAAGACGGAAGGATTACACTTCAAGAGAGGAGTGAATGTCTTCCTTAGTGCCTTGTTGAGGGACTAAACCAAGGTAGAGAACTACACAGAAACAACTAACAACATGCTATACAGTTCTTCACGCACTACTAGACAAGAACAATACACCGTTAACAAGATTTAAAAAGATTTGCCATCCAAGCCAAAGGCCCAGATGGCAAGTGGACAAGGAAGCCACTGGATCCAACAATCCAACACCTATCAACACAACCCCCATAATAATGATTAATGACTTAATTATTAGTATCAACTTACACGAGCCATTCACACAGAAGTGTAAGTAGAATATTAACTTACTCAGTGGCCAAATGAATAATTGAGGTGAGACAAGGTGCATCATTTGCAATAGGCTAGGACATGGGCGTGATATATTATTATTTATGAATCTTACTAACAAAAAACTGCATTCTAAGGATTGTTAAGGTAACTGAATCGCAAGATAATAATAATAATAATTAACCTCTATTGCACCTATATCCTCAGGAACCTGAGCTCAGAGGCGCAAAAAAACAGAATCATTAAGCATAATCGTGAACAGGGATGCGCAGTCATTATCAGAACGAGGGACAACCAAAGATTTATGGTGGAAATGTAATTTAGAATAAATGTGTATTGAATTTTTTTTCAGAAGGTAGTTATAGTTTGAGATGTTTCTAAAGTGATAGGGAGTTCATTCCCGACCCTAGGCACAGCGACAGAAAAAGCCTGTTTGCCCAAGTTAAGCTTAGTCTTAGGAACAATAAGTTGTTGTGAAATGGATGATCTGAGCTACCTACGGATATTTAAAGATGCAGGAGACTAGCCAAGTAGGGTGGTTGTTGTGTAGATAGAGCATGATAGGTATGAGTGGACAGCTTAAGATTGATTCGATAAGTAACAGGAAGCCAGTGTAACTGTTTAAGTAGTGGTGAAAAACGAGGCGTCCTGAGTACCACACATGCCAGACAATTTTGTACTTGTTGGAGTTTAGCTAAGTCTCTTTTAACAATGCTATTTAGTAGTGAGTTACAATAGTCAAGGCAGCTAATAATTAGTGCTGTTGATATTGTTTTAGCAGTAAAAATAAGAAATGGCTTGTCAATCTAACTAACTGTGTGCTTTTAATGAATTACTCAAACATGAATAATAATACTATACATTTTATTTGTCATAATTACAAGATTACACACTTAAATATATATCTGCGTGTGAACGAATACGAGATATTTCGTAAGTATGCACTTTCACAAGCAAAGGCTCTTTACTTGTGAAATAGCACATTAAATTCAAGAGAAAATTTCTTTCTACGTATATATATAACTTTCTATGTACCTGTTATTGGGTGGGTGTTTAATATGTTCCAAGTTCCCCCTTTAACTGTTCTCACATTACTCTTCTTATGTCAGAAAACACTGACCAAAGATCCAACACAAGACAAGCAAAAACCGAGAAACTGCGGACTTGGAACGAAAAAGAATGGCTGCAGATAGAACTGGATGGTGTCAACTGTTCTCTGTTTTGTCTGCCTGTCAGTAAATAAGTATGAACTAATCATTCTATCCTTGTAGCTGTGAATCACACATGGCTCATATTTCCTAGTCATGGACACCTTGTGTTGTCAAACAGTTCTACTGCATGAGTGGCCCACGTTGTTACATGGAGTGTGGGCTCTCAACAAGGTAGGCAGTCATTGTTACAGTGTTACTTTTTGTGTTACAGTGCCTAGTTATTTCTAAATGATGTTACAGAGTTCCTTGTTCCAATGCTGCATTAAATTGTTACACTGATGAGTCATAGTTACAATGTGTTCTGTGACAGGGATGTGGCGGTGGTCACGCTGGTAGTAGCTATCAGACCTGGGGCGGAAGTACTCAGTACTCGTGTACTCGAGTACATTTTTGAAGTACTCATACTCATATAACTTATAGGTCATGTATTTGATGAGTACATTATGAGTACATCTGAGTACTTTCTCAACATATCCTGTGAAAATGAATTTATTTGTAGTTAACAAAATGAAACTTTCCTGAAGTATATGAATGTTCAACTAATTTTTTTAAATACTTTGTTATTTGTTATTTGTGATTAATATGACTATGATACCACCGAGTCTCAGCACCTCCCGAGAAGGTTACCCCCCTTACCATCCCTACACCACCATGGTGGCATTCTCCCATGACCTATGATACCGAAAAAGGCAACAGGCAGCATCTTTTCCCAGTCAGAAACACCCAGTTAAGGAAACAATTGTAGACTACCAGTTCAGGCCATAATCCCTGTTTGTTTAATTAAGCCACCAGGATGTCCACAAAGCACCATTCATCAGTTAACCAATCAGTTAGCCATGGAATGCCTTTAATGTAGTCAGAACTGCCAGCTGAGTCTTCCTCTGTAGAAGTAAGGTGAATTAAATCAGACTGTCTGCAGCCCTACACCGTCATGATGGGGTGGTCACATGTTTGTGGGTGACCTTGTGGCGAAATGGCCCCACCTGTTTGTAATTAAATTTGTGTATTGGTGGTGGAATGTCTGTATTCTTTGCATTACATGTTCATGACGACTTCTTGATGTATATATGTTATCGTCATGCCTGTAGGAATGTGGGCTCTGAGAGACTTGCCGGATGGGGCTGTACATGTGTTTAGTTCCTGTCTGGTTTGCTTTGAGGAGCTCACATTCCTGTTAATGTGCTTCCCAAAGTGGCTGCGTGATAAGCAGTCCACTTTGCAATAAAACGTCATTTATTTGGCCCTTTTCAATCTCTACTACGTCAGACTTGTGTTGGTTATTGCATAAAGCACCATTCATCAGTTAACCAATCAGTTAGCCATGGAATGCCTTTAATGTAGTCAGAACTGCCAGCCGAGTCTTCCTCTGTAGAAGTAAGGTGAATTAAATCAGACTATCTGCAGCCCTACACCAGTATAAGTATAATCTGGTGCCAGTAGTCTTACTAAAAAGTACAAAGGGGATTTTGAGCCTGTTATATTGGCCTGTGCTAACCCTCTCAACAACCAGTAGTCTAAGAGCTGAAAATATAAATTGCAAACTTCTAATATAAACAGATTACAAATTGCAACACTGCCTTTGTGCACCAAAAGAAGACAAACTGAACTGATCTATCAGCATGTAGACTGGTCTCATGTGGTCTTTATTCAAAACAAGGAGAAACAAACTTTATTCAAATTGCCACACATCCCCTTTGTTGTAATTTGGACAAATCTTCTCACCTCTACCCCTTCAAATGATGTACATGTTTTTTTTTGGGGGGTTAATGTTTAGTCACTGGTAGACTAAATACAAAGATATTGGTTTAATGGGTATTATTATATCAAAGCGTGTGGTTTATGAATTGTTAACTGCAGTTAAGAAGGGAAAATTTATTTTATGAGTCATACCATGTCTGTATGTTTGTAAAAGGGAGGGGTTCATAAAAAGTAACCGTATGTTTGGGAATGGAAATGTCGTAAAAAAATGTACTTGTCCTTTTACTCGTACTCGTGAGAATGTACTCGTACTGAGCTTTTAGCAATGTAGTACTTGTACTCTTGAAAATGTTCTCGGCCCCAGGTCCGGCAGCTACACTGTGACAGGCATTGGGTGTTTACACCACATCTGTAATCAATTACAACTACTTTAATCATGATTACAATTGGATCATTCCACATGAAATCAACCAAGAAAAAGACAAAATATGCTCGACCCCTCCAATTTTAATTAAATTTGCTTGACATGTTGGACCTGTTCTGAAATTGATATATGCCAAACTACAGGCTTGTGAATGAAATAGTTTTAGAGTTATTGCATATTAATGATTAAAAAATGGCAATAAAATGTTGTTACATGTATGCAGACATAACTTTGGCTCTAATGGTGTTAAAGTACTGATATTGGTCTAAAATAAATCCAAGACATTGTCGTATTCACACAGCAGCTGCAAAAATATTTAGTTGAAAGGTCACTGACCTTGACCTTATCAACTAAAAATGAGCAAACCCCGATTAAGATCAAGTTTATCATTAGCAAGGTCATTGTATCAACAAGTTTCATAAAAAAATTACAGTGAGCTAATGATAAGATCTTGAAATACAGCAATTTGAGTTGATTTTTTTGCCATTTTCATGCAATTTCGCATTAACACTCTATATCATGTTACAGGTGGCTCCATCATGTGGCGGCACAGATACAAGCGCACTCGGCGAAATGTCATCTTCGTTCTTCTCTGCCTTGTTTTGTGGTTTATCAAAAACCATCACCCAGAGCCGTCTGACCCCCTGCGACACCCTCACGCTGCTGCCCCCACATACCACATTGACACGTCATTCCTTGCAGCACTACACCAGGTGGCAACACCAGACAAAGTTGTCATCCTCACCTACGTTGACTATATGGCAATAGAAATAGCAGAGAACTTCTATGAATCGTCACTCCGCAGACACGGCATAGACAACGTGATGTTTGTCACGTCGGACAAACACTGTGGTGACAAGATGGCCGCCCGTCAACTACCGTGTCATGTACATCATCGTGTTGATGGTGGCGATAATTCGAAAACACGTAATGATGACAACTCCGAGATCTTTCTGATGATTGCTACAGCGCTCGATGCAGGATACACCGTTCTGCATGCAGACATCGATGGGGTGTTTTTAAAAAACCCTTTTGATCACATCAAATGCACATACTGTGACATGGCGGTTATGCCTGACCTTGATCCTGGCTTCTTCTACGTATACCCCACACGCTCGAGCAGGCAACTCTTCAATTACATCACCGAGCTGGCACTGATGTACAAACAACTTCGACAACGTTTGCCTCAAATCGTCCGTGAAGTCAGCAATACTAAACACGACTTCAAACTAATGTGGCTGCCACAACATTCTTTCCAAGATGGTCACCTCTACTTTGAACTGGGCCTTCGAACTTACTATGGACAATATCCTTGTGCAAATTGTGTTGTCGTACAAAACAATGGGTTGCGCTCGGTGCCTGCAAAGATCTACCGACTCAAGGAGAACATGATGTGGGTGAAGGACACTGACGCTTACTACAGCAGCAAAACAAGAAAATACCTATTCTACAACAACCCCCTTGATGGGGCCATCTACAACACTGAGAAACTTGAGAAATCAGCACTGGCAAGTGCCCTGGCAATCGGCAAGGTCCTTAATCGCACGGTCATCCTTCCGCGATTCTACTGCACGTATAAACACGGACACTGTGGCCTCAATTCGCTTTACAACGTCACCACATTCGACGCAGTATTTGGAGGACTGTACCGCGAACACGTATTTCTCGGCAACGAGAAAGTTCCCGAAGTGATCCGCGAATCACAAACTCACGATTACATCATTGCTACGGCGATCGCAGAGATGGCCCTTAGACAAATACCGCTGTTGTTACCCTTCATACAACTTGTGCCAAGTAACCGCCGCCAGGGTGCCACATCAGACGAAATCCGACATTGGTTTGACGACATTGATGATAGTGTCCTATGCTTCCATTCTTTATATTCTGCATTTGACAGATTCACAGACGCTACCGTAAACACAGAGTTCAAACAGAAGTTGAAATGGGGCTTACAGTTGGCAGATTACTACCAGTAAACCGACATTGCTTTATAAAACACCTTATTTTCAGAAATACAAAACCTTTTGAAAGGAACTCAGGATAGAGGAAGCAATTCTTAAAGGATGAATTTACTCCCAGTTAAAAACCAATCCACGCAGTCTTTCTATTCTAGTTCTAACATAATAGAAAACATTTATTGCTGAATACAAAATACTACCATTACTTACTTATCCTCTTTGCACCTTAGTTGGTGCATAAGGCACCCTAGTTTGTGCATAAGGCACCCTAGTTGGTGCATAAGGCACCCTAGTTGGTGCATAAGGCACCCTAGTTGGTGCATAAGGCACCCTAGTTGGTGCATAAGGCACCCTAGTTGGTGCATAAGGCACCCTAGTTGGTGCATAAGGCACCCTAGTTGGTGCATAAGGCACCCTAGTTAGTGCATAAGGTATTTTCTATATTTCTTTCAATGATCAGGTATTTTCTAAAGCCATAAACTTATCAGCCTACTACCTGGACTTTTCTTGTTGTTTCAACAACAGCCTAGCCATTGTCTACAGCTTCCAGGCTGTTACCAACTTACCACACATGAAAACACAAACAGTTGGAATAACATTCAAACAAACCTTAATCTTTTATAAAGTTTGTAGTATTATATGAAATAGAAGTGTTAGACTATGATCTTATACTGTATGATCTATCACTATTATTATAATATTTTAACAAATCTCATCCATAATCTCTACTTACAATTACGAGAGAAAAACTTGACTATTACCTATTACTTATAAATTAATATTACTACATATTATGAAACTTGAGCTGCTTCATCATCATAACTATTTTTTCTCACTCAAGAAAGATAGTAGAACTAGAGGACATGAAGTAACATTAGTAAAGGATCAGTGTAGATTGGATGTCAGGAAGTACTCATTCTTACAGAGGACAATCAATGAATGGAACAAATTATCTACAGACTGTGTAACTGTTAGCAGCGTGAGTATGTTTAAAAACAAGGTTGACATATATCTCAGGGTGGCGGATTACACATAGATGAAAAAATGTTGGACTCTCGGTAAGCCAATGGCTTCCTTGTCTCCTTGCCATCTGGGCCTTTGTCTTGGATGACAATCTTGTTAAATCATCATCACCACCACCACTACCACCACAACCACCACCACCACCAACACTGACACTGCCACCGCCACTACCATCATCACCACAACCACCACCATCACCACCACCACCAGCACCACCACCATCACCACCACTACCACCACCAGGACCACCAATATCACCTCCTTCATCACCACCACCACCACCATCACCACCTCCATCACCACCACCACTACCAGCACCACCACCACCATCACCAGCACCACCACCAATACCACCACCATCATCACCACCACCACAACCACCTCCATCACCACCATCACCCACCATCACCATCATCCTCCATCACCACCTCCATCACCACCACCACCAGCAGCACCACCATCACCATCATCACACCTGTGCACCTAATGCCATAGCTTTCAGTATTCTCAGAGCCATTATATGGAGTCAGTATATTAAACTAACTTTCAGTAACACTTTTGTCGTGCAAAAAATAAACCATGTTCACACACAAACTATACTATAATTCATTATTTTGACGCATCATAATTAAGAAAACAAAAATACAATTTTCTATATATTGCATTTTTTTATTAAACAATTAAATATCTAATTTTATTCATAAATGACTGCGTCTCCGTGGACCAATCTTCTGTCCTTGTGACTAAGCTTTCTGATGACACCACGGTGGAGGGCTGCATTGAGAATGTGGACGAGACGGAATACAGGGATGAGGTTCAGAGAATGGTTGGCAGGTGTGCAGATAACAACCTCGAATTGAATATGTCAAAGACAAAAGAAATGATTGTTGATTTTCGCAGGAAGAAGACTCCCATCCGCCCTCATTCGTTAAATGGAGTGGAGGTTGAACAAGTTGAATCTTTCAAATTCCTTGGAACAATCTCAAGCGATCCCAGTTGGGACAAGAACACACTGTGCATCATAAAAAAGGCACAACAACCACAACAACCACAACAACGCCTGTACTTCCTGAGGCAGCTCAGGAGATTGGCATTGCACAGTTTTTCGATCACATTGGTTTGGCTGCGCCGTCCAGGAGAAACAGCAGCTAGAAGCCATTGTGAAGGGCGCATCCAGAATCTTTGGGAGCGAGTTGCCATCCTAGAGTCTATTTACCATGCTCGTTGTGCGTGTAAATCCAGGACCATTGCACGGGATACAACCCACCCAGCCAACCATTGCATGGGATACAACCCACCCAGCCAACCATTACAAGGGATACAACCCACCCAGCCAACCACATCTTTGAGCTTCTTCCCTCTGGTAAATCTACAGAAGCATCAAGACTAGAACCACAAGGCTTAAGAACAGTTTTTACCCGCAGACTGTGAGACACTTGTACGGAGATGTCTTCCTCGTGCATTTAAATCTGTCTTCTTCCAGTCTTCTGCCAGTCCTGTTCTTATGTTCCTATCTCGCCATGCCCATTTTACTCATCTAACTATATGTATGTATTTTTACTGTTTAAGGCGTCGCTTGGGTCTAAACACATTTTATTTTCTTATTTCATTATCACTGAACCTACAGAGCTGAAACTTTCACAGATTGCAAGTTCAGGTAAGAGTAATGCTGTGAATTGCTGTTTTTTCAGAAAGTTTCATACATATTTTCCCACGGTATGCAGCCATCTTGGATTGAATGTTGCGTGTGACTTATATCAGTAACCATTGGATTTAGAGGACTCAAATTTGGTGTGTAGTTACTCCACATAATCCCAATGAAAACAGTCAGTTGACTTTCCAAGTTTTCAAAAAACTTTTGTTTTCATGATTTTTTTTACATCTGAATGTATTTTTTCATCATGAAATTTTACATTGATGGTTCATTATATAAAATATAAATGTTTTCTAAAAAGTTACTACATAGTTTTCAAGAGCATTCTATCAAGAAACACTGTAGAAAGTTTCAAGTAATTCTGTCAAACAATAGCAGAGATAAGTGACACGGGAGGCAGTAGGTGTGAGGGAAAACATGTTTTTGAGAAAATCGTGTTCAAAGTTTATGTACATTGGCACATACATTTCAACATCTGAAAAGCAACCTAGATGATTGAAACTTTGCATACATATTACTGAATGTATAATCTACCAAAAGGCAAAGTTAAGAGTCATTGGCATTGTAAAATAAATTTCACACAAGTCCCGAGTACCCGACACCCATGTCCATCGTTGCCGACACAGCTGATCTCACCACGACAAATGGGACATTCGTCGCCTGAGTCCCATCGATACAGTCTGATGACAGAGTTGCATTGATGACCTTGTCGCAACTGGTGCAGAAAATCTCGAGGCCACACACCATGCCGAGGGTGCGGTCGACAGCTGGGGTGGAGAGTGTATGCTTCCTACACAATGTGCATAGCAGGTTCGCAACAAGTGATGGCAACACGGCACAGCGTATAAGTACTGTTGAAAGATCGCCATCAGCATCTGTCTCATCCTCAACCAGGAATCGCGGGACACCTATCTCCTCCAGAAGATCTGCATAACCAAACTTCCGTTCAGTGACAGACAGTCTCCGAGACGGATCAGCTGGTACTGTTGATGACCGCCTTGATGCCTGGAAAAATTACACAATATAAATGTATTTCATGAACAAAAAGTATCCAAGATATGTTCAACAACAAAAGCCCCCCCCCTTACTACGTATGCAGGGGTATGGCATTGAATGCAATTTATTTTATTGGCATTGCCATATTATACACACACACCCGCGCGCGTGTGTGTATATAGGCTATGTATACGATAATTACCAGGGCAAATTGTAGTAATATAATAAACCATAGTTACAACTCTGCTTCTGATGTGCCTGGATGGCCCCTGGGCCTGAATGTCAACACAACCACGAACATCAACAGCATGAACTAGATCAGCGTCAAATCGTTTATACAGTAATAGTTATGCCACAAAGGCGATGTTTAGATAAAACACAAGTGAACATATGAAATATCAGAATTAAACTTACACTGCGTGCCATTCTCGCTGGCACCATGGACGGTGATGGTCAAAGAAGACGAAGTTGTCGCCGCAGGTTCATTGGCGAATTCAACCCTCAATGCCTTCGCATCGCGCGCTAACTGCAACGATGCAAACTTTCGCTGCCTCCCAGTACCGTAACCGCCCACTCGCTTTCGACCAAACGGCATAATGTCGTTTTACAAAGCGATATAAATGAACGAAACTCATGGGATAAAAAAGTCGATCGAATCGAACGTAGCTGGTATTTCAAGCTGACGTCAGAGGATGGAAATTAGTATTAGAACCAATTAGAGCGCTTGATTTGAGGGAATCCGACATCACGTGGTGATGTCCGGCGAATCGTCGTGGCATTCCCCATTCCTTTGTCACCGAGATGGTTCAGAGGCGGTCATTTATAGTCGGAATTACTCGGATACTTCCGGGCACATTTTAAAACTGTTTGTACCATCATACAGAGCGAAAATGGGGCTTTCCCGTGATATGCACCATGTTGGAATGGCAGCGTTTTCCGGCATGCAATGGCTCGCGGAAAATCACCTAATGTCCCATTAGTCTCGGTTCATTTGACATAAACAAAGACTTAGCAATGATAGGCATCATACAAGACACGTTTTACGACAGAAACGTGTTTATTTCGACAGTGCAACTTACATGAATGGCAAGTTGAATAATATTTATACACGGAAATAGCAACAACTTGAAATTCATTTTATTGTCAAAAATCCGTCAAATCCGACCCGAGTCTCCCGTTAACTGTTTCCTATTATTATATTAATATTATCCTACCAAGTTAGTACTTTTATGCCTGGAGAAAGTGAGTGCTGTGTGTGGATGTGTGTAATTGGATGGCTGCTTCTGGGGTGGGTGGGTGGGTGTGTGAGTTCTTATGCCACAATGCCACAAATTCCTTGTTCATTGTTTTAAATGTTACTTGGCAATAAACTCTCTGAATCTGAATATATCATGAAGCAGCAAAGAATTTTGTGATGGCGAAATTTTTTTTCCGGCCCTGCCTGTTAGCCTTGTGTTTATTTGACTCAACATGTCGGCAAACGTCGTTTCCACTGAATTGACCAATCGAAAATCTTTGTCACAAATTATACAGTGAGCATAACATGACAACTTGTTTGACACCGGTATAACACTTGGCCATTGTGTTGTGTATGATGTCTGAAAAATCTGCGTATGGGCACGTTTTCTTGGCAGCGCTTCGTCATGTTTTGATGTTGAAGGCTCAGCTTTCCATTTCGCACTATCCATTTTCTAGTCAAAACAACGTGGACCACTTGACAGTGTGCGCTTGCACGATATCTGGGTCTTTGGCAGACAGTGCGCGCAACTCACGTGCAGCGGAGACATTGTGAGATTAGTTTTAATTTTCCCGATAGGTGGCACCACAATTTTCCCTCAATGAAATGTATTTGTCATTTTAAAATGCACGATTCCGTAACAAAATGCATTAAAGCGTATTTCCATATTTACCATTAGATTCTGTAACAAATACGTAAAAATACGGAGGGTGCACATGTCTGTATCATCAACAAGAACTGCAGTGGGAGTGATAGACTACAACCAAACAGGTGGCCACAGACACAGCGAGCTGGAGAGAGAGCAAAGAGCACTGCAGCCTTATGGGCCACTAGGCTCATAGAACATAGGTGAGTTGACACTTGCCTGGTATGGTACATCCGCCAGACAGGTCGGCAGGTCATAGAGGTGCTCTGTCTTGACAGTGTCACAGCCACCATTGTCCACAAACTCCACCTGCAGCATGTAACATGTCACACAGTAACTGTCCTGCTATGGTACAGTCTCAACAGTGTCACTCACAAACACAAGAGACAAGCCCCAAAGAATTTGTTGAGGGACAGCTTCCACAAAAATGTGGGACATTTGTTTTTTGTAACAGGATGCAGGACATCTGGCCATTGTTAGTACAATTATATAATAATTCTGTTGACCAATCTCTTTGAAATTTACGTTTTCTTTTCGGAGCATGTTTTTTAATGCCAGGTTCAGCCAATAACACAATGGGATTTATTACCCTGGTGTCCGTCGCAAATGGGAAAAACGCCCAGACCGCATTAAATATAATACATTTTTGGAGTACTCTACACCAACTGGATTAAAATGCTAGCATTGTAAAACATTACGTCAATTAAAAAAAATATGGGACATTTCCATTTTTATTGTGGGGCATCTGGTCAAAATGCAGGTTGCCCCATGGAATGCAAACAATGAAGCTGTCAATGTCTGCACACCGTCAATAATTCAAAGTGTGTCACAATATTACATCATTTACATATGTAATTCAGCTGTTTCCTTCTACCATTAGCTGCAAGCAGATATAACATGACATGTAGGATAGACATTGCACTCCAATTTACTCTTCTTTCAAACACTATGCAGACTTAAAAATGGAATTAGCTTTCTGCATTTTCCAAAACCATTCAACAATCTAGAGAAATGTTTGAAATGGACACGACAGTTTCATATTAATCATCCTACCCTATGTCCACAGTGGTGGACAGCTACTGACCTGTGCATACTCTGGTTGACCACTAATGCTTCGTCCTGACAACCTGGTCACCAACACTCTGTGAACAGACACGGGAGATGAAGACAAGGTCAGGTGATGTTGGAAAACAAGGTCAGGTCACAAGGTCAAATAACAAGATTAGGTCACAAACATGCTGTGTCAACTCCTCATAGAAAGTGTTGTCTACCTGTAGGTGTGCAGTTTATCTAGGAAAATGTGTGTTGTTGTCAAAGTAATGTTGTTTACATGTGGAAAGTGTGTGGTTTACCTATAGCAGGGTTCATACCTTTTCATTATAATATAATTCCAGGACATTTCCAGGTTATCAGACCTGCCAATATTTTATGAACAAAAAGCAGAAGATCTTCCTCTTACTGTAAAAAAAACACAGAAGACTTTTTGCTCGGAAAAACAACCAAATTTTATATTGAAAAAATGTGGAAAACAAAAATGTACAACAAAAAAGTGCGAACAATGCCAATGAAATAACAAACATGGCGTACAATTTAAAAGAACTGCTAAAACTAGCCACTGCCACTCGGGCTCATCCGGGATCAAATTTTTGCCAGTCCAAAATTTTTCAGAACATAACAAAATGGATGTGCGCGCTCGATCGCACGCTCGGTCGCGTGATCAAAAATGTAAGTATAATATTCATATATAATCAAGTTAACAATACGATAAAAAAATATATGTATATTTACTTACATAATCATTTGACTAAGTCTTAAAAGACGGGTAACTACCAATACATTTACCGGTACATATTGTGTGCATCATAAATAATAATCATTAATAATTAAAAATAACAACTGACAAACATAGATCGTCTTCTAACGTGAGTCCATTCAGTGCCTGGGAATACTGTACCACCCACAATTAAAACATCATAGCTCTGCAAATTATCATAAAAGTATGAATGAGGTATCATTTTGTTGGTTGCTAAGATATTATTTTCTATAATAGAATGATAATAACTACAACACATTATGTAATCATGGGAACATTACTATCTGAAATAAAAAATTTCATCACAACTGAAAGCAGATTTCAACCTGCTACCAAACAATTTTAGAGCGGCAGAATGTCCCTACATCCAGTGGTGAAAATGTAGCCAAAGATGTAAGCTATACAACAAAGCAAATATGAATCAAATACGTTGAACAGTTTTGTTTGCATCACGTTTTTTGTAGAACCATGTCAAACGTTGACGATTTTTAAAATGAGTATCAAAACACAAAGCAAATAATAAACATATTTCAATCTGCTACTAGATAATTTATGAGTTGCTGAATGTCCCTATATCCAGTGGGACAAATGTAGCCATATGTGTAAGCTTTAACATAAATTAAGCAAACATGAATCAAATATGTTGAGCAGTATTGTTTTTATTATGTTTTATGTAGAAACATGTAAAATCATTAAGTTCTGTTTGTTTTGGGTTTCCCCACACATGTCAAAGATGTGGAGTGGCAGATGGATACAATGTAATTACTGGTGGGCTGCCAGCTTCCAAGAAAATTATATTGGCTTGACCTATTTCTCACAGTCTGAATTTGCCTGTCAACTGAATTTGCCACACATTGTAGTTAGCATTGCGTTGGATAACGGGTATGTCGGATTCTAAAATCGACATGGACGGACTAGTCCATCCAAAATAAATCTTTACCCGTCCAAAAACGCACTTTACGCATTTTACCCGTCCAAAAAACGGGTGGACGGGTCTGTGGATGAGTCGATGCTGCCACAGTTCAGTGTCATTCCCACACTCTGGTCTTCGTGCCAATTTTATTTTCACTTCGGGTGGCGCTGCAATCACCGGGGAAATCGGAAAAAAGCGGAAGGTTTTCAAAGCATAGCGGAATAGCGGAAGGTTTTCTCAAAAACCCGAAAAAGCGGAAGATCTTCTGCCAAAAGCGGAAGACTTGGCAGGTCTGGGTTATATTATTTATAAATTCAAGGACACACCATACGTCCCCCAGAGAGATAAATAAACAGATGACACATTTTGTAGTGAAAACTTTAATAACGTGCAATTTCATGTAAGCACAACAGTGACAAAACTTAGTATGCCTTCAGCATAAATAAATGTATCTAATCATCAACCTGCAGAATTCATCTTGCGACAGTGGTCGCAACGATACAATGATATTTACATTCATTTCCTGTCATGGAATTCTGGAAGTAAATAAATCAAGGACTTTTTCCAGGACAGATAAAAAAGTGGCCCTTTTCCAGGTTTTACAGGTCCTGGAAGAAAACACTCAGAAATCCAGTACTTTCCAGGACACATAGGAACCCTGTATAGAAACTGCCACTTACACATGGAGCATGTTTTACCTTTTAAAATGTTGAAGGTGTGTGGTTTACCTGTGGAACGTGTGTTGTACGTCTTCAGCCGCATACAAAATGCCCTCTTTCAGGTGAGCTGTCAAAATTCAACACATTCAGTTATTCAGAAGCGATTTTCTAAGAAATCGTTTGTATGACAGCATTTATCTGAGCACCAATTTGTGTTCCCCAAAATTATGTTGTTTATAAAGAAAAATATTAATAAAATGTTTTCACCAAACATCAAGATTTCTTAATGCCTTGTCAAATGGTTGTATTGTTAGATGACAGACTTTCATTCCAATGTAGTAAAATCATTATTATCAAGAATGTGGAATACAGAACTGATGTACATTGATGCAAAGAATGTCCACTGCATCATGCCATACATGCATTGTAAAACATACATTTTAACATATAATTAACAATGATCAAGTGTGATCCCATTATGAAGAACACAAGAGCATTACCTAGGTAGTCATGACTATCGTCAATGACAATAATGGACATGGTCTGCGTAGTTCAGACAAACATCGACATTGTAGCGACGTAGGCATGTGGCATGTAAACATCATCAATTATGAGGAATACAAGTTATATAAATTTCGTAACTCCATAATTAATGTTGCAAACATTTTAACACAGCATAACCAACCACATCACACATTTACGCTACGTCCTGAGTCAAGCCTTCCTCACTGGCACTGCTATCGGCGGCACACTCGATGAGCGATAATTGGGCAATAGCTAATAGTCGCACATATCACGTTTTGATTCAAAGTTTGTTTCTTAGTATTTCCGAAATGTCATCAATAATAAATGATACATCATGTATTAATTATGTAAGAATGTCAATTCAATGTACCTCAGATGTGTGTATCAGCATTATAATTTTATTGCAATATTTCGTGCATAAAGAAGACAATAACAACGAATGCTATTTTGGAAACCTGCTTATCATTTCCCACGCTGGCATGAATGAATGCATAGTAAAGCTGACGTAATTTATAGTAGAAATTTGCTAATTAAAAATGTGATCGCTGATGACAGCGCCTTGGGAGAGGTCGGTAGGGAGTGGAAAACTACAGCTGTTGCCAATATAGTCACGGGAAAATTGGACTTACGACATTTTGTATGGGAAGGGACGGGGAACGTGCATCGTAATAGTGTAATGGAGGGCTAAATATCGTAAATGTATTAATTAATCGAAATTACACCCAAATCGTAATGGTTGGCATCTCTGCAGCTAAATTATGACGAGCAATGTGTCTAGACAGTTCACTCGTGCCACTCCTGAGTTGGGCTTTGATAAAAGGTCATGATGGATGCATTGGTTGCTGACTGGCCACTGCTTCAAAATCACGACCAACTGTCCTAATGCCACCTACACATTTGTAGCAACAAACTGGCCTCACTAATCGGTCTTGCAAGGGTGTTTATATGGCAGATTCTTGTATAATGTACCATGTGACACAGCATGTGCCGACCAGTTGGGCAGATAATCACTCGTGCCTTAAGTTTAATGGATGCGAGACCTGGAAGGTGAACAATGGCGACAACTGGACACATTCCAGTTCAAGCATCTAAGGAGGATCCTCAAACTTAGATGGATGTTGTGTCAAATAAAGATATGTGACCCACCGTAACAAAATGAGTCAGATGTCGGTAAACAGGAAACTTCGCAAATGCCATTTTTTTTATCAAACACTGGCTAATCCACCGATTTTGAGATTTTCCCTGAAAATGCTTCCTTAGTATTCATTTCAACGATTACCATAATTTCTACTGTATATTTAGTTATGTTTAGTGTATGTTAGTGTTATCTTTGAAGAGCTGTTCGATGTGTTCCGTTTAACTTCCGTAAAACAAAGCCAAAAATGCCAATAATTAATCGCTTTTTTGTCCGTAATTTGTGGATGGCTCCTCACAAATAAAGCATCGATGCAAAGCTTTGCGTCTCATCTTTCCATATATGGTCATCGAATTAACATATATTATGAATGTGTCGAATATGATTGTTTGATGCACGATGTGGAAGCTGAGACGCTGCTCTTTTCAAAGATACTAATAACTCTATATGTTCAAATTGGGACATGTGACTGATTTTGTTAAGGTGGGTCACATATTGTGAATAAAAACAGTTAAAGAAGATCAGCACAGAAGTCAAGATCAGAGGATAGAAGTGTACAGGACATATACTCAGAAAGAAAGAAGACACCAACTGACTGATGGCTTTAACATGGACACCGGAACGGAAACGGAAAGTGGATCGCCCAAAAACAACCTGGCAGAAAACTGTAAAAAAGAAAGACAAGATGATGGGTGGAAAACATGGACTGAAGTGAAACAGGTGGCTAAAGACAGAACAAGCTGGAGAAAGAGCACTGAAGCATTATGGGCCGTAGGGCCCAAAGAGGAGAGGTAAGTAGGTAAGCCTTCAGTAGTGCAGCAAGTCTGTGACTAGTCAGTGTAGACTCACCTGGCTCGTGGCGGTTGCTGGGTGAGGAGAACCACAAACTCATGTCAAACACAAGCTTGTGGTACGTGATGGCATGCGACGTCACCTCTCCTGCCCGACTCGTGCACTCCAAGAGGTGACCTATGTAGCAGCTGGCGTTGGTGACATACGTCACTAGCACCTACAACAACATATAAATGAGTACCTGACTATAGATATTGATGGATACGCATGTGCAGTAATTGAAACATGGCTGAATGTTTCCCAGAGAAGTTGGTGAATGAACAGGTCTGGCGGCGTGAAGTGTAACGTGCTTTGAGCAGTTCCATGGGCCGGATACAACACATACAACATTACTTATAGTGCCATGTCACTAGCACACAACATTACTTGTGGTGACATGTCACTAGCACACACAACATTACTTGTGGTGACATATCACTAGCACCCACAACATTACTTGTGGTGACATGTCACTAGCACACAAAACATTACTTGTGGTGACATGTCACTAGCACCCACAACATTACTTGTGGTAACATGTCACTAGCACACACAACATTACTTGTGGTGACATCACTAGCACCCACAACATTACTTGTGGTAACATGTCACTAGCACACACAACATTACTTGTGGTGACATGTCACTAGCACACACAACATTACTTGTGGTGACATGTCACTAGCACACACAACATTACTTGTGGGAACATGTCACTAGCACACACAACATTACTTGTGGTAACATGTCACTAGCACACACAACATTACTTGTGGTAACATGTCACTAGCACACACAACATTACTTGTGGTGACATGTCACTAGCACACATTACTTGTGGTGACGTGTCACTAGCACACACAACATTATTTGTGGTGCCATGTCACTAGCACACACAACATTACTTGTGGTGACATGTCACTAGCATACACATTACTTGTGGTGACATGTCACTAGCACACACACAACATTACTTGTGGTAACATGTCACTAGCACACACATTACTTGTGGTAACATGTCACTAGCACACACACATTATTTGTGGTGACATGTCACTAGCACACACAATACTTGTGGTGACATATCACTAGCACACACAACATTATTTGTGGTGACATGTCATTAGCACATATAACATTACTTGTGGTGCCATGCCACTAGCACATATAGCATTACTTTTGGTGAAATGCCACTGGCACATATAACATTACTTGTGGGTGACATGTCACCAGCACATACAATACTTGTGGTGACATAAATGTGTGGTGCTTTAGTGACAGGGATGTGACACTGACCTTGACATATCCTGTAGTGGGGACAGAGACGCGTCTCAGATGTTTGCCTGGAGCATCGACGCCTTCAAACACAATGTGACGCCCGCTACATCTCTTCTCATCCCTGCAACGCTTGGAAGTGTTAGATTACACAGCACTATTCGACTGCTCAAACAGGCAACACTTCTAATGGTATCTCGAGCATACAAGAGCTAAAGATGACCTCTGGATGACTAAATTCTCACACAAAATTGATCGTGCAAAATCACGAAATAGTCCACAACAGCTACGTATCCACGACATCGTCTCATAAACACAGATAGCAATCAACAAGTTTAATTCTGTCAATTTATTTCATGGTTTGACACGTTCAAAAATTTGCCCTAACCAGCCAAGCCAGCTTCAAAATCCATGACTTTTACAGCCACAGAAAAATTATTTCCAAACATCATAACTTTCCATAATGTCTCTCTGAACCAGACTGACCAATGACTGACCACAGTACACTAAACACAAGACAAACCTGCAGTAGCCAAAAGCCTTGAAGTAACCACACAGCGGCAACATGTGACTGAGACTCTTCCTCTCGACGTGTTGTGCTGCCATCTGGTGCAACGGTTGGGCCACGTCCGCATGGTTGCGTTCCAAGACCTTGATGATGTAAGGGGCCTGGGGACCACATTCCTCTGTCACCAGTAGATACGATATGCCCCGGACTTCGGCCTGCACAGACAGCGTACATAAGTACACACGTACTGTGGTTACTACAGAATAGACAATGTTACATTTCACAAATTTTTTTATGAATAAAGTTAACATGTGACTTAAAGGTGATTCCTCAATTCATCTTTTTTGTCTCAATTTAGAATCATTTCATGAAAAATCAAAACTATCTACTATCACTGCAACATGCTGGTTCGTTTGTACAAATTTTTTATTTAGTTTTGATGAAATCATGAAACTATTAAACTATTTTTGGCCGGATCCAATTAAATTTTGGCCAAGAAAGGATAAAAGTGGTCCAGCTCTATATATTATGACATAAAGCTGTAATACATACTTTCTCAAGTTACCTAATCTATTGATCAACGTTAACCTTTTCAATGATTTTAATAAAAGTATGCAGTTTTTATTTAACCGACAACGCATATTACTTAGACTATTCACACACTACAGATTTGAACGTCAACAAACTTGATTCATGATGGGTTAAATCAATTGGAGTGGGGGTTTTAATGTAAACTTAAAGCATATACTAACATGATAACAAAGGTTCTGTTAAAATCTATCTTACAGTTGTGTATAGCATCCGCTTTATTTTTGTTCAATTTCCAGTTGCCCAATCAGTTAATATGCCTGTTGATCATTTAGTGTTCCATGTATCAAAGCATACACACAGACGTGTACTCGTACAGTGGTGCGCACACACAAACATGTACTCGTACAGTAGTGCGCACACACAAACATGTACTCGTACAGTAGTGTGCACACACAAACATGTACTCGTACAGTAGTGTACACACACAAACATGTACTCGTACAGTAGTGTGCACACACAAACATGTACTCGTACAGTAGTGCGCACACACAAACATGTACTCGTACAGTGGTGCGCACACACAAACATGTACTCGTACAGTGGTGCGCACACACAAACATGTACTCGTACAGTGGTGCGCACACACAAACATGTACTCGTACAGTGGTGCGCACACACAAACGTACTCGTACAGTGGTGTGCACACACAAACATGTACTCGTACAGTAGTGTGCACACACAAACATGTACTCGTACAGTAGTGCGCACACACAAACATGTACTCGTACAGTAGTGTGCACACACAAACATACTCCCAATATTAATTACACTGAAACACTCAATAAATATTTTTTTTAATTATATAATGTAAACAGTCATAGGTTGCTCCTGTAACAGCGTAAGAGCCACTATGAATATTACGAGTCTATCACCACATTATTTCTAGTCTATGCACATGCATATTGTGTTTTCTTTGAAATATAACTTCTTAAGTGCAGAGCAGACATGGAGTCTACTATAGATGATGTGTTATTTATTGCCTCTTCTATTACTGTTACTGGGTCATTATTACTATTGCTGAATGTCAAATATGGTGCCCTGTTACTGATGTCATAGATTCACACCCCAACCCAATGGGGTAATTTGCCTGTTTCTGAAGTGATAAACTCATCAGCCTACCAGTCTTTTTACATTGTTTAAATAACGGCCTACTCAATGTCTGTCACCATCTAATGTTCAGTGCCTCTAACCAGACACCAGCTAACACACTAACTGTTGGGATAAGATACAAACAAACCCAGTTTGTTTGTGAAAGAATAAAAAAGAACACACTATTATCTATCTATAAAAAAAATCCTTTTTTCTGTTCGTACACTATTAATTTAATAAATTTTCATGCAACCATTTTTATTCTAAAAATATCTTGTGGTTCTTCCATCAAACATAACTCGTCCAGGTCTGAAAAAATCACTTATAAAATGTCATAACTTTGAAAGCCAAATTGTAAAAAAAATCAATGTAGCAGGGAAAGAGCACATACACATACACTTCTATTCCATTTCCATTCATAGCATAAGATAATAGCACAATATGATTGTAATTAACAAAATGTATTCCATCTTTTTTCATGTGCATGATTTATCCGAGTGTTGCATTGTGTGTAGATATGTTTTGCATTAGCATGGACCAATGTACATACACTGCGTATATGTAATGTTGGAAATAAATGTATTATCTATATAATACAACCATTTGTGGCTTTGTTTGTCTACTTGTTCCCTCATATCTCTGTCAGTTTTGCGTGCATGGGGGCTGACATTTTGTAGGCGTGCTAGGGGGCCACTGGGGACAGTTCTTACAGTTAAAATATTTCTAAATTCCCCAGGGGTGGGGATCCTATGAAGGAACTTATGTGGACGTTTGACATAGATTATGTAACTTGGAATACCCAGGTAATAGTAGTAGGACAATTGTTTGCTACACTATGCTTGTTTTCTACGATTGTTCTGAGTGCTCTACGTGAAATGTCTTCATAAGTTCCTTCATATGTTACGAACGATTCATGAAACCAGCAGATGTACATGATTTTTGGAGCGGGAAGTTCTCATTGCCACTGGCTTTGCACTACCAAAACTGGGCAGTGCAAGGAGTGATGAGTTACTGCAGTGGCTGCCTTCTATCCTGTTCAATGCTGGATAATTCAGCTAGTTATTATATAGTAACACTACAGTAGTTCCTGGCTGGCTTACATCGGCGTTACTGAAGGGCGGGACAAAGTTGTTGACCATACACCAGAGTCTGTGTCCAAACTCTGTCTGACTGGACGGCAGAGAGAAGTGAATGACGCAGCTGGCGTTTCTGATGGCCACCTCCTGCAGGGCTTCACCAGTGATCACTGCAAACAGAAACTGACCGCCATATTGTGGCTAGTTCTACGTCACCATCACTAACCATAGCTGTGCATGTTCCACAGGTCATGTTTTAAACTGACATGTCACAACATTGATGCCACAGTAATATCAGCAGTGCCTAGCAACTATGAATGGAGTTAATGCTACGATATTGTGCCGTGAGTGTCAGTGACTTATATTATAGCTCACTTCACTGTGCTATTTGGACTGCAAAAAAACAATATTTTAAAAGAATATATGAATGCACCTGCATAGAAAAAATGAGGGAAGAATTGTTGTTTAGCGGCGTAACTAATTTAGGTCAATCTATAGTTCCTGATTACTGTACTGCATAAAAAAGTTAAAAAATGAAGGGGAAAAATGCGTATTATACACGGAAAATTATGGTACAACAGATTTACTAGTATGACATGTCGACTGCACTAATATAAAAACAGATGAGTATTTTGAGTATTAACAGTATACACTGTTTTTATTTGTCTGACCCACAATGTTGCAGATGCATCTTGGGAAATCTTGAGGAGAACACGGGATTGAATTTAGTGGATTTTATATTTGTCTAAAGCGTGGAATATTGATCGGATAAGTATTATTATTGCGTGTATATTAAACATAAACTTACAAGAGTCCTTGTTTAGTCAATAGTTGCTGTTAAAATTTAGCTATAGGAGTAATTTAGGGTAGTTTATATTGTAGGTCTCCGAGGACTCGGTAGCGCGAGCGATAATTAAGGGTTGTTGTTTTCAGTTGATTGGGTACATAATACGAGACATAATATTATTGTAAATAATTTAGTACATATTATATATTGAAAACCTGAATATTTTGTTTTAGCAACATTTATTGTTAAAAGCTAGCCGTAGGTAGTAATTCAGTGTTATTTAAATAAGGTCACTGAAATTTTTTTAGCGCGAGCGATATTACGTTTTGTTAGTCCGCTGTTACATAGAAAGTAAGTTGCAAGGCAGTAGCTGTACATTTAATTAAGACATAAGTAACATACTATAAAGTGTGTATTACAACACAAAAACAGTCTTTGTGAAGACTACCTAGTAAAAATTTATTATAAACGGATTATAAACAAATACAAATTTAATTTCTAACATGGCGCCGTGCAAACGCCAAGTAAAGGCAAAACGTAATTTGATATGTTCTAGCTGCGACAGCTGGATAGACTTTGCAAAGTCCGGGTGTGTAAATTCGTGGGCGGAGGTGCAGGCGGATGATTTCCATTTCGTGTGTAGGGGGTGTACTACAGTGAAATATCTGCAGGAGCAGGTGATTGAGCTAAGGCGTATGATTTTGATGATGACAGGGCAGGGTGAGACAGAAGTGAGCAGAGGTGGTGAGAATGATGAGAGCAGAGGTGGTGAGACCGAGGAGAGCAGAGGTGGTGAGACCGAGGAGAGCAGAGGTGGTGAGACCGAGGAGAGCAGAGGTGGTGAGACCGAGGAGAACAAGGAGAGCAGTGGCAATGTGAGGGAGAAAGCTGGTAAGAAGAAGAAAGATGACAGAAGGCAGAGAATGCAACAAAAGAGAGGTAAGCGGGTGAGTGGAGAGGGATTGCCAGGTGGTAAGACAGTAAAGGTTGATGATATGAGAGAAAGGGGGCATACTAGTAGTGTGCAACAGGAAAGGAGCTTTGCTGATGTAGTATCACAGGGGAAAGCGAGGAAAGCCCGGGTATTTATGGGGGATTCCATCATTAGGAAAGTGGATAAAATTGTAAATAGAGGAGATGACATAACAGTATGCCTACCAGGGGCAAAAGTAGAGGATATAGCAGAGAAGGCAGGACAGGTCATGGGTGGTGGCACGGGAGGTGCTGTTCTCGTGCATGTGGGAACGAATAATGCAGATAAGGAGGGAACGTCAGCCATCATTGGTAAGTACAGGAGGTTGATCAAGACACTTAAAGAGGTACGAGTTCGGCAGATCGTATTGTCGGGGATATTACCAATAATGGGAGGCAGGGGTGAGGAATATAGGAACTGTAGAAGGATGGCGATCAACACACAGGTACAGAAGGTATGTATGGAGGAGGGAGTAGGCTTCGTAGACATGTGGTTAAACTTTGTGGGAAGAGGTGACTTTTTCATGAGAGATGGACTTCATCTGACAGGGAAGGGCGCTGCAGTTCTTGCGTGTGAGTTTGTCAGAGTTGTCGACGAGGGCACAGGTGCCATAGATTATTTAAACTAGATGCGCAGGGGGAACTGACAGAGAAAACTCAAAGGAGTACTACTACAAATACACATCCAAAGAAATGTTCACCAATAATTTCAGACAATGAACTTAAATGTGTATGCTTAAATGCCAGGAGCATAGTAAATAAAAAAAGTGAGTTAGACATTATGGTAGCAGATATTGATCCTCATGTAATAGGCATCACAGAATCATGGGCAAATGAAGATATAGTAGATGCTGAGTTAGCACTGACAGGCTATGTAATGTTTAGGAAGGATAGACGAGAAAGTAGGGGAGGTGGAGTAATTTTGTATATTAAAGAATCTATCCAAGCATATGAAATTACACTGAAAAGTGAAGCAGATAGTGTGGAAGCAATTTGGTGTAACATAGTTACCAGGAACTCAACATTAACAATAGGAGTAGTTTATCGTAGTCCTAACATAGGACAAGAGGAAGATGTAAAATTACAAAAGGCGATAAGGGAGGTGAGCAAGGGAGAATGTGTTATAATGGGTGATTTTAACCATGGCCATATACAATGGGAATCATTAGAGAGTGCTGGAGGTGACGACTATCAGTTTCTACTTCTAACACAGGATTGTTTCCTTACTCAACATGTCTTGGAACCAACCAGAGGTGGGAATGTGTTAGATTTAATTTTGTCTTCTCAAAATGAATTAGTTGACAATGTTAAAGTACACGAACCTTTGGGTTCAAGTGACCATAACCAAATCCATTTTAATATAAAAGTAAAAACAGGGAATACATATAAAAAACAATGGAGGAGGAACTTCAACAAAGGCAAATATAAAGTGATGAGAACATATCTAGCAAATATAGATTGGAATAACTTGCTGAAGAACAAGACAGCAACAGAATGCTGGACTTGTTTAAAATATGATATTGAGGGCATTATTGAGAAATTTATTCCATTAAGAAAACAAGGGAAAAGATCCAGGAAAAAACACCTGTCAAAAGAAGCTATTAGAAAAATTGCTCACAAACAGATGCTGTGGAAGGTCTATAAACACACTGGAAATGTAGAAGACTACACAAACTATAAAGAGGCACTTAACCTAGCTACAACTGAAATTAGAAAATCTAAAAGAACCTTTGAACAAAAATTGGCAGGTAATATAAAAAATGACAGCAAGAGTTTCTATGCTTATGTAAGGAGTAAACAGAAAGTTCGAGATAAGGTCGGACCACTGGAAAACAGCAGTGAAAACATAATTTCAGACGGGTTCCAAATGGCAGAGGTCCTGAATGAGTATTTCAGCTCAGTTTTTACCACAGAAGATATCAGCTCACTTCCAGTTCCATTGACTAAATTTGAGGGCAATAAATCAGAACATTTAGGGCAGTTATTTGTAACTCCTGAAATGATAGCAAAGAAAATTAAGAAGATGAAAGATAATAAATAAATCACCTGGACCACCAAAACTGCTAAAGGAAATTGTTGATCAAATTAGTACACCACTTGCAAACTTATTTAAATTGTCACTAGAAGAAGGAATAGTTCCTTCAGAATGGAAAGAAGCAAACATTACGCCGCTATTTATGAAGGGATCGAGGAAGAAGCCAGAAAATTACAGACCAGTGAGTTTAACATCAGTTGTATGTAAATTACTCGAAACATTAATTAGAGACCACATGGTGGAATTCCTCATAAAACATAAATTAATAAATACATCTCAACATGGATTCCTAAAAGCAAGGTCATGTCTAACCAATCTCTTATGTTTTTTAGAAGAAATTACAAAGTGGGTAGATGACGGGTCACCAGTGGATGTTGTCTACTTAGATTTTCAGAAAGCTTTCGATAAAGTGCCACATCAAAGATTGTTACTTAAACTAAAAGCCCATAGTATAGGCAATGATGTAATCAACTGGATAGAAATGTGGCTTACACACAGAAGACAGAGAGTAATAGTAGATGGTAAGATTTCAAACTGGAAATCTGTTTTGAGTGGGGTACCACAGGGATCAGTGTTAGGCCCTATACTGTTTTTAATATATATAAATGATTTGGAGGATGACATATCTAGCAAAGTACTCAAATTTGCAGATGACACAAAAGTATTCAGAAAGGTTACTAATGATACAGATAAACAAAGTTTACAGGATGATCTAGAAAAATTAGTTAAATGGTCAGAAAAATGGCAAATGTTATTCAATTTTGGGAAGTGTAAATGTATACACATAGGACATGGAAATATGGACGAGGCATATAAAATGGGGGATGCTGTACTAGGTAGAACCACACAAGAAAAGGATTTAGGAGTAAAATTTAATGCTGACATGAAAGTTTCAGAGCAATGTGGGATTGCTGCTTCGAAAGGAAATCAAATTCTAGGGCTAATTAGGAGAACTATCACGTATAAGGAGAAACATCTAATTGTACCCCTGTACAAAGCAATAGTTAGACCACATTTGGAATATTGTATTCAAGCATGGAGGCCATATCGTAAAAAAGACATAGATAAGCTAGAAAGAATACAACGAAGAGCAACTAAGATGATTCCAGAATTAAGAGACCTTAGTTACGAAAGTCGCTTATTACAATGTGGTTTGACAACACTAGAGACCAGGAGACTAAGAGGAGACCAAATAGAAGTGTTTAAAATAGTGAACGGTTATGAGGATGTTGATAGGAATATGTTCTTCAAACTTAAAGAAGGCAGTAGAACCAGAGGACACAAAGCAGCATTAGTTAAGGAGCAGTGTAGGTTGGACATGAGAAAGTACTCTTTCTCACAGAGGGTGATAAATGAATGGAACAAACTGCCAAATGATTGTGTTAATGCTAGTAGTGTGAATATGTTTAAAAATAGAATTGACAGATATCTGATAAGGGCGGGCTACACATAGATGAGAAAATTGTTGGACTCTCAATAAGCCAATGGCTTCCTTGTCAACTTGCCATCTGGAACTTGTTGTTCGAGATGGCAATCTTGTTAAATCTTGTTAAAAACCTAGATAAACATTCATGTGCCGCCACCCAAAGGATGACGATAATACTGAGTGTGGCTCCACCTAGCAGATGAGTAATGTCAGTGAATTACATGCAACCTGGTGAAACATTTTCTTCCGTGATTTAACCTGTTGTATGCAAGTGTTCAATAACATGTCCACAGTTACATACAACAACACCTTGATCAACATTTAACCCCCAATGTTAACAAACCCAGAACTGGCAGCGAGTTGGCCGAGTGATCGACATTCCAATCTCGCTGAACTCGTTCTACGTCCAGTGGCGCCATCTCATGGTGAACGAGCAGTGTGTACATGCTGCGGGACTGCAGTATCTGCAAGCATAAACCGACGCATGTGTTGTTGCAACACTTGACAGACACAGACTTGAATGTTGCACAGACACTACACCCAGTACACACACTGTTAGTTTACTTACTGTAATACTTACCCTCTTCGTGCCCAGGCACAAAAGGCTCGCACAAGATCTTGCCAGCTCCCTCTATCTCTCTATTGCCTAGATATCTCAACCCAACACCACTGGTTTTCCCCACTACACTGACAAGCTTCAGAAGCAAAGAGCTGCTTAACCACATATAAAGTGACACTTATCTAGTGCCACTATGTTACAATAACATAACCACATATAAAGTGACACTTATCTAGTGCCACTATGTTACAATAACATAACCACATATAAAGTGACACTTATCTAGTGCCACTATTTTACAATAACATAACCACATATAAAGTGACACTTATCTAGTGCCACTATGTTACAATAACATAACCACATATAAAGTGACATTATGTTACAACCTAACCACATATAAAATTACACTTATCTAGTGCCATTATGTTACAATAGCATAACCACATATAAAGTGACAATGATCTAATGCTATTATGTTAGAAATTAAGGCCTTTTTATCAGTGGCCACCAATTCAAAATGCTTCCCGCCGATTCAGTTAGCAAAAATGCGCAACTTATCGGACCCACCCCGCCGATTCATCCCGGCGGCCACGGCTGGGTGGGATCTGTATTAGTGATGCACATTACAGTACTTACTAATCTATGCTAATTCGATATAAAATACAATTGTGACAAACTACTTCTTCCTTGCCTGTGACAGATTGTTGCCAAGTCAAAGTTCGCACATGCAAGGGAAACCCCTGGCATTTGTAACATGGAAGCCTATTGGATGATTCACATTTAATGACATCAGTATCTTGGGGAATACCAGGGAAACACCAAAGCAAAGATGGCGGACGAAGTTGCGAGAATCGTAGTTCGACCATTTTTGAAGGATATTACACCAATTTACTTAATTCTGGTGATACTAAGGAGGCAGACAATCCGATTGACAATGTAATGTGCCAAGACATTGTGATTAATGTGATATTTGGCTGTGAAAGTGAACTTTGGAGGCTACAACTGGAACTGCTTATCGATTATGAACTGCTTAACCCCTTTTGTTTTGGTGCGCTGCCAAGCTTGGGTCTCTCAAGGGTTTTAGCGCAACATAAGTTTTTTATATATTATTATTTGAAGTGAATTGAGAACGGCATAGATTTTTGCCCACGATAGGCCCAGGGCAGTGCCAGTGCGTGTAAAATGTCAAACATAATGTTATTTTCAGCAATTGTAACTGTTTCACATTGAAATGTTAATTAAAATAGGCAATTTATTCAAAATAGAACTGGCCTTGTTAAAAAAAAATCTGGGCCAGTTCAATCTTTTGCTAATTTCAGACACTGTTAGTGTCATTCTTTTTTATAATTTTCATTCATACCTCATAGATCTGTTTGGCTTCACTGATGCGTTGTGTAAATACGACTGTCTTCCTTGGGTAGGCTGTGGTGTCCAGTAAACCCAGCAACTGACCAATTCTCTGGTCAGCACTGCACATGATGGCCATCTACAGAGTGACCACACATTGCACAGTAATTATGAAAGGTCCTGCCTCAATTCAAGTTTACAGCCCGTCTCATTTCACAAAACATTGAACCTATCTAGTATCCGTTACAACATGCTAGATGGTTTGTACAAATTTTGTATTTAGTTTTGGCAAAAAATCATCAAACAAACAAGTAAATAATTTTAGACCGGATCCGGTCAAAATGCAGCAAAAAAGGACAAAAGTTATTGATTATATTGTAAGTTATCCGATCTAATGATCAAAGTAAATTATTTTGATGATTTTTAATAAACCGACTGCACATATTAAACTATGTACACACTACCAATCTAATCAATGAACCTGCAACAGGCTAAATCAACTGAGGAGGATTTTTTAAGAACATGACGAGAACGTCACATGTAGAATTAGAACAATAATTAAATTATTAGTTACACGAAACAAACATGGATCTGGCTAGACATGACATCTAGAAACGTCTTGAAATTGAAGGATGCAGGCTAGATCTTATGTAGCATAAAATATGGTTAATAACGCACAACTAGACATGACAGGATTAGATAATCATAGTACATTGTGCAACAAAGATATTCAGTGAATGATAAGACACATTTGTAATACTTCTCTTTTTGTGCAACTAATGCCAGTTAACAAACAGACAGACAAACAGACAGACAGATGTTTTTTTATTTGGCTCAAATACGTATCACTAAACAAGTGAGTATGTACATACAAGTATAAGTAGTTAAAGTAGAAATATAACACAAATATCAAATAAGGGGCCAGGAGACTCCCATTAAGGCTAAGGACTAGCCGCTCTCACAGGAGCATCCTATGTACAATTAAGTACAACTTATAGATTAAATTCTATTCTATCTAATTCAATTCTAGGCTATACAACAGAAAAAACACATGAGTGATTTGTGTCTCAATTGGTCGAGCGAGACATGACAATGTGCCGTTAATTATTGTGTGGGTTTAGATGAACGACCTATTGACACACACTACTTCTGGCGTCAGCTTTGGTGACGTGTCACAACAGATGCACCTGCAGTCACTGATTGGCCACTGCATCAAAATCACTGCCGACGGTCAGCCAAATTGGACCTAGCCCCAATTCCATCAACACAATTGTAGCGACAAATCGGTCTCATGGGTTGTTTACACGACCAATTCTTGCACTGCGATGCCGCACGACAAATCAGACAAAAATCCCTCGTATAAACCTGCATACACAACAAGGACTGACCTGTCTGACTTGACCGAAGACGGCCGCCTCGGCCTGGGAGGAGATGACAACAAGGCTATCAGGCATGTACGTGCGCACGAAGCGCTCAATGCCTGCTGTCCACTGACTGGCGAAGAGTAAGAGCTGGTGGGGCAGGACGGTCCCTGATCCACGTCTCTTCAACACTGACGTGTAGATGGACATCACTTCCCGCACCTACATCATTTCCATGGCAACATCATTGTATTCATGGCCATGGCAACACTCTCAACTGAGATCGCTATTACATGCCTGTTTTTCTTCTGTTACTTTAATAACTCTTTTACAAATACTTTTTACGTAATATTTTAAATGATAAAACAATCCAACAAATCAAACTGGCAATGAACAGTGCTACAATGTTTATTTACAACACATTGAATAGGCACGTTGCCCAAATTTAGACAAGTTCAATGGTGCCTGTGGGCGGTCTATGTGGGAAAGGGTTAAATAGATTTAAATATTAACATATTATAGTTTAACATACATACCGGTTCACGTAGTTCTTCAGTAAGAATGTCAGCATCATCAAGAACCTGCAAAAGCAAAAACATTGAGATATATTATAATAATAATTATGAGTTGGAACATCTGCATTATATTTTATGCCATTGATGTATTCTACTTCAGAGCACCCTAACTGCAGGGCCTTAGCTTAGTCAAATATTTATGCCAATGATGTATTCTACTTCAGAGCACCCTAACTGCAGGGCCATAGCTTAGTCAAATATTTATGCCATTGATGTATTCTACTTCAGAGCACCCTAACTGCAGGGCCATAGCTTAGTCAAATATTTATGCCATTGATGTATTCTACTTCAGCGCACTCTAACTGCAGGGCCATAGCTTAGTCAAATATTTATGCCAATGATGTATTCTACTTCAGAGCACCCTAACTGCAGGGCCATAGCTTAGTCAAATATTTATGCCATTGATGTATTCTACTTCAGAGCACTCTAACTGCAGGGCCATAGCTTAGTCAAATATTTATGCCATTGATGTATTCTACTTCAGAGCACCCTAACTGCAGGGCCTTAGCTTAGTCAAATATTTTATGCCATTGATGTATTCTACTTCAGAGCACCCTAACTGCAGGGCCATAGCTTAGTCAAATATTTATGCCATTGATGTATTCTACTTCAGAGCACCCTAACTGCAGGGCCTTAGCTTAGTCAAATGTTTTATGCCATTGATGTATTCTACTTCAGAGCACCCTAACTGCAGGGCCTTAGCTTAGTCAAATATTTTATGCCATTGATGTATTCTACTTCAGCGCACTCTAACTGCAGGGCCATAGCTAGGTCAAATATTTATGCCAATGATGTATTCTACTTCAGAGCACCCTAACTGCAGGGCCATAGCTTAGTCAAATATTTATGCCATTGATGTATTCTACTTCAGAGCACTCTAACTGCAGGGCCATAGCTTAGTCAAATATTTATGCCATTGATGTATTCTACTTCAGAGCACCCTAACTGCAGGGCCTTAGCTTAGTCAAATATTTTATGCCATTGATGTATTCTACTTCAGAGCACCCTAACTGCAGGGCCTTAGCTTAGTCAAATATTTTATGCCATTGATGTATTCTACTTCAGAGCACCCTAACTGCAGGGCCTTAGCTTAGTCAAATATTTTATGCCATTGATGTATTCTACTTCAGAGCACCCTAACTGCAGGGCCATAGCTTAGTCAAATATTTATGCCATTGATGTATTCTACTTCAGAGCACCCTAACTGCAGGGCCATAGCTTAGTCAAATATTTTATGCCATTGATGTATTCTACTTCAGAGCACTCTAACTGCAGGGCCATAGCTTAGTCAAATATTTATGCCATTGATGTATTCTACTTCAGAGCACTCTAACTGCAGGGCCATAGCTTAGTCAAATATTTATGTCATTGATGTATTCTACTTCAGAGCACCCTAACTGCAGGGCCTTAGCTTAGTCAAATATTTTATGCCATTGATGTATTCTACTTCAGAGCACCCTAACTGCAGGGCTTTAGCTTAGTCAAATATTTTATGCCATTGATGTATTCTACTTCAGAGCACCCTAACTGCAGGGCCTTAGCTTAGTCAAATATTTTATGCCATTGATGTATTCTACTTCAGAGCACCCTAACTGCAGGGCCTTAGCTTAGTCAAATATTTTATGCCATTGATGTATTCTACTTCAGAGCACCCTAACTGCAGGGCCATAGCTTAGTCAAATATTTTATGCCATTGATGTATTCTACTTCAGAGCACCCTAACTGCAGGGCCTTAGCTTAGTCAAATATTTTATGCCATTGATGTATTCTACTTCAGAGCACTCTAACTGCAGGGCCTTAGCTTAGTCAAATATTTTATGCCATTGATGTATTCTACTTCAGAGCACTCTAACTGCAGGGCCATAGCTTAGTCAAATATTTTATGCCATTGATGTATTCTACTTCAGAGCACTCTAACTGCAGGGCCATAGCTTAGTCAAATATTTATGCCATTGATGTATTCTACTTCAGAGCACTCTAACTGCAGGGCAATAGCTTAGTCAAATATTTATGCCATTGATGTATTCTACTTCAGAGCACTCTAACTGCAGGGCCATAGCTTAGTCAAATATTTTATGCCATTGATGTATTCTACTTCAGAGCACTCTAACTGCAGGGCCATAGCTTAGTCAAATATTTTATGCCATTGATGTATTCTACTTCAGAGCACCCTAACTGCAGGGCCTTAGCTTAGTCAAATATTTTATGCCATTGATGTATTCTACTTCAGAGCACCCTAACTGCAGGGCCATAGCTTAGTCAAATATTTTATGCCATTGATGTATTCTACTTCAGAGCACTCTAACTGCAGGGCCATAGCTTAGTCAAATATTTATGCCATTGATGTATTCTACTTCAGAGCACCCTAACTGCAGGGCCTTAGCTTAGTCAAATATTTATGCCATTGATGTATTCTACTTCAGAGCACCCTAACTGCAGGGCCATAGCTTAGTCAAATATTTATGCCAATGATGTATTCTACTTCAGAGCACCCTAACTGCAGGGCCATAGCTTAGTCAAATATTTATGCCATTGATGTATTCTACTTCAGAGCACTCTAACTGCAGGGCCATAGCTTAGTCAAATATTTATGCCATTGATGTATTCTACTTCAGAGCACCCTAACTGCAGGGCCTTAGCTTAGTCAAATATTTTATGCCATTGATGTATTCTACTTCAGAGCACCCTAACTGCAGGGCTTTAGCTTAGTCAAATATTTTATGCCATTGATGTATTCTACTTCAGAGCACCCTAACTGCAGGGCCTTAGCTTAGTCAAATATTTTATGCCATTGATGTATTCTACTTCAGAGCACCCTAACTGCAGGGCCTTAGCTTAGTCAAATAGTTATGCCATTGATGTATTCTACTTCAGAGCACCCTAACTGCAGGGCCATAGCTTAGTCAAATATTTTATGCCATTGATGTATTCTACTTCAGAGCGCTCTAACTGCAGGGCCATAGCTTAGTCAAATATTTATGCCATTGATGTATTCTACTTCAGAGCACTCTAACTGCAGGGCCATAGCTTAGTCAAATATTTATGTCATTGATGTATTCTACTTCAGAGCACCCTAACTGCAGGGCCTTAGCTTAGTCAAATATTTATGCCAATGATGTATTCTACTTCAGAGCACTCTAACTGCAGGGCCTTAGCTTAGTCAAATATTTATGCCATTGATGTATTCTACTTCAGAGCACCCTAACTGCAGGGCCTTAGCTTAGTCAAATATTTTATGCCATTGATGTATTCTACTTCAGAGCACCCTAACTGCAGGGCCTTAGCTTAGTCAAATATTTTATGCCATTGATGTATTCTACTTCAGAGCACCCTAACTGCAGGGCCATAGCTTAGTCAAATATTTTATGCCATTGATGTATTCTACTTCAGAGCACCCTAACTGCAGGGCCATAGCTTAGTCAAATATTTTATGCCATTGATGTATTCTACTTCAGAGCACCCTAACTGCAGGGCCTTAGCTTAGTCAAATATTTTATGCCATTGATGTATTCTACTTCAGAGCACCCTAACTGCAGGGCCTTAGCTTAGTCAAATAGTTATGCCATTGATGTATTCTACTTCAGAGCACCCTAACTGCAGGGCCATAGCTTAGTCAAATATTTTATGCCATTGATGTATTCTACTTCAGAGCGCTCTAACTGCAGGGCCATAGCTTAGTCAAATATTTATGCCATTGATGTATTCTACTTCAGAGCACTCTAACTGCAGGGCCATAGCTTAGTCAAATATTTATGTCATTGATGTATTCTACTTCAGAGCACCCTAACTGCAGGGCCTTAGCTTAGTCAAATATTTTATGCCATTGATGTATTCTACTTCAGAGCACCCTAACTGCAGGGCTTTAGCTTAGTCAAATATTTTATGCCATTGATGTATTCTACTTCAGAGCACCCTAACTGCAGGGCCTTAGCTTAGTCAAATATTTTATGCCATTGATGTATTCTACTTCAGAGCACCCTAACTGCAGGGCCTTAGCTTAGTCAAATATTTTATGCCATTGATGTATTCTACTTCAGAGCACCCTAACTGCAGGGCCATAGCTTAGTCAAATATTTTATGCCATTGATGTATTCTACTTCAGAGCACCCTAACTGCAGGGCCTTAGCTTAGTCAAATATTTTATGCCATTGATGTATTCTACTTCAGAGCACTCTAACTGCAGGGCCTTAGCTTAGTCAAATATTTTATGCCATTGATGTATTCTACTTCAGAGCACTCTAACTGCAGGGCCATAGCTTAGTCAAATATTTATGCCATTGATGTATTCTACTTCAGAGCACCCTAACTGCAGGGCCTTAGCTTAGTCAAATATTTATGCCATTGATGTATTCTACTTCAGAGCACCCTAACTGCAGGGCCATAGCTTAGTCAAATATTTATGCCAATGATGTATTCTACTTCAGAGCACCCTAACTGCAGGGCCATAGCTTAGTCAAATATTTTATGCCATTGATGTATTCTACTTCAGAGCACTCTAACTGCAGGGCCATAGCTTAGTCAAATATTTTATGCCATTGATGTATTCTACTTCAGAGCACTCTAACTGCAGGGCCATAGCTTAGTCAAATATTTTATGCCATTGATGTATTCTACTTCAGAGCACCCTAACTGCAGGGCCATAGCTTAGTCAAATATTTATGCCATTGATGTATTCTACTTCAGAGCACTCTAACTGCAGGGCAATAGCTTAGTCAAATATTTATGCCATTGATGTATTCTACTTCAGAGCACTCTAACTGCAGGGCCATAGCTTAGTCAAATATTTTATGCCATTGATGTATTCTACTTCAGAGCACTCTAACTGCAGGGCCATAGCTTAGTCAAATATTTTATGCCATTGATGTATTCTACTTCAGAGCACCCTAACTGCAGGGCCTTAGCTTAGTCAAATATTTTATGCCATTGATGTATTCTACTTCAGAGCACCCTAACTGCAGGGCCATAGCTTAGTCAAATATTTTATGCCATTGATGTATTCTACTTCAGAGCACTCTAACTGCAGGGCCATAGCTTAGTCAAATATTTATGCCATTGATGTATTCTACTTCAGAGCACCCTAACTGCAGGGCCTTAGCTTAGTCAAATATTTATGCCATTGATGTATTCTACTTCAGAGCACCCTAACTGCAGGGCCATAGCTTAGTCAAATATTTATGCCAATGATGTATTCTACTTCAGAGCACCCTAACTGCAGGGCCATAGCTTAGTCAAATATTTTATGCCATTGATGTATTCTACTTCAGAGCACTCTAACTGCAGGGCCATAGCTTAGTCAAATATTTTATGCCATTGATGTATTCTACTTCAGAGCACTCTAACTGCAGGGCCATAGCTTAGTCAAATATTTTATGCCATTGATGTATTCTACTTCAGAGCACCCTAACTGCAGGGCCATAGCTTAGTCAAATATTTTATGCCATTGATGTATTCTACTTCAGAGCACCCTAACTGCAGGGCCTTAGCTTAGTCAAATATTTATGCCAATGATGTATTCTACTTCAGAGCACTCTAACTGCAGGGCCTTAGCTTAGTCAAATATTTATGCCAATGATGTATTCTACTTCAGAGCACTCTAACTGCAGGGCCATAGCTTAGTCAAATATTTATGCCAATGATGTATTCTACTTCAGAGCACCCTAACTGCAGGGCCATAGCTTAGTCAAATATTTTATGCCATTGATGTATTCTACTTCAGAGCACTCAAACTGCAGGGCCATAGCTTAGTCAAATATTTTATGCCATTGATGTATTCTACTTCAGAGCACCCTAACTGCAGGGAAATAGCTTAGTCAAATATGTTATGCCATTGATGTATTCTACTTCAGAGCACCCTAACTGCAGGGCCTTAGCTTAGTCAAATATTTTATGCCATTGATGTATTCTACTTCAGAGCACCCTAACTGCAGGGCCATAGCTTAGTCAAATATTTTATGCCATTGATGTATTCTACTTCAGAGCACTCTAACTGCAGGGCCATAGCTTAGTCAAATATTTATGCCATTGATGTATTCTACTTCAGAGCACCCTAACTGCAGGGCCATAGCTTAGTCAAATATTTATGCCAATGATGTATTCTACTTCAGAGCACCCTAACTGCAGGGCCATAGCTTAGTCAAATATTTATGCCAATGATGTATTCTACTTCAGAGCACTCTAACTGCAGGGCCATAGCTTAGTCAAATATTTATGTCATTTATGTATTCTACTTCAGAGCACCCTAACTGCAGGGCCTTAGCTTAGTCAAATATTTTATGCCATTGATGTATTCTACTTCAGAGCACCCTAACTGCAGGGCTTTAGCTTAGTCAAATATTTTATGTCATTGATGTATTCTACTTCAGAGCACCCTAACTGCAGGGCCTTAGCTTAGTCAAATATTTTATGCCATTGATGTATTCTACTTCAGAGCACCCTAACTGCAGGGCCTTAGCTTAGTCAAATATTTTATGCCATTGATGTATTCTACTTCAGAGCACCCTAACTGCAGGGCCATAGCTTAGTCAAATATTTTATGCCATTGATGTATTCTACTTCAGAGCACCCTAACTGCAGGGCCTTAGCTTAGTCAAATATTTTATGCCATTGATGTATTCTACTTCAGAGCACTCTAACTGCAGGGCCATAGCTTAGTCAAATATTTTATGCCATTGATGTATTCTACTTCAGAGCACTCTAACTGCAGGGCCATAGCTTAGTCAAATATTTATGCCATTGATGTATTCTACTTCAGAGCACTCTAACTGCAGGGCCATAGCTTAGTCAAATATTTATGCCATTGATGTATTCTACTTCAGAGCACTCTAACTGCAGGGCCATAGCTTAGTCAAATATTTTATGCCATTGATGTATTCTACTTCAGAGCACTCTAACTGCAGGGCCATAGCTTAGTCAAATATTTTATGCCATTGATGTATTCTACTTCAGAGCACCCTAACTGCAGGGCCTTAGCTTAGTCAAATATTTTATGCCATTGATGTATTCTACTTCAGAGCACCCTAACTGCAGGGCCATAGCTTAGTCAAATATTTTATGCCATTGATGTATTCTACTTCAGAGCACTCTAACTGCAGGGCCATAGCTTAGTCAAATATTTATGCCATTGATGTATTCTACTTCAGAGCACCCTAACTGCAGGGCCTTAGCTTAGTCAAATATTTATGCCATTGATGTATTCTACTTCAGAGCACCCTAACTGCAGGGCCATAGCTTAGTCAAATATTTATGCCAATGATGTATTCTACTTCAGAGCACCCTAACTGCAGGGCCATAGCTTAGTCAAATATTTTATGCCATTGATGTATTCTACTTCAGAGCACTCTAACTGCAGGGCCATAGCTTAGTCAAATATTTTATGCCATTGATGTATTCTACTTCAGAGCACTCTAACTGCAGGGCCATAGCTTAGTCAAATATTTTATGCCATTGATGTATTCTACTTCAGAGCACCCTAACTGCAGGGCCATAGCTTAGTCAAATATGTTATGCCATTGATGTATTCTACTTCAGAGCACCCTAACTGCAGGGCCTTAGCTTAGTCAAATATTTTATGCCATTGATGTATTCTACTTCAGAGCACCCTAACTGCAGGGCCATAGCTTAGTCAAATATTTTATGCCATTGATGTATTCTACTTCAGAGCACTCTAACTGCAGGGCCATAGCTTAGTCAAATATTTATGCCATTGATGTATTCTACTTCAGAGCACCCTAACTGCAGGGCCTTAGCTTAGTCAAATATTTATGCCATTGATGTATTCTACTTCAGAGCACCCTAACTGCAGGGCCATAGCTTAGTCAAATATTTATGCCAATGATGTATTCTACTTCAGAGCACCCTAACTGCAGGGCCATAGCTTAGTCAAATATTTTATGCCATTGATGTATTCTACTTCAGAGCACTCTAACTGCAGGGCCATAGCTTAGTCAAATATTTTATGCCATTGATGTATTCTACTTCAGAGCACTCTAACTGCAGGGCCATAGCTTAGTCAAATATTTTATGCCATTGATGTATTCTACTTCAGAGCACCCTAACTGCAGGGCCATAGCTTAGTCAAATATTTTATGCCATTGATGTATTCTACTTCAGAGCACCCTAACTGCAGGGCCTTAGCTTAGTCAAATATTTATGCCAATGATGTATTCTACTTCAGAGCACTCTAACTGCAGGGCCTTAGCTTAGTCAAATATTTATGCCAATGATGTATTCTACTTCAGAGCACTCTAACTGCAGGGCCATAGCTTAGTCAAATATTTATGCCAATGATGTATTCTACTTCAGAGCACCCTAACTGCAGGGCCATAGCTTAGTCAAATATTTTATGCCATTGATGTATTCTACTTCAGAGCACTCAAACTGCAGGGCCATAGCTTAGTCAAATATTTTATGCCATTGATGTATTCTACTTCAGAGCACCCTAACTGCAGGGCCTTAGCTTAGTCAAATATTTTATGCCATTGATGTATTCTACTTCAGAGCACCCTAACTGCAGGGCCATAGCTTAGTCAAATATTTTATGCCATTGATGTATTCTACTTCAGAGCACTCTAACTGCAGGGCCATAGCTTAGTCAAATATTTATGCCATTGATGTATTCTACTTCAGAGCACCCTAACTGCAGGGCCATAGCTTAGTCAAATATTTATGCCAATGATGTATTCTACTTCAGAGCACCCTAACTGCAGGGCCATAGCTTAGTCAAATATTTATGCCAATGATGTATTCTACTTCAGAGCACTCTAACTGCAGGGCCATAGCTTAGTCAAATATTTATGTCATTGATGTATTCTACTTCAGAGCACCCTAACTGCAGGGCCTTAGCTTAGTCAAATATTTTATGCCATTGATGTATTCTACTTCAGAGCACCCTAACTGCAGGGCTTTAGCTTAGTCAAATATTTTATGTCATTGATGTATTCTACTTCAGAGCACCCTAACTGCAGGGCCTTAGCTTAGTCAAATATTTTATGCCATTGATGTATTCTACTTCAGAGCACCCTAACTGCAGGGCCTTAGCTTAGTCAAATATTTTATGTCATTGATGTATTCTACTTCAGAGCACCCTAACTGCAGGGCCTTAGCTTAGTCAAATATTTTATGCCATTGATGTATTCTACTTCAGAGCACCCTAACTGCAGGGCCTTAGCTTAGTCAAATATTTTATGCCATTGATGTATTCTACTTCAGAGCACTCTAACTGCAGGGCCATAGCTTAGTCAAATATTTTATGCCATTGATGTATTCTACTTCAGAGCACTCTAACTGCAGGGCCATAGCTTAGTCAAATATTTATGCCATTGATGTATTCTACTTCAGAGCACTCTAACTGCAGGGCCATAGCTTAGTCAAATATTTATGCCATTGATGTATTCTACTTCAGAGCACTCTAACTGCAGGGCCATAGCTTAGTCAAATATTTTATGCCATTGATGTATTCTACTTCAGAGCACTCTAACTGCAGGGCCATAGCTTAGTCAAATATTTTATGCCATTGATGTATTCTACTTCAGAGCACCCTAACTGCAGGGCCTTAGCTTAGTCAAATATTTTATGCCATTGATGTATTCTACTTCAGAGCACCCTAACTGCAGGGCCATAGCTTAGTCAAATATTTTATGCCATTGATGTATTCTACTTCAGAGCACTCTAACTGCAGGGCCATAGCTTAGTCAAATATTTATGCCATTGATGTATTCTACTTCAGAGCACCCTAACTGCAGGGCCTTAGCTTAGTCAAATATTTATGCCATTGATGTATTCTACTTCAGAGCACCCTAACTGCAGGGCCATAGCTTAGTCAAATATTTATGCCAATGATGTATTCTACTTCAGAGCACCCTAACTGCAGGGCCATAGCTTAGTCAAATATTTTATGCCATTGATGTATTCTACTTCAGAGCACTCTAACTGCAGGGCCATAGCTTAGTCAAATATTTTATGCCATTGATGTATTCTACTTCAGAGCACTCTAACTGCAGGGCCATAGCTTAGTCAAATATTTTATGCCATTGATGTATTCTACTTCAGAGCACCCTAACTGCAGGGCCATAGCTTAGTCAAATATGTTATGCCATTGATGTATTCTACTTCAGAGCACCCTAACTGCAGGGCCTTAGCTTAGTCAAATATTTATGCCAATGATGTATTCTACTTCAGAGCACTCTAACTGCAGGGCCTTAGCTTAGTCAAATATTTATGCCAATGATGTATTCTACTTCAGAGCACTCTAACTGCAGGGCCATAGCTTAGTCAAATATTTATGCCAATGATGTATTCTACTTCAGAGCACCCTAACTGCAGGGCCATAGCTTAGTCAAATATTTTATGCCATTGATGTATTCTACTTCAGAGCACTCTAACTGCAGGGCCATAGCTTAGTCAAATATTTTATGCCATTGATGTATTCTACTTCAGAGCACTCTAACTGCAGGGAAATAGCTTAGTCAAATATTTTATGCCATTGATGTATTCTACTTCAGAGCACCCTAACTGCAGGGCCTTAGCTTAGTCAAATATTTTATGCCATTGATGTATTCTACTTCAGAGCACCCTAACTGCAGGGCCATAGCTTAGTCAAATATTTTATGCCATTGATGTATTCTACTTCAGAGCACTCTAACTGCAGGGCCATAGCTTAGTCAAATATTTATGCCATTTATGTATTCTACTTCAGAGCACCCTAACTGCAGGGCCATAGCTTAGTCAAATATTTATGCCAATGATGTATTCTACTTCAGAGCACCCTAACTGCAGGGCCATAGCTTAGTCAAATATTTTATGCCATTGATGTATTCTACTTCAGAGCACCCTAACTGCAGGGCCATAGCTTAGTCAAATATTTATGCCATTGATGTATTCTACTTCAGAGCACCCTAACTGCAGGGCCTTAGCTTAGTCAAATATTTATGCCAATGATGTATTCTACTTCAGAGCACCCTAACTGCAGGGCCATAGCTTAGTCAAATATTTATGCCAATGATGTATTCTACTTCAGAGCACTCTAACTGCAATGCCATAGCTTAGTCAAATATTTATGCCATTGATGTATTCTACTTCAGAGCACCCTAACTGCAGGGCCTTAGCTTAGTCAAATATTTATGCCATTGATGTATTCTACTTCAGAGCACCCTAACTGCAGGGCCTTAGCTTAGTCAAATATTTATGCCATTGATGTATTCTACTTCAGAGCACCCTAACTGCAGGGCCTTAGCTTAGTCAAATATTTATGCCGTTGATGTATTCTACTTCAGAGCACCCTAACTGCAGGGCCTTAGCTTAGTCAAATATTTATGCCGTTGATGTATTCTACTTCAGAGCACCCTAACTGCAGGGCCTTAGCTTAGTCAAATATTTATGCCGTTGATGTATTCTACTTCAGAGCACCCTAACTGCAGGGCCTTAGCTTAGTCAAATATTTATGCCATTGATGTATTCTACTTCAGAGCACCCTAACTGCAGGGCCTTAGCTTAGTCAAATATTTATGCCATTGATGTATTCTACTTCAGAGCACCCTAACTGCAGGGCCATAGCTTAGGCAAATATTTATGCCAATGATGTATTCTACTTCAGAGCACCCTAACTGCAGGGCCATAGCTTAGTCAAATATTTATGCCAATGATGTATTCTACTTCAGAGCACCCTAACTGCAGGGCCTTAGCTTAGTCAAATATTTATGCCATTGATGTATTCTACTTCAGAGCACCCTAACTGCAGGGCCATAGCTTAGTCAAATATTTATGCCAATGATGTATTCTACTTCAGAGCACCCTAACTGCAGGGCCTTAGCTTAGTCAAATATTTATGCCATTGATGTATTCTACTTCAGAGCACCCTAACTGCAGGGCCTTAGCTTAGTCAAATATTTATGCCATTGATGTATTCTACTTCAGAGCACCCTAACTGCAGGGCCATAGCTTAGTCAAATATTTATGCCATTGATGTATTCTACTTCAGAGCACCCTAACTGCAGGGCCTTAGCTTAGTCAAATATTTATGCAATTGATGTATTCTACTTCAGAGCACCCTAACTGCAGGGCCTTAGCTTAGTCAAATATTTATGCCAATGATGTATTCTACTTCAGAGCACCCTAACTGCAGGGCCTTAGCTTAGTCAAATATTTATGCCAATGATGTATTCTACTTCAGAGCACCCTAACTGCAGGGCCTTAGCTTAGTCAAATATTTATGCCATTGATGTATTCTACTTCAGAGCACCCTAACTGCAGGGCCTTAGCTTAGTCAAATATTTATGCCATTGATGTATTCTACTTCAGAGCACCCTAACTGCAGGGCCTTAGCTTAGTCAAATATTTATGCCATTGATGTATTCTACTTCAGAGCACCCTAACTACAGGGCCTTAGCTTAGTCAAATATTTATGCCAATGATGTATTCTACTTCAGAGCACCCTAACTGCAGGGCCTTAGCTTAGTCAAATATTTATGCCAATGATGTATTCTACTTCAGAGCACTCTAACTGCAGGGCCATAGCTTAGTCAAATATTTATGCCAATGATGTATTCTACTTCAGAGCACTCTAACTGCAGGGCCATAGCTTAGTCAAATATTTATGCCATTGATGTATTCTACTTCAGAGCACCCTAACTGCAGGGCCTTAGCTTAGTCAAATATTTATGCCATTGATGTATTCTACTTCAGAGCACCCTAACTGCAGGGCCTTAGCTTAGTCAAATATTTATGCCATTGATGTATTCTACTTCAGAGCACCCTAACTGCAGGGCCTTAGCTTAGTCAAATATTTATGCCATTGATGTATTCTACTTCAGAGCACCCTAACTACAGGGCCTTAGCTTAGTCAAATATTTATGCCAATGATGTATTCTACTTCAGAGCACTCTAACTGCAGGGCCTTAGCTTAGTCAAATATTTATGCCATTGATGTATTCTACTTCAGAGCACCCTAACTACAGGGCCTTAGCTTAGTCAAATATTTATGCCAATGATGTATTCTACTTCAGAGCACCCTAACTGCAGGGCCTTAGCTTAGTCAAATATTTATGCCATTGATGTATTCTACTTCAGAGCACCCTAACTACAGGGCCTTAGCTTAGTCAAATATTTATGCCAATGATGTATTCTACTTCAGAGCACTCTAACTGCAGGGCCTTAGCTTAGTCAAATATTTATGCCATTGATGTATTCTACTTCAGAGCACCCTAACTACAGGGCCTTAGCTTAGTCAAATATTTATGCCATTGATGTATTCTACTTCAGAGCACCCTAACTGCAGGGCCTTAGCTTAGTCAAATATTTATGCCATTGATGTATTCTACTTCAGAGCACCCTAACTGCAGGGCCTTAGCTTAGTCAAATATTTATGGCTCCGCTGTTACGGCGTAAAAGTTTAACTGTTTTCAACTGATCATATAAAAACCACACTTGCCTACACACAGCAACAAGGACAGTCCTTTTTATATAATTTTAAGAGGTTATATCCACTTTTCAGTGTTAAGGGGCCATATCCACAATAAAAAATAATTCCTCCAAACTTTCAATTTCTTTGATATTGTATATTCCCAAATAAATTTTTCCACTCTTTCAAATGGTTTTGATTTTAAAAATAATATTTTGATGTGAACTCTAAGAAAGTGTTTATCTTTTCTCATGCTAGTGACCTCTACTGGTTGACAGGATGTAAACCATTAATGTGTTTCTTGCCCCAAACATGAAATGATTACTGATGTTTGTGAACTGACCAGGTGACAGAGCCGGTCAAGTGTGGTGATGTTCTTGCTCAGCATGCGCTGTAAACTGCTCGGTGTGCACACGAGCAGCTCACAGCCATTGATCAGGTGAACCTGTCAAACACAACAGCACAAGCACTTAGTGACATCAATCTCTGTGCCTACGTTCTGAGATGGTCCCTGGGCAAACAGTGCACATAACACAAACAACAGTAATATAATTTACTTATAGAGTGGCCTATTCCTATATAGATCCCCTATCTACAGAAGAATCTCTTGAACAGAACAACTCTGAAATCCTCGTTCTTACTTACACTGTTTGTCACTCTCCCTCGTTCTGCCCTACACTGTTGGTCACCCTCCCTCATTCTGCCCTACACTGTTTGTCACCCTCCCTCATTCTGCCCTGCACTGTTTGTCACCCTCCCTCGTTCTGTCCTACACTGTTGGTCACCCTCCCTCGTTCTGTCCTACACTGTTTGTCACCCTCCCTCGTTCTGCCCTACACTGTTTGTCACCCTCCCTCGTTCTGTCCTACACTGTTTGTCACCCTCCCTCGTTCTGCCCTGCACTGTTTGCACCCTCCCTCATTCTGCCCTGCACTGTTGGTAACCCTCCCTTGTTCTGCCCAGCACTGTTTGTCACCCTCCCTCGTTCTGCTCAGAAAACCATGGGAACAGATGACCTTGAGTGTAAGAGATAATGTCCTTGACCTACCTCCAGCGTGTCTTCGGCGCCCCCGCCGTAGATGACCGAGGTGCGACACTTCTTGACATTGGCGAGGAAACAGTCACATATGTCAAACACGTCCACTGCTCGCTTCCACGATGAACAGATGACGATGCAGATAGGCTGGAGGCATACATGTCATTACAAACAATTAAAAGGGTAAGTTTTTACATAGCACATAATCCAGCCCTTAGGACCACTCGCCGAAAAATGCTAACTAAATGCTTGCGGTCACCTCTTTCTGTTCCATGTGGTCTCTTTGGCTGCGAAGACAACAAGTCAGCGAGCAATTCTGATTGCATTTACATAACGCATTTGTGTGCCCAGTGCTACTGTAAAACATTCGTGTGCCCAGTGCTACTGTAAAACATTCGTGTGCCCAGTGCTACTGTAAAACACGAAGAGGATAAACAAGTACTTATTTACACAGCTGAGCGACCTGAATTAATGTGAACACAGCAGCACAAGCTTCAAAACGACAGCAAGAGGGTCTGAACCCTGGTCTTCTAGATAGAGAGTCTGACGTTCTAACCTCAGAGCCACACAACAGTTACACAACCACTTGGCATATCACATCATGAGAGAGTTGGTCAAGTAGCACAGTGACTATGTTGGCAGCTTTCTTTCTGACAAGGACGGCCAGTGGAGGGGTCAAAACTGTTGACATGTCAAAGATAACAATAGAGAGACACATCAAAGACACACAGTGACATAGCATCATCATCACAAAGACTTCTGGTTCAACATAAATCGGAATAAGATTCGGCACAATGGGTGGCAGGACATAATTGACAAATTCCTTCATGAAAAATGTTTCGCTGCACAATTCACCACTTTTATCAGAAATGTTCCACCCATGCATCGGTCAAGAAAACTACTATAACATCATATGAATGAATTCTTGCCAGTGCTCTCGGACCAGTCATGTGACCACGACTGGTGAGACAGGTGGCACCACTTACCCCACTGCCGGCGGGAACCTCTTTATAGTTATCGGTCTGCAGCAACTCGTTGATCAGCGGAAGGAGATACGCAAAAGTTTTCCCACCCCTCCTAGGTGGCGCTACACCCACCATGCTGAGGCCGCGCATGATTGCGGGCCATGTGAAGCTCTGCATGATTCGAGGTCGCATGATCTCGAGACTGTAGAGGACCTACACAAAGAGAGTGACAGAATAAACTGCCAGCAGTCAACGTTGTGGGTTGACCCATCAAGCCATCGTCAAGCTGGTGTCAACCAACATCACAACTATTACAAAATCTTTATTACATTAATTTTATACATATATCAATATTTTTGAAATGTTCCAGTGGCTAGTAATATTATAATAACAAAATCATTTGTTTGATGAGAACCTAATAAATTAAATAAGTCAATTATGTTGATTAGAGAATGCAATTACACCGCAGTGAACAATTTTCATTATAATTACCACCACCACACCTGTTACGACTGTGAAGAAAGCAATCTTAAGAAACAGTTTAGAATTGAGCAGGCATTGCTGCCTTGCATCAGCAAGGTCAAGTGTTCAAATATCATGCTGCAGAAGTTTTATTTCTGCGTTTTCTGACACCTACTTTTCAACAAGTCACTGCCGCGAGGAGAGGCTCGAGAGGAAAAGTGCTATAAAAACAGTGCAGCATCCATCAGAAAACTAGGGATACAGGAGATCACAGGCAAGTAAGAGAAACTTATGCTCTTGCCAAGAAATGGTCCAGACACAAGCCCTTGATGGTACTTTTAAGGGAGAATAGTTTACCCAGAATGCACAATTCTTCACCATCAGTTTCCTGCCAAAATAAAGTTCCTCTGCTGGACTCACCCGTTTCACAAGCTCTACAAAGGGAACCTCGTCTAACTGCAACATAGGTCTAGGGGCCTGCCCGTGGACCAGGACCCCATAGTCTTCCGGTGACATTGTAGACGCGTTCTAGCAAAAAACAAAACAAAGTCGATACGGATCCACTGAATCACAGCAATTGCTTTTCTAACACACTCCAATAAGACTGTTGTAAGGTCAAATGCGTGAAGGCCTACCAACACTGAAACTGTCAAAAATTATCTTATTTCTGCTGATGACAAAAATATGCGCAGCCTGATTTGTTTGACAAAATTTACATTACCAAAGACAAGACAGTCAATGTCTTTGTAAGTTGCATTACAATAAACAATAAGAAATATATCTACAAATGAATCTGCATCCCAATCAAACATTTATAGTCTATAACGTCTGATCAAGATAATACTTTTTGAAAGTTGTTTGGACAGGTAACATTGCCATTACTCAATGTAAAAATAAAACTTAAGAAAATTCTGTTTTGACTGGTTATGAAGTTTCGCTTGTTTAAAAAAATAAAATTTCTCTAACCTCTGTTGATGAATATTGCTGTGGAATGGGGGAATCTGACATCCGATGGAACCTGTAACACATTCAAATGAAATCTGTTTCACAGGTACACAGACAGAATCAAAATGAGGAGGAGAATAGATGTTTAATACTTCTTAAAAGTTAGGCCAATAATTACATTAACTGTACTAGTATGTTTATTTATTGTTGCAAAACAGATTTGCGATAACATTATACAGAATAAAACTGTGAACTGCATTATCAGATTGTGTAAATGTTAGCAGTGTGAATGTTTAAAAACAAAACTGACAAATATATCAGAAGGGTGGGTTACACATAGATGAAAAATTGTTGGACTCTTGGTAAGCTAGTGGCTTCCTTGTCTACTTGCCATCTGGGGTTTTGCTTTGGATGGTAGTCTTGTTAAAAATCTTGTTAAAAATCTTGTTAAATCATGGTAAAAATGACAGAATCATCAATCAAGTGGACTATCAGTGCTACAATGGAGCAGTAACCTCTGAGAAGTTTACGAAGGTAAACTACCTGGAAGTGGACTCATCCATTTCGGAATCGTAGCTGCGTCGTTCTGCTGCCTTCTTGATCACTGGCTGGGACGTCAGGCCACGATTGACGGGACTGAAGAGATACATCACACTGTTACTGCCCGCCAAGACAGCAAGGTATTGAGGACAAGAAAGTATTCTTATTATTGCAGTAAATGTTTTTCGGTATCTGAGAGTTAATTGTGCTAAATATTGTCGATTTAAGAAATAACATATCTATACATCTGATGTCATCAAAGTAACCCCACCATTTTGTTCTTCATAAAAATAACCCCACCATTTTGTTCTTCATTAAAGTAATCCCACCATTTTGTTCTTCATAAAAGTAACCCCACCATTTTGTTCTTCATAAAAGTAATCCCACCATTTTGTTCTTCATAAAAGTAACCCCACCATTTTGTTCTTCATAAAAGTAACCCCACCATGTTGTTCTTCATAAAAGTAACCCCACCATTTTGTTCTCATTATTCATTGACCTTTAAAAAATGCAGTGTTACTACCAAATATTGCCAAGCTGCAAGGTAATATGAGATGTGGGGTTTGTATTAAAACTGCATATTCAACTAATTTTGCCTATCACAAATATGAACAAAGATTTGCGATAGGCTAAATCAGTTGAGGAAGCAGTTTTATACAAACCCTACATCTCATATTGCCTTCACTTGTAGGCGTCCAAATATGTAGTGGGTAAATAGTTCATGTAACATCCAGTCGATTTAATTTTTTAAATGCCCATTTCTGTACAAATCATTGAAAAATTTTACTTCAATCGTTTGATCTGGTAAGGATCAAACTAGTGGATATCCAAAATGGTAAACACTGTGTGGGTCAATGCTGATCATGGGCGTGACTTCGATCCTCTCTCTGATCACATGACAAAGTTACGAAATTTCACCAAGTCGTGATTTTTCAACATTTCGATTTTCACTTCAGTTATTGCTTGATCAAGCATTAACTAATTTAATAGTTTGTCTGATGATTTCACAAAAACTAGTAAACTACAAACTAACAAAAGTTACACAAACGAGTTAACATGTTGCAGTGGATACTAGATAGGTTTGGTTTTTGGCAAAAAATAAATTTGAAATAAGACCACCAAAAAAATTTCATTGATTAAGCACCTTTAATTTTCCATTTTCCTTTACAATAAATGTTTTAAAAACGAGTCTTGAGAGTTACCTGCAAGTGGTGTCATCGGGATCAGAGTCAGAGCTGAGTCGTCCTGGAGACCTCTTGAGTATTGACTGCAGCTTCTTGGCTCGGCTGACAAGACTGAAACAATGTCTTCCATATGTCACCCAGAATAGTTCACATACACAGTAGGGCAACTAGGTCAGTTGTCTATAACAGCATAATTTAACTGCTTGGATTTAGTGCAAGAAACTGGTGGAGTTGCTGACTTTGATCACAGTACTTATGGGTGCTGACTTTGATCACAGTACATTAGCGTGCCGACTTTGATCACAGTACATTAGGGTGCCGACTTTGATCACAGTACATTAGGGTGCAGACTTTGATCACAGTTCATAAGAGTGCCAACTTTGATCACAGTACATTAGGGTGCTGACTTTGATCACAGTACATTAGGGTGCTGACTTTGATCAGGGTTGATAAGGGTGCCGACTTTGATCACTGTTCATAAGGGTGCTGGCTTCAAGGTTGTGTTGCACTGATATCTGAAGTACCACCTGGCAAGTACCACCTGGCAAGTACTACCTGGCAAGTACCACCTGGCAAGTACTACCTGGCAAGTACCACCTGGCAAGTACCACCTGGCAAGTACCACCTGGCAAGTACTACCTGGCAAGTACCACCTGGCAAGTACCACCTGGCAAGTACCACCTGGCAAGTACCACCTGGCAAGTACTACCTGGCAAGTACCACCTGGCAAGTACTACCTGGCAAGTACTACCTGGCAAGTACCACCTGGCAAGAACAAAGTTGCACTTAGGTCAATGTGAATTAATGACATCAGTTTTGTGTAGTGTCACACATCAGTGTTTTGAACATGACAGGTATGCTGATTAGATTACCTTGACTGCACATCATTAGTGTTTTGAACATATGCTGATTAGATTACCTTGACTGCACATCATCAGAATCGCTGAATCGCACTTTGGTTGTTGGTGACGGCACATTTCTACTTCCTTGGGGCAGTGCAGAGAAAGCGCCCTTCTGTTGAGCTGCCAGGAAATGTGTTGGCAGTCTAGCACGATGTGTCTTCACTGCCCCCTGTGCACTGTCTGGTGCCCTGTCAATCAATGTAGCATCACTTCTTTCGTGTGTGGCCACGACTGGATTTACTGTACGTCTCTCTGAATTGTAGATGGATCCAGCCGGCGGAGAATGGATCTCATTTCCACTGACTTGATGCAGTGTGGAGAAGGCACCCTTCTGCTGGGCTGCCAGAAAATGAGTTGGCAGCCTAGAACTGGGCATCTTCACTGCCCTCTGTCCACTTCCTGGTGCAGTGTCATTCAATGTAACGTCCACTTCATGCTCTGGACTAACCATATCGTCAGCTGATTGCCTCTCTGAATTATGGATGGATGCCGATGGCGGTGACCGGATGCCATTAAGCGGATTGGTTAACGCTGCATCCTGGGAATTGACCACACCCTTCGTGTAAGTTCCAACATTCCTGAGGCCCTGGAGTAGGGCTAAGCCTCGACCCTTAGCTATGGGGCTCACAGCCGGCATGTCTGGCCTCAATGGTTTGTGATGTTTATTTACCTGGGTCGCTACAGGTGGAAGAGGGGGGACTAAGTGTGGTGACTTCTGGAGTGTGGTTGACCTGGGGGATGTCACCAGCATGAGACTGTCACCCTGTCTGTCAATGAGACCTGGCGACATTTCAACGGCCACATTCATAGCAGTTCCTCGATCAAACATCACACTTGACATGGGAGACTTGTTGGTGTTTACAAGATCTGCATTGCTATTGTTGCTACCTTCTCCCGTGGTCAGTGGGAGGGTGGTGGATGCTTGGATGCCGCAACCAACGACGTCTACAGCTACACGTGACCCTGGTTGTGACCTGGGAGGTTCACATACATGGGTGCCATATCTCTTATCAACGAGTTTGTCGTTGAGGCAGATTCTCTCCCCGGTCAGTGTGTCCTTCATGTAGAGACGAATATGCAAACGTCCTTTGTCATCTGCTGTCATAAGCTCCACTTGTCTGTTCACAGAACCTGGACGAGAACCAAAGCTGAGCACCTACACAAGGAACATCTTGTTCTTGTATAACGCAGGACTGCTTTACATTGTACACCCCTGACAGACCTGTCCAAACTCTTACTACTACATTAATCCTAATCCATTACTATCACCATGATAACTATACATATTACAATTATTATACTAAGAGGAGACCTAATAAAAGTTTTAAAATATGGAATGGTTATGATCATAACTGTTATGAAGATGGTGAAATATTTTCCTCAAACTTCAAAAAGGCAGTAGAACCACAAGACACAAAGCAACATCAGACAATCGTTAGTGTTGAACCCTGGACATAGCACAAGAAAGAACCAAGTGGGTCCCCCTAGAGACCATCACTTACAGTCCCCCTGGAGACCATCAGTCACAGTCACCCTGGAGACCATCACTCAGTCCCCCTGGAGACCATCACTCACAGTCCCCCTGGAGACCATCACTCACAGTCCCCCTGGAGACCATCACTCACAGTCCCCCTGGAGACCATCAGTCACAGTCCCCCTGGAGACCATCACTCACAGTCCCTCTGGAGACCATCAGTCACAGTCCCCCTGGAGACCATCAGTCACAGTCCCCCTGGAGACCATCACTTACATTCCCCCTGGAGACCATCACTTACAGTCCCCCTGGAGACCATCACTCACACTGAGTCAGCGAGACTAGATTCATACTACAGTGTACCCTAAAGTCTACAGCTCCTACCTGTGACCAGTTTCTTCATGTAGTCTGTCGCTGATACGTCCCATTCTTTGCAGGGTCTGAAAATGCACACACAGTCTCTGGCTACACAGTTTCTAACCTGATTATCATCCATAATTAGAGCCGGTATATAACAATGTACATTTAGTTGGTTCCTTTAGTTCAGTACACTATTTTAGTTTTCTTGAGTAATGAAGTACAATTTTTACGTGTACTTTTACTTGTAACGAAGTACATTTCCGCCTGTCTAGGCAGCATCCCCGCCATTTGACTCATTTTCACTGGGCATTGTCATATATGCAAGCAGGATGCTACTGACTATCTCCTTATTTGGTTTTCGGCATTGTGCTATGTGCTGATGACGGTGGCAATGTTGGGACTAGAATGGTGGCACAGGTCAAGCGCCGAGGATGAAGGGTCAGCATACAAGGCTGGTGGATTTGACTGAATGTTGTGGAACTTTATTTGTCTTGTGGACTGCCTAGTTGTTTCTTGGTTGTTCCTGAGACTAACAAATTTAGTCAATAAATGCTGACATTTGGAAACATAGCTTTCTATTTGTTCTATCAATGCTGATTCGTGTTAGCAGACGTATCACACTTCAACTTCTATTATATATTACTAATGACACACAATAATCCCCTAAATCATTTACAGAAAATGCATTTTTATAAATTTGTAATCCGTAAAACTCTGGTAATATTAAAATCATGTCAATCAGGTTTACATTGTTACATCATGCATCACTCCTCCATGCAACAACAACAACCTTACATTTGTAATAACTTGCTTAATTTATTTGTAATGAAGGTATTTATAACGAAAAACATCGGATTTTTTTCGACAATATTTTAAATTCAAAATAAAATATATAATTTACTAAAATTACAAAAGCAAGATTGTTATTGCATAATATCAAGCTGTCTAGGTATGACACTGAAAGAATCGTGATTTTATCTGCCGTAGTAATGGCTGGGGACAATGCACAAGTGCAACATTTTCCCATTATGACAGCCATCTTGTTTGTTACCATGGCCAGGTGTTTGAATGAAAAAAGTTAAAATTTTTTTTACTCCCCTTGATCTACTCTCTTTCTTATTGGACAAATATGTTTGCCATAATTATCAATATAAAAAATACCCTTTACATCTGCCATATTTGGCCTTGAATGTTTCATACACAAATCATCTTTGGCGTACTGTGAGCTCACTCTGCCGATTGCCCAATCTGATGAAATGAGTTGATACATACTTGACATCTGTTGTTTCATTGTGGCGAATTAACATATCCAAATGTTGAGTGCATTGCTCCAGTCAATTATGAAAACGAATCATCCTTTTTCATATGTGATTTGTCGAGTTTAATTCAATTTAATAATGGACTATTGCAGTTTGTAAAAATACAACAACAGTATACCATAGTATTACTTGTACCAGCTCTCTCTGTAATCAGCAAAAATGACAGCGATATCAAGAAACATTACTACCACATCGATCTGCATCAATATATGTCTTGACATTAACTTGTTAGGGCCTCTGGCTCAGCCGAAATATTCACTGGGACATATTCATAATTTATAAATTACATAAGTGCACTCACTGCATTGAGGTTTGCATGTCAACGGGGGAGGTAACCATGGTTAGGGGTTGAATACCCCACAACACGCACTCCTTCGCCTGTGGGGGCATGCTCAGGAAAGGTGGTGGTGCCTCGCGCAACCTGGTGGAGAGAAAGAGAACTACACTGATGATCTCCAGCAAGACAGTCATGCAGCTAAATAAAGCAAGTCATTGCTGCCATATCGCACAAACTAAACCAACCGATGGAAACTATTTTGAACAGTCTTCCAATAAGAATGCACAGACCATTTCCAACATATTTTCCTAAACTTAAAAAGCGCTTACTTCTGGATTTGGCTATTCCTGTTTTCACAAACACTGTTGCCTAATTATACACCACAGACAATAAATAATGGATGTACAAAGTGTGGACCTCGGAACATAAATACATTCTGTAGAATATGACTTCAGAATTAGTGTCGCTAATAATGCTTATTCAACAAAAGGTATTCCATAAATTTATACAACGCTAAATACTCACCATTGTAAAGGAATCATCTCTTTGTCAGCGTAGTCAAGAAGGAAACAGCTACAGCAGATGTGAAGATACGTATTATCATTACAAAGTTGTATGATGGAAGAATGATTGTTAAAGTTACCTATCGAATAAAATTTAAACTGTCCACTCTTACATATTGTGCAGCCAACAAGTTTGGCCAGTCTCCTGCGTCTTTCAAATATCCTAATGCAGCTCAGATCATCTATCTCACAACTTTTTCTTTCTAAAACTAAACTTAACCTGGCCAAGTGCACTTTCTCTGTAGCTGCACCTAGAATCTGGAATTAATTCGTCACTTTAAAACCATATGAAACTATAGCTACCTTCTACAAATTTATCTACATATTTTTTCTAAATAGCATTTCCACATTAAATCCTTCATGGACACTCACTCTGATGGTGACTTCTGAGTGTTTTGTTCATGATATAATGCTTAACGATTCTGGTTTGTTATGCCTCTGAGCTTGGGTTCCTAAGGATTTAGGCACTACAGAAGTGTTATTATTATTATTATAAACAAATGGAAAATTTATTTGAAAGAATCACACCTTGCCATAGTTCCCCTTCTCATCACCATGACCTCTTGAACTCTGACACGGTACCATTTTTTATCTGATGGCCTGCGTCCTAAACATACCTACAAGAAGATCAGATACTGCAGAGATGTCACACATAAAACCTGTGCTATAAAACACACATTTACTTTACAAATAATACACTTATATTGTTTTTATACAACCTAGAATTGGTTAAATAAAATTTATTAAATAACGTCAGAGTTTCAAGTTCAACAACACCAACTATAAAAATTAAGAATATTAATTTTAAGACATAACCATTTCACAAAGTTATCAATTAGATAAATGTAAATGGGTTTTGCCATCACAATCATCACGTTGTCTAACAAATATATTTTGTAGCTATACAGTGACTTGGAGATTTCTGGGGTGATGAAACCTGTCCTGAGATATTATAATTAAATATAATTTTCAGACTTGCTCAATGTCATGTTCAGCCATATTCTGTTATTACACATCATCAGACTCACTTCTAGCTGCTTAACATCATGAAAACAAAACTGTTTAGCAGTAACATTGATAGATGCCAGTACAGAATAATTAATCTGAAGTTGTCTGATAAGGTTAACAAGGGCAAAACAGCTGGCAGTGGAGAAGGAAATCAAAAAGTTAAAATAGAAGTGGATTGGTCATACTCTAAGAAAACCTCACATGGAACCCCCAGCGAAAAGAAAAAGTGGACGGCCTAGAACACTTGGCGGTGAGAACACGAAGCAGACATTAAGAAGACGGGTTATATCTGGAACGAACTCAATAACACAGCATAAAACCAGATGCAGTGGAGAACTGTTGTTGATGGTCTATGCTCCCAGCAAGCGAAAGAGCCTAACCCAGGTTTGAATCCTCTTGCTGCCATTTCGAAGCTTTGGCAATTTCATTCATCCCATGTTGCCACAGTTCACTCAGCTGTATAAATGAGTACCTGGCTATAGACAGAGGTGGATGTTTGAAGGAAAAGTCTTCGTGCATTAATTGTAGCATGGCTGAATGCTTCCCAGAGAAGTCAAAATAGCGTTGGAATGAACAGGTCTGCCAGGGGGTGAAGTGTAAAGTGCTTTGAACAGTCCCAAAGACTGGATACCGCGCTATATAAAAACGTACCTTTTTTAAGGTGAGAAAAGCTTACCTGGCCCCTGACAGGGTTGGTGAGAGCTTCAACTTCTGACATGTCACTGTCAGCACTACACAGCTGTTGTATTTCAACTGACAAGTTGTGGAATTGTTCCGCTTCATTGCTCATGTCCACCCCTGGGGCCTCCTTGACCCACAACTGACTAGCGTCCACTACCTGTCAGAGATACTTACTGGCATTAAATGCAGTGATGCATTAGCCATATATAATGTGCAGTATATTAGTATAAGACTACAGGTTTATAAAGTATTAAAAATATGCATGGTGTTACTTACTAAAAAAACTTGCCTGCCAGCAGTGTAAATTCTGTAATGAGCAGCTTACAAGATTTTCAGGCATAACAACAAATGTATGTCCTGAATTCTTAGAACATATTGAGAATTATCTGCAATACAATCAATATATAGAAACAGAAAAAAAATCCAAAAATGTTCCCAATACACCTCAACAAACGTGTCTATAGATACCTTTAGGACCTGGACATTGACCAGCTCCATGACGACGTCTTTACTATTGTTGCTACTTGTGCTGTATGTAGATTTCTGAAAACAGAGTTGTACGTCATAGTTGTTGAAATTATTATCTATGGAATGCCTTGGAGCTCATGATCATAGCTTGCCTGGACAAACCCAATGGCTTCCCACCAAAAATCACTGTAACTTGTGTATGTGATGGTCTGGTAGTTTATCAACATAAACATTCACAATACAGTCATCAAAAACAGTCTCATACTGCCACTGGCTATGCAACTGAGCATGATAAAAAATTATTTTTAATGTGCCTTGCCCTCTGTAACTCCGTAACAGGGTAGGCATACACAAATGCCCCAGTAGGGGAAGGGTAGGTATACACAAATGCCTCAGTAGGGGAGGGGTAGGCATACACAAATGCCTCAGTACGGGAGGGGTAAGCATACACAAATGCCTCAGTAGGGGAGGGGTAGGTATACACAAATGCCTCAGTACGGGAGGGGTAGGCATACCCAAATGCCTCAGTAGGGGAGTACATCATGCTGCTTAAAAATCTTTATCATCTGACAGCTCAGATGCAAATTTGCACCAGAGTTAATTACATAAAATTTAAACACTGAAACAAAACAAACTTCGTTATGCATTAATCTGTGACATGCCATCTGCATAATCTTATCAAGAAGAAACGTGCTCCAAATAATTGATTGTCTTTGTGAGTACATTTAGTGGTCATTTCAGGGTAGGTGGAATATAACCATGAAGAAAATAATTAAGGTTTACTTCAGCCAGGATTGTTAACTAAAGTAAAGACTAAATTACGTGTCTGTCATGTAACTTTTGTTTATGTCCACCCTCGCCAGAAGAAAATGTTTATTACCCCAGTAATTTGCACAAGCCATGATAAAGCATTACCATGTAAGTTAGTCCTTGCTGACTACTGCATTTTATGCTTAATTTTAGTTTATCAAATAAACTTTAGTAAATTGGCATTGGTTTAGAAAAGCTCCATATAACCACTTGAACTGGATCATGCATAGGACAAGACGGGCAGACATTATATCATATAAACCGAGTAGACCTGGTCCTAGATCTAATCTTTCACATTCGGGACAATCCCACACAGACAGTGGAATCAACTACCATGTAATATCTTTACGGCAAGCTTCACTACCACCTATTGGATTAGGCGTTGCTACTTCTTCCAACTGCGTATTGTCCCTGTTGGGAACCTGCAGATTATATATCAAGATATCAGTTGAGGCTTGCCGTTTCGCTTTCAGTAGTGACAGTACCCCTATCAACGCTCCCTCGCACGTGAACGGTCAATTTACTTAATTCCCATACTTTTATTAACATATACTATAACGTCACATGAATACATAATATAACATATAACAACGCCAATGTGATACTAGCTTCTTCTTGAAATGTTGCTTCGTTTTTAGGTAATAAAACGGTACATTTACGCGCTACTCACACACGAAAACATAACCCACATGTGCTGTCGCCCCCTGTTGGGGATAATGCAAATTAAGTGTTGAATCTTTGCGCGACGTTAACCATCAGGACATCAAAAAGGGGAAGTGTACACGTAAGTGTATGTGCATATATATATATATATATATATATATATATATATATATATATATATATATATATATATATATATATATATATATATATATATATATGCACACATATTAAACATGTGGTAAATTAACCAAATATTAAATCGCTTCTCTGATTAAAAAACACCGATCTGACATTAGTATTCCGAGATGAGTCAATCTGTTTAAAACGTGTCCTTCACCGTCAAGTGATTGAATTGTTATCATGCCAACGATCTACTAACATGTCTCATCATACAACTATTATGACTATACATTACATACTACAGGTGTATTATAAATATTCCTTATAAACACGTTTTGAATTAGTTAAACCAATCCATTTTCAAATTGGATTAGTCATGTAGATGCACTGGCTTCCAAAATATCAAAAACCATAGGAGTGTTAAGTAGTCTCAAACACATCCTATCAATCAACATCCTGAGAACAATCTATAACTCCCTAATCGTATGCCACCTCAATTATGGAGTGTTGGTCTGGGGGACTAATCTAAATAATAAAATTGTCAAATTACAGAAAAGGGCAGTTAGAATTATAACTTCTAGTAATTACCTGGCTCACAGTGAACCAATTTTTAAGAAACTTTACTTCTTAAAGCTTGATGACATATATAGAATTCAACTACTCAAATATATTTACAAATTGATCAACAAGCAGCTGCCTGATTATTTCAATCAAAACCTACTCTTATACAATACCCAGCGCCATCAACATGCCACTAGGGCATGCACAAATGTATTTATCCCTAGAGTCAATCACGAATTCTTAGAAAGAAACATCAGTTTCAGCATAGCAAAGATATTTAATAATTCTCCCGATATCATTATTAATAAAATATTCACCCACAGTATCCATGGATTATTCACCTATATTAAAAGATACATTATTGAAAGGTTTCAAAATGCTTGTACTATTATTAACTGTTATATATGTAGAACATAATTAACTTAAATCCCTATGTATACGTCACCTTGTAGTTACTAGCTAATTATATCTTGGCAGAGTAAATGTTGTCTTTAAAATAATGTTATTGTAATGTCTATTGATGCATTTTTTTAAATTATTTTTTGCTTATTATATGTGTATATGTGCACATGTATATGTCAGCCACTGTATGAACTTTTGATTGTAATCTTTACTATGGCATATTCATGTATTATTAGCTAAATTACTATGTAAATGTATTCTTACTATTATTATACTGCAATTATTATTTAAGGTGGCTCTCGTGGTAGCGGCATTTAAATGCCTTAACGGGAATCTCCTGACCTATTGTATATACTAAATTATAATATGTGCTTGTAATTATTGGTCTAATAAATTTCATTTCATTTCATTCATTCAATTTCATTTTCAAATGTTATACTTTGGCGTTCGAAAAAAAACGCACATGCGACATCCTACATATAACCAACGTTTTGGCGGGAACTGGCTCTTCGAAGTTTGACTGAACGCCAAATTAACATGATTGTATTTTGTGTTTAGAAAAGTTATTAATGTATATATTTACCAAATTTTTAATCAGTGATAATCACGAGTGACATGGGCCCTGTAGCGAAGCAGGTTAGGAAGCGGGTAGGAACATTGTCGGTAAAATTGCATGAACTTTTTCACCAATACATTGCATCAGGAAAAATTCCGTCTGTTAAGTCCTTGAAAAAGGCAAAATTTAAGTTCAGACCTGGGAAATGCTATGCATACGGCCTCCGAAAACGTGCGTCGTCCATATGTGTGGTATCTGGTACGTCCTGCAGTGAAGCGGACAAGTTAATGTGCCCAAAGGTGTATGCGGAAGGTTTTGTTCTGGAGAGATTTCGAGCGTGGGCAAAGCGAATGAAGGTTAGTCAGGATGATAACCTGGTATTCGTGGGAAACGATAAAATTATTATTCCAAAGGAGCACTTCCCCGACTTGGTTCGCAAGGTGCACACGAAGGATGGCGCAAACGGACTGAAACATCGGTCGTTTGTAAAAACGCTCAAAGTGGTGCGTATCTTTGGCTTTGCTATACTTTGCATTTTGCCATGACATCGTTGACTTTGTCTTTGTTTTGTCACTACTAAACACTTAGCTAGACTATGGCATAGTATCTTTAAAAACAAAGAAGGCACTGGGCCACTGGCATTGGGCCATTGTTGTACAGCCAAATTAAGAAGGCATTTAGTTGTACAGAAAACTTAGGAAGGCATAGTTGTACAACAAAATTAAGAATGCAATGTTGTACAGCAATATTATTAAGAAGGCAATTTTGTACAGCAAAATTAACCCTATTACTCTCTAAGAAGGCATTGTTGTACAGCAAAATTAAGAAGGCAAAGGTGTACAACAGCAAAATTAAGAAGGCATTGTTGCACAGCAAATTTAAGAAGGCATTGTTATACAGCAAAATTAAGAAGGCATGCACAAATGTACAGAACCATTAATGAGCAATGAAATATAGTCACTATTGCTAAAACTGTTTTGAATGTTCACCTTTACCAAGTTCGACATTGTTAGATGAGCAGTGACATTGCAGTGTTTTTCTGTCCTTCAGCTTCGCAAGATGTACTCAATTGGAAGACGTCAGTTTGGGGTCAGTCCACAGTTTGTCAAGAAGATTGTTCAGTATTGTACTGATGAAAAGTGTTCAGCCAAACAATACAAGTTGCGCAGGAACAGAGGTAGGACAAATATAATGGTGGGCCTTATACCCATCCTCGGGGGGGGGTTAAATTAGAAATCATCCCAGAAATCCCTGGCTGATTGTGTATGCTCAAACCCCCCTTTTCAAAACCCTGTGGACAGGACCGGGTTTGTTTGGGGCTTTTCACAGAAACTCATTCTGAAAGGGTAAACTTGGTGGGGTCAGTGAAGGAGGGACAACTTGGTCTTCTCCAAAATCTTAATGTTTCTACATTTTGTTACATGGCATAATAAATTAAGATGTCTTATAATAACTGATATGGTGGCATCTTATAATAATATAAAATCTACACATTTTGTGAACTGTTTCTATAACTTTTATATCATCAAACTTAATGCTCATAACTTTGTGCATTTGGTTTAAATGTTGATTACTTAGTTGCTTATGGTAAAAAATTATATGTTGCAGATATTATGAAAATATTCTGACTTGGCACAACTTTAATGCGTTTTCCAGGACATAAAACTGGAAAGCAGGCAGAGGGTTTCTGAATCTTTTTAAAAATGAGAAGCATAATGTCTTCAGGTCTTTTGTAGAAATCTGGGCTTATAAATGTAAAATAAGATATTTTGGGAAGATAAACCACACATTATCATGGCAAATTTAAACCCTCAAATAAATGTGTTTAGAGGTAATATTCTGTGAGGTGCTAGATCGCTGGTACTGCAAGAAGAGCCCTGTGTATAGCTGTGATATGTTGCAGGAATGTTGACAGACGGCTACCTCTCAGGTGAGTCCCCAAGTCACAGCAGTGAGTCGGACATCGCCCCCGAGTCCCCCAGTGATGATGACACAGAAACCAACCAAAATGTTGACACCGGTGAAGTTGTCAATTCCAGGAAACCATTTGACAGAGGAAGTAATGACGTCCAGACAGATGACCCTTGGAAACATGACAGTGGCAACTCGTTGTCTGACTTCCACCATGAACTGTTCAGCCTGGCTCCAAAGTACTTGAGCACAACACAGCACGAAGCCGAGTGTGGGTTCAGTAGCAACCGGAGCTTGGCGGTGATGCTCGACTCAGAGCAGTCAATGAGAGATGACGCGCCTCAACACACACCACCGGGGAAATGCTCTAGTCGAGCGGCAGCCCACAAGGACAGGATGTCTCATGACATGGACTACAAGACATGTCGTAAATCAGCTGACAAGACATCTGATGTACACAAGGTGTGCGCGCCGCTGTGGATACCGCCTGCACCGCAAGCAGGACCCATGGTGCACACCCAGGCAGACAAGAAGTCTCTAAGGTGCCCAGCTTTCCTATATTTTCCTGTGTTTTAATTACAATTACAATATTTCCTACATAAAAAAATTCTTATGCTGTCCTAACAATTGTGGAGATTAGGAAGTTTCTTGTGATTCATCACTACAGTATAATTTTTGCAGTAGAAATCTACATGTTGATGACCACCTGTGGATGGTGATCTGTGGTACGGTGTGACTCGCTATTGTTGAACTCGGCATATTTCATGACGTAATGATGAAAGTCGGCAGTTGCTAATGTGTGTTAACTCAAGTAAGTAGATGGCGCCACCAGAAATAATGCTTTTTTTTAATATTCCTATCTTTTTCCTAAATGTTTACTTCTGAATGCCTATGTTTGCCAAGGAACACCGAGTTTCCCAAGAGGGTGTACATCGGTGTGTGTACAAAGTCGGACTGCTTGCCCAAAAGCCATGGAAGCACACCGGAACCCAACAAGTCCCTGAGACAGCCGGTTGTGAGCACCGAGAGCAAGAAGAAGGGGAAGGAGAAGGGGAAGGGGAAGGTGCAGCCCACAGGGAACAACTCTAAGGCCAACATCTGTGAGACATCAGTCGAGTCAGTGCAAGCCAACATGTCTGCTTCTGTGGCGGTCACGAAAACATCAGGCTTCAGTAATCAGCAAGACGGGAAGAAAATAGCTATAAACCAATGTAACTGTAAGCACAAAACTTTTATTTATTGCATAAAGATATGGTGTCTGTGATAATTACAGTGGACTCCACTTAAAGGAAATAAAAACAATGATTGCTTGAAACATCACATCTTACTGTATATTTCCACAACACGGAAAATTTCATTAGAATTCAATTAATTAATAATTCCAAATAATACCATGTCCTAATAGCCTCTCTCAATTATGCATATTTTTCTGCGGTTATCGGCAAGCTTCGAGGTGACATCACTGGTGACACAGAAATGCAGCGAGACTGGGACTTTCCACTCATTCACCTATGTTTACAGCAAAAGGGGTTGTTTCGAAATGAGCGTCAAAATGGTTTATTGTGCAGCATTTGGTTGTAATGCAAATAGTAGTCAGAATAGAGTAACATGTAGTTTATTTAAGTGCCCAACGCAGCCAACTTTGCTAATGAAATGGCTCACGAAAATGTAGCCTTCAAACTTCAAGCCAACAAACTGGTTTCAACCGCGATCCGCAGAAGATAACAGTCCTGGGTTATCCTGGTGATAAAATATCTTTGAAAGAGGATGATGTGCCAACAGTATTCCCAGTAGTGGAAGCTATGTTGACGTCATCAATCTGTAGAACACAAAGTCTGAACGCAGTCAGTGACACAGCAACGAGTACGTCGCTCGGATCGAAGGCAAGCAGGCCTCACAAATGGACTGCACGTCACTGTCAGCATGATCTTACTTTCTGACAGAGGAAGACAGTGTTAGTTGAGCAATTTTTCATTCTTTTTTATATCTAGGGCATAATAATATTCATATATAAAAATTGTTTTTACTCACATAAACTATGATTATTAGTAGATAATTTTATACCAAAATAATATATCTAGTGTGCATATATAATTATGTGTAGCTGATTCAAATAGGGTTGGTAAGCTGGCTCAACTAATACTTGGTGTGGGGTAAGTTGAGCCACACTGTAGCGTAAGTTTGATAAATGCTTTATTTGTATAATTTACGTAGGTGTACTAACATTTCATAATAACTCAGCCAACACATCTATACAGTGGGTACAACACATCTCTGACAAGTGTACACACAAGTCAACACACTTAGTTAAAATAGACTTATAGGCCAATGCAACTAGCTGCCAATATGATGCCTTGTAGCTATCTGATGTTCCAGTTTGCTTGGAAAAATTTATTCCTTGATATATTTTGGGGTAAAGAATATTCATCTTCGTTCTTTAACTGCTGCTCAACTAACCCTCCCTTGGGCCTTAGGTGACTCAACTAACCCTCCCTTGGGCCTTAGGTGACTCAACTAACCCTCCCTTGGGCCTTAGGTGACTCAACTAACCCTCCCTTGGGCCTTAGGTGACTCAACTAACCCTCCCTTGGGCCTTAGGTGACTCAACTAACCCTCCCTTGGGCCTTAGGTTACTCAACTAGCCCCGTTTCGACAATTATGCTTTTTTAACGAACTTCTCATTAATGCGTGAAGTAATGTAAATCATCTTTTTTCCTGTGCACAGGCAGAACTAGTTGTAAGTTCACAGGTAAACTAGTTGTAAGTACACAGGTAAACTAGTTGTAAGTACACAGGTAAACTAGTTGTAAGTACACAGGTAAACTAGTTGTAAGTACACAGGTAAACTAGTTGTAAATACTCTGATAAACTAGTTGTAAGTTCACAGGTAGACTAGTTGTAAGTTCACAGGTAAACTAGTTGTAAGTACACAGGTAAACTAGTTGTAAGTTCACAGGTAGACTAGTTGTAAGTACACAGGTAAACTAGTTGTAAGTACACAGGTAAACTAGTTGTAAATACTCTGATAAACTAGTTGTAAGTTCACAGGTAGACTAGTTGTAAGTTCACAGGTAAACTAGTTGTAGGTGCACAGACAATAAAGTCTGGTCACATACGTTGATAGTTTACACACCAGTAGACATTAACCACAATCACCAAAAGTTTAGAAAAACATCCAAATACATACTTTTCACTCATATTTTCTGACTCTTTAGACAAATGGCACTTATTGTAAATAAGATGTTCAATCACTGGTTGGTACCATGTAACTCGCTGCTGTAGTTTCCTGGGAAACATGGCTCAAGTAACACTGCCTTTCCCAAACCATGAAAACGACCACCTAGAGCCACCAAACTTCTCATATCTACCATACATGTACAACACATGTCACGTTGTAAAAGAATACACTTACTTCCGTATAACGATCGCAATTTACAAAAACTCACCATATGGAGCTAGGCTTGTAACGTTTTTATTGCTATGTGGAAGTATGAGTAATGTTTTGACCTTGTGTACTTGTATCTTAGATATATGAGAAGTGGCAGTTCTATGTAGTCATTTTCATGGTTAGGTCAGAAAGCAAATAAGATCGAAGGCTACTAGCAGTTCGAAATCGTTACATTTTACTGAAAACTGGTGAAGAAGTGTATAGAAATCACTGACTAAATGTAAACCCATGTCATCAGTGACGTCACAAAACCATATGATCGCTCATCTCATTAATTTCGAATTTTACACGAGCTTTGCGAGTTAGACACATTAAACATCTTGTTTTACCTATAAATAATTTTTTTTTTTGGCATATAGTACATGCAATATTAAATTTTTAGTACATACTGAAAAAGCATTTTATTTACAGAATCACTTTGGGCCAGAGCATTTGATTCTATCAAGTGGCTGATTCTCTTAAACGACACACTAAGTTTAATACTGTGGGAATAGGAAATGATTATGAATACAAGTATATAACCACAGCTTGAGTTGGAAATAAAATCTACATGAAAACTCTGTTCTCAATTGGTTTACTCCATGTTGATATTCATATCTGTAGTGGGTGAATAGTTTAAGTAATATATGCAGTCATTTTAATAAAAGAGTGCATACTTTTGTTAAAATCGTTAAAAGAATTGACTTTTATCAATAGATCAGGGATTTTGTGAAAGTGTGAATATGCTATATTATACAGAGTCAAACCACGTTTACAATTTTTTTTTTTATTATCAGACCTGGTCAAAAGTAATTTAGTAGTTTGTCCGACGATTTCACCAAACCTGTCAAATAAGTTAGCATGTTGTAGTGGTTACTAGATTAGGTTAAACAAATTTAATTGAACCTTTTTTATTGGGAATGGTTTTGTGTAAATATTGACAGTACTGACAAGCATTGCTGTCGTCTGCTTCTAGCTGGAGTAATAGTGACAACGCACACAAAGAAGTTTGGTAATTTGATGGATGTGATTCGCCAGATGAAGATGGACATTGGTCCTGCATGTGCCAACAACCAGATGGCACTTGAGAGGCTCAAACGAAGTGAGTTGTGCAAAATTCCTGATAAAATGTTTAGAACAAATTAAGAAAAATTGTAAGACTGAAAAGTTTCTGTAGTGTAATTTTCTCTATTGTGTTCACCTGTTTTATTTATTTGTTTGTTTTCTTATGATCATAGTAAATGTTGTAGTTTGGTATTTTGTGCTAACATTGTGCAACATGATGGCATCACATGATAATATATTGTGCTGCACAACAGACAATCGGCCTCAACCGAGGTTCAGTTTCATATCTAATGTTTGAGGCATGTGCAATTTTATTCAGTTTGCTTTCATTTCAAACAATGTATCAAAGGGCACTTGGATATAGATGCTTTCTGCATTCGGCTGAGTGTCCTGACTGAATGTTTTCTGTTGTACAGATCCTAATTGGGTTGAGTGTCCTGACTGAATGAATGTTTTCTGTTGCAGAGATCCACTTTGGGCCAAGTGTCCTGCCTGTATGTTTTCTGTTGCACAAATCCACATTACGCTGAGTGTCCTGACTAAATGTTTTATGTTGCAGAGATCCACATTGGGCCGAGTGTCCCGACTGAATGTTTTATGTTGCACAGATCCATATTGGGCATACTGTCTTTACTGAATGTTTTATGTTGCACAGATCCATATTGGGCATAGTGTCCGGACTGAATGTTTTCTGTTGCAGAGATCCACATTGGGCCGAGTACCCTGACTGAATGTTTTCTGTTCCACAGATCCAAATTGGGTCAAGTGTCCTGACTGACTGAATGTTTTGTTGCAGAGATCCATATTGGGCCCGAGTGTCCTGACCAAATGTTTTATGTTGCACATATCCACATTGGGCCAAGTGTCCTGACTGAATGCTTTTATGTTGCAGAGATCCATATTGGACTGAGTGTCCTGACTGAATGTCGGTGTCTACTGCATAATTACGAGGAAATGCACCGTTCAGCAACAAGTCACTTCAAATGACTCAGTGACATGACAACAACCCTGTACGTCAATACCATCAACAAAAACTAAGATGTCGTTTGTACAACACTGTTCAGTTGTGCTCATGAATAGAATACAATAAAGCATTATTCTTATGTGAACCATTTTTTATTAAATTTATTTGAAATACACAATGTCCTTGAATTACTGACATAGTGACAGTGTCTGTATCATTACCAATAGATCCTGCTGGTGATGACAATATATCCTGTTGGTGATGATAATAGATCCTGCTGGTGATGACATAGACTGGCAGAAACTTGCATCCGTGACGTTCCTGCTAATCATTGTACAGCAACAGAATATTTGCACAACAATGTTAGTCAACATGAGAAAAGACTGGCAGTGTTGGTTCTACGGGTCAGTTCTAACAATGGCACTCTTCTTGGCAGTTCTTTGTATCTGATGATTAGGCGAATATATTTTCTCTGGCTTAACAAGCCCTCTGATGGCTGTAAAGGCCACCAGAGGGCTGGTGCTCCCTTCTGGAGCAGCAGATACAGGCACATCTGTACACCAGCTTATGATACAATTGGCAGGAAACTAGATAAGCAAATAAGTTCTGCATATTTTCCCAATTCGAAACATACCAGTGCAATTCGCCTTGGATCTACTGAACCAGATGTTATAATGCAAGAGAAGTGTTGAATCAGGTAAATGTTTCAATATGAACCATTGAATGTTGTTGAATTTTTTTTACCATAAATGCATATAAATTATTTTCTAGGCTCTTGGTTCCGAAAAATTAGACATCTTGTTTGGTCTAACGAACTGCTGTAGTCATATTTTGTAAAAATAATGAAAATTCGCTTCTGAATCTGGTTTGTTGATGTTCAAATCTGCAGCGCACGAATGGTTTAAATAATATCAGTTTAATTCTGACCGCATCCGGATTTAACAGTTTGTCTGATGATTTCACAAAAACTAAATAAATTCGCACAAACTATACTCGACAGATTATGAAATGATTAAAAAAAACGAGACAAGCGGAAAAAGGAACTGAAGGGACCTAGTGTTATGCATTTACAATGACAAAATCACCCCACATAGACACCAATGACTTTCACCCATCTTGATGTCTATGGATGACGCTAATCGACATAGGTAATTCATCCCAGGCTGTTCCGTCACATGTCCCCCTTGTGACATGTCCCACGTCAGCAGCTCAGAAACGGATGACAGGATTTTGTCATCTCTGATATGTCACAAACTACACCATACATTCTAACATACATTTTTCAATTACCACCTTAATGGAATGTAATATACAATACAAACTGTGGATATGAATAGACATAAGATGCTTAGTACGATTCCTAATTCAGTGGCAGAGATAAGTGTAAAGACATGGTGCAGCTCTTAGAAAAACCTTCCATTCATAAAATCTAGCTAAAAAAAATTTGCGTTTGCTATGTACAACAAATTCCCAGTCAAAGTACTGTATTAGAAAAGAGTTTCTATTTATATAAAATCCAATATATACTTTTGCATTTGCTATATATATATACACAACAATAATTGTACAAGGCTCGTTTCTATAATGCAGATGATCTTATAAGCACTCTACCCTTGCACGTGTCATCTACAAATAACATATCCGTGCAACTTGAATCATGTCACTACATAAAGAATGTATTCATATAACAATCATGACATTACATTACTGGTTGTACCTCCCAGATTAGTTCTGATACCAGCTTGAATGCTTGACATCATTATGGAATGATATGGACATTTGGTAGAATAAAGGGCACGTCCACTGTGCATTATCACCACCATCAAGTATAGTCTACATCAGTGGTTCTCGACCACATGCCACATGTGGCCAAATTTGCATAGGTGTGATTTATTTCTGACTTCCTGTCAAGAGAAAATGGCCGCCCACGATAAATGCAATGTATTCTATATTGATGTAATGCGTTCATGTCTGATAATACAGATGAGTTGTGAGTGTTGTATGTGCAGCCCAAATAAATATTCAGGGCCACACATGCAGCCCATGTTAGCATGTGGGTTTAGAACCATTGGTTTACATGGTGACATTGTGAGCAAACTTTGAATGGCTGCAAGGAGATGCCTCAGAAGAGCCCTATGCCTGAGCACTGCATCACTGCTGAGATATTCTTTTCATCTTTGCTCGTTCCAACAGTAAACAAACTGAGTTTACCGGGTACTTGCCTCTTTGTCCATAACAATTACCCCTGCATGGTTATGGTTTCTGTTGGCAAGACAGCTGGCTCTGCTACTGTTGAGTCTGGTTTGAGCACAAAGACGACATCCTTGAGGATATAGAAGGAACGTTCGAGGTCACCTTCACACAGGTAAGGCAACTTAGTGAAGCGCTCCACAGTGAAGCCATATGGCTTGAAAACATCCCTCTCAAAACTGGCAATCTGCTCAACCAATGTGTCGCCTTGTACGGGTAGATTCTCGGACGGCTTGTGGTTAATGCCACCTAAAGAGATAAAGAGAGTTAAACTGGCTTAGAATGAACAAATGCACAAAATGTGTAATGTAAACACAATGTTATACACAGTGCTTTATAATATGTGTTCAATGTTAATGTGTAATGTGATGTATGTGTGTTCATTGTTGATGTGTAATGTATGTGTTTTAAATGTTGATGTGTATTGTAGTATGTGTTCGTTGTCGATGTGTAGTGATGTGTGTGTAGTTTTGTTGTGTTAATGTTGATGTTCAGTACAAGGTGATCTGAAAGTATATACTTACTGTATTCAATGTTGATGTTTACATCAACATTTCTTAAAATAACTGATAGTAAACCACAGATGATGGTATTCTTGAATATACTAGGAAAGGCTAAAAAATTAAGTTTTAAAAAACATCCGGTGACCCAAATCCACAGCCTAGTTAACACAAACCTAAACCTATACACATATAAACATATCCTGCAACTTGTAATAATTTCAATAATGTTGACTGATAAGAATACTTGCCTGATTCAACATAAGACTTGAACGGTACAACAGTGGCCACAATGAGCCTGCCTGTGTCGGGTGTCAATGCTGCCTTCATGTTGTGCAGAAGAGATGCAGGCTGATCACAGCGGTCTAGTAGATTTAAACAACTGATCACGTCAAACTTGTGTGTGCCGTCATGCCACTCGTTTAAACCTAGAACACTAACAGAGAAAGACACCATCAATTTATGCAACATCATCAGGCTCTACTGTCATCTATGCTGCACGGGTAAATCATCTGCTCTACTGTCATCTATGCTGCACGGGTAAATCATCTGCTCTACTGTCATCTATGCTGCACGGGTAAATCATCTGCTCTACTGTCATCTATGCTGCACGGGTAAATCATCTGCTCTACTGTCATCTATGCTGCACGGGTAAATCATCTGCTGTCTTGTCATGATCAGAATTTGAAATGTTCACAGCTTTGTTTGCAAATATGCTAAACAAAAACTTTTAAAGCAAAACAAATATTGCAAGATGCAAATCTAATCTAAAGCAGAAAGAGCACAGTATGGAGTAGACAAGTTATTATAACACATAACTCCATAACACGCATTTAATTGGGAGGTACCCACTATTCTTGTCTGCAACTGGCTAATTTCCCCGGGTCTCACTGCAGTCTGCTATATACAGGTTTCACTGTACTATAAGGAAGGCAACATATATAATTAATGTGAAAGAAATGACTTCATACTTACTTGTATCCCTTCTCTTGTAGTCTCCACGTCATTGTGGTCGACACTTCGGTCGTGTAAACTTCGGAGAAATGACTTGCGAGTTGCTGCGTCACCATGCCGTCCCCTGCCCCTGTGACACAGTGACAATGGAACAAATTACCTACCTAATGAGAATGCTAGTGGTGTGAATATATATATTTTTTTTAAATTGACAAATACTTCAGAAGGGCAGGTTACACATACAGTAGATGAAGAATTGTTGGACTCTTGATAAGCCAATGGCTTTTGTGTCCACTCGCCATCTGGGGTTTTAGCTTTGGATGGCAGTCTTGTAACTTGTTAAATCATTCTGCTGCAGTTACACTGAGAAATTCTACAAGTATCAGGCCATGAAACACTGCTTCCAATATTCCTTGTTACAAACAAAAACTTATAGGAACAAAAACACCAACACACAGATGAATGAATTAGCTTAAAGTGCATCAAATGTTAACTTACTTAGCCAAACAAATTGAACACATTATATAGCATATACTCATGGCATGTGTGTATTAATAAAACACACTTGAAAATGTGTATCAGTAGATGGTATGTGGGGGAATTACGGCAACACCCACACAAAAAAATTTCATAAACTGTAAACTAATATAAGTTCATAGATAATCTCATTGTAAATAAATATTTTGTTGGTACAAACACAAAAAGCACTGCTGAGTTTTGTGGGAATGATATGACGGTGCAATGCAGTACATCCAAGTAGGACATACTTCAAAGAAGAAGCCAGACAATAGAGAGGTTCAGCATGCAAAACTTGTAATGTGTACTCAGATGGTTCAGTAACTTGATTCTACCTACCAACTCTCGCCTTTTTTATGGCTAACCTCCCACCTCCCACCATTTTTTAGGACCAACCTCCCACTTCCTGCATCCCCTCACTTGTAAATCATAACAAAATGACCTGCAAAATAACATCATATATTGTTTGACAACTTGCAGTTTGGTTTGTCTGTGCCTGCCTGCATTTCAAGTAACACGTACAAATGTGAGCTTTGTGGGTAACCAATGACATGATTTACCCATATCATAATGGATTTTTCATTTGTGCAGCCATTTGGACTCGGACATCACTTACTATCGTTTCAAGTCACTAGAAGTGGGGGGAAAAGGTTAATGTTTCAAATCCAAGGGGCTTCCATATTATTTGATGGCCAAATACGTCAGGAGAAAGAAAATAAATTAAAAAAATTAATCGGTCAAAAATCAGCATGATTTCTTACTTTTTCGTGAACTAGGGATAAAAGGTGTGATTTTTTGGTGAAAAATAAGTTTTTGGCATAATTTTGTCAGTCATGCTTTACTTATTCAATCCTATGTTTCTGGACACAAGGAATTCATTTTTTAAAGTTTTTTCCCAAATATTTGTATTTTTTTATTTCAAAATGGTTCATTAATCAACATATAACTAGTTATGAACTACCAAAATATAAGACAAGCAAAACTATTTAACCATATATATATATATATATATATATATATATATATATATATACCGGTATATCATATAAAATATGTGTCACACACGTAACGCTACATTACATGTATGCCACCTAGTACCTATAATTATCATGGCAGAATGTAATTTCACAGGCTTTTAACAGAGTAATTTTTTACTTGCTAATGTGTGACATCACATGGGGCAGCACAAAGATAAGCTTGTGCTAGTCCAGTGATGGATATTCTTCAGTATGCACCTGAAGGTCTACCAGGCAAGAAACTAAAAAACAAACTGACAATTGGCCAATACAAATGAAGTGAATCAACTGTATGTGACACTTTGGGAGGAAAATGGAGAAAACATCTTGTACACTGGGTATGTGTTCTGACTGCATCTCAATTGAAAATGACTCAATTGTCATTGACCACATGCACTGTGTCATGACGGGTAGTCATTATCAATGGCGATATCCCACACCTGGGGATTCTGTTGAAGTAGAACGTAAGCAACTTCTTTCTGTAAAGAAAACTGGGTACTGGGAGTTGTCTTTCTCGAGAAGTGTGACTTTCAAATTAACCAATGGCAATTACATCACAACTGCTGTCAACCTGCCTTGATGAGACTGTTAGTTGACGTGAACACTGTCTATCAATGTCATATTCACAAGTTGACCAAAACATAAAGGAGTATATTAGGGAGGCAGATAGTATCTAAATGAGTTCCTCATGACTGAAAACATGGGTATGTACTCATTAATCATTACTATATAACTATAAGGCCAACAATAAAGAACAAATGATGAAAACTATTTTATTTGATGGAAGCCTATTTTTCAACAGAAAATGCTATTCTCATGAAAGTGACAAGTCTTAGGCTTTGGGATATGGTTTTAATGGATTCTTTGTGTCTAAAAACATAGGATTAGATAGTTAAATCATGACTGTAGCCCTATAATTGAAGAAATTATGCAAAACAAAAACAGATTTTTTACTCGAAAGTTGCAACTTTTACGAAAAAGAAAGAAATCACACAGATTTTTCATAAAATAATTTTTTTATTTTCTTTCTCCCGACATATTTGGTCGTCATATAAGAGGGGAGCCCCTGAGATCTGACAACATCATCAAAATAAGTGACAATTTCACCCATCCCTAAAGTCACACACCTTACCTAAGTCAAGCAACTTGTCAGCTTTCCATTTCTGAGAAATGCCCAGTAGGCCTTCCACCTGAGCCTTGGAAAACACAAACATTGAACCACGTCGAAGAAAACTGAAAAATCAACAAAATAATTTGATGTTAAAGGTACCAAGTCTTATCATCTTTACCATAACATCATGTTATACAGAATAAACTATATCTTTTCAAACAGATTGACCACCAACATGTGTTTTAATGAAGCAGAACTTTCAAATATAATTTGATCGTTATCTGTCATAATTTTTTTTAGAAATAATGGCGTTATATTACAGCATACATGTACAAGGGAAACATCATATTCAAGTCGAAACATTTTAAACTATATAAATCTATATAACATAATTTTATAATAAAAATGTTAAGACTTTTCCTTTAACACAATCATTTGAAAGTGTGATAAAAATAAGCGAGGCTCTTGGTGGTAAATAAAAACAATTTGTTTTGCATTTACACATCTAACAGCTCCTGGTTCATTAACAGCGATGGAACAATACATAAATTATGATTACAAAATTAGGTAAACTGGTGGTTATTATTAAAATGCTGACTATTTTATTTGACCTAAACCACAACAAAACATGTGGAAAACATGTTTTTGTTATCTACCTGGTAATTATGCAAAAAAGGAAATGTCTATAAAAACGATATAAATAAATATACAATTGTCAAAGTGTAATCAGTAAGACAATGATTATGATACTATTTGTAATATCACTGAATGTGATTAATTAGCAAAAGAAATGACATGAGCAATGGTGCTGCCACCTACCCATTGACTGAGGTACTACTCATGAACCAGCTGAGCACAGATCGAGCAAGCGAATGATACAATTGAGTGAATATCCATTCAGCTTTCTCATAGCAGTTTGTGAGGAATGTCTTCGTCTCCTCATCCTCGTCACATTGAAGAAATTTCTTTTGTAATTCTTCTGGCAGTGAGTTTGTTTCAAGTGCATACCACTGCAATACAGACCAGAAAGAAATTGAGGGAATTTGCCAAGGCGGATTATGACTGCAGTTGTAATTAAAAGTGATTAATTATGCCGTTTTTTTTTTAAGATTCAGTTCAGTTTGTTTACCCTTTTTCAACAACAAGTTTAATATAAATTATTATTATCATATAAATCTCATACACAGCAGGATTTTATATGGGCAATTCACCCACCAGAAAGGCCTTAAAAAACGGCGATTACGTTAAAGTTTTGCAATATACAATTGAAAAGTTATCTACCAAATAAATGTAGCTAGCAGAAGATTTTCATCACTATAATTGTACATTAGTAAAAGGAATCATAATAAAGGTTATTTAGTGACTATAAAGTATACTCAAACTTCTGACATTGTAGTAATCCACTGATGATATGGACACATTTTTTAATACTTTGTTTTTCATTCAATAATGGAGAATTGCCAGTGGTAAACGCAGGTCCTTGTTGCCCACAATGCTGCTGGACATGAGAATGTTGCACAACTTCTACCACTTCTGTTAAAAACAATGGCACTGAATTAACCAAAGCAGAAGACACAAAAACAATATATATTTTGTTTACTGGTGAATATAGCTAAAACATAGTTAATCTGAATTAACTATAATTAATTATCTTTAGAATTGTTTTAAATAAACAAAAACTATTTAACCTAGCATGAACCAAGTATCTATGGCCACCCATCTATGAACAACATGTGAAAACAACCAGAGTGATGCAGGTCACCTTGGATCAAGAGTCTGAGCCTGTGTTCTGATAAACACATTGACCAGGTCAAGTACTTGATTGGTTTTGCCAGTGATTGCCTGCATGGTGATTACCACACAAACTTGTCAGTTGTGTTTATTGCTCTATAAACGTTTGTGTGAGAAATAGGGTCAACAGAGAGTATAGCATAAGTGAACTGTTACAAATCAAAATGACAGTGAAGATGTGCGGAATTCAGGGTTGAAAAAATCATGATTATTTTTATTTAAATCTGATTATTTTTATTTATTTGATTTTTTTTAAATCTGGTATATAGACATTAACAAATTTTATATAGATGTTGATGTATTTATAAACTCTTTCAAATGTGTTCTATTCAAATCGATCTAGGTACTTGTCTTAACAGAGGGTACATGATTTTTGCTTATATAAAGACATTAGACGATGTCCACAATGCCTCACCCCCTGTAGTTGCATAATCTGTCTTGGAAAGGAAAGCATGCTGTGTGTCTGTGGCTGTAGCAGTGCTAATTATTGTTTGCTGAGAGGGTGAATTAGCACCTGTCCAGGGCTCTGTGTACTCTAAGGGTCTCTAAGCAGAGTGCAAACTGGTACAGTATTAAACAATTATTGTAGCCCAGATTGAATTGATAACAACTAGCACAAGCTCTAAATGAACTTTAACTCAGGGCTTCTGACTTGAAAAGATGCTTCCTCTGGAAGACAACTTTGTGTGGCTTCACTGCATTCAAAAAGGGAATAGCTCAGACATACACAATGTCATAAAATATTTGACTGTCAGGCTATCTGGTGTCAATACAGCTACACAAGTGTGCACACTTTGTGCTTTTGTATTAAAAAACATACAAAACTGTGTTGATCTCAATGCTTGTAAACAATTATTTGTGCTAAATTCATATAAATCAGCAATTTATCGGAAAATCGGAAGTAAAAAAAAAATCATAAATCAATGATTTTTTTGGAGTGATTTAAGATTTAAATCAAACAACCCTGGCGTAATTCGAAGAGAGGAACTAATGGAATTAAGATCAACACAATCAACAAAATTATTTTGAACAGGATAATCCAGGCTTAATAGCAACATTATATGGTGGGATTCATTTGTGTCAAATAAGTTATGTGCAAAATTACTTGCATATCACAGCACAGGATATATATATATATATAATCATATATATATATATATCATATCACTGTGCATGCCCATGTACACAAGGGCCACTGGGTGAGCCCATGTACATATCACTGTGCATGCCCATGTACACAAGGGCCACTGGGTGAGCCGTGTACCATAACACAACTTGTCACTACTTTAGAGTCCGTCAAGGTTCACAGGAGGATTGATGTTGTGTAATCTGCACCCTGGGCTCCATACTGTGACTATGGGGCTATGAGTCACATGACCCAGCAAAAAGATGCACATGCTGTTTTATTAAAACAAAACAAGTCACAGTTGTTGGGCTATGCACTAAAAAGAGATAATAAAAACTAATCAAGTTCAACTAAAATCAACTAATATCATGCCAACAGTTTACTCAGAATGTGTTCTAAAGGTGGGAGATTCTGGTCATTTCTCTGGTTCACTGAGGACTGATGTGTTAACCAGTGCGACCCATAAGCGCATGCGCAGTTCTATGAAATCAGGGTAACCAAGTGACGGCATACACAGAACCAACGCAGTCTCAACAAATTTTATTTTGCCAGAAAGAAGACTAGTTTAGTCTTATTGGTGCATAGGCCAAAAAGCATGACTTTTGTTTCCCTTTAACTGTTTACTTTCTAATATCAACAATGTATATTTCTGGCATGCTCCTGTGGAATAAAGTTTGATTGTTAAGGATTTAACAAGATTGCCAGCCAAAGCAAAAACCATAGATGGCAAATGGAAAAGGAAGCCATTGGCTTATCGAGATTCCAGTGATCATATGCGTAACCTGTCCTGAAATGTTTTTTAATTTTGTTTTAAAACTTATTCATGCTTCTAGAATTAGTTTGAGACAATGCCAGCTGCAGTTAATACGTCATTAATTTTGTTAGCCACAGTTAGAAAGAAATGAGTGATATAGTTAGTAAGTTACAACATCACAGCCACAGGTATGCAACTGAAGGGCAAATGCGATCAAGGCTAAACATCATGGACAATAAAGACATCAACTCAAGGCCAAGACGAACATAGTGGAACACAGTACAGATTCTGTGATAACATCATACAGCCTTGGATGTTGTCAAGGCTAACACACTGACCCGGTCTAGTCAAGGCCAATGTTTGCAGTGCTAGTGGTAAGTGGAGTGTTTATTACCTGGAGTAATGTTGACATATTCTTCTTTTTCCCCATGATTACAGCAATTCCTTCATACTTGGAGATTATATGCTTGGGTTTAGTTCAGTTTCCTTTTCTAGAGTTAGTGAGCCCACAGTCATGGATGGCGATTTAAATCAAGCTGATTTAAATCAAATGATTTTTACATTACCCTGCCTAATAGTTATACTGCTCGTTAAAGTGAATATATGGATTTCCTGTTTGAATCTGGTGCCCTAACGCTGCCCTAAATGCCAACACAGCTTGCGCCAACAAAATGTTGGGCCTAATCAGACGCAATTTTAGAGGAACCTCCCAGAAGCTACGACAGCAAGCCTACATTTCACTAGTCCGCCCATACTTAGTATATTGTTGCACTGTATGTAACCCATACACCAGGAAGGAGGTAAAAAAAAAGGAAAACAGCCAGCACCGTGCGGCCAGATTTGTCTCTAATAACTACAGTCAACAGGAGTGTCCGCTATGATCAACAACCTTCACCAGGACACACTCGAGAAAAGAAGACATATCTCTTGCCTCTTCTTGATGTATAGGATCCATACCAAGCAGATTGCCATCAGTGGCAATCACTACCTTGCCACAATGCTCCCGAACAATGCAAGATATTACTACCCAAACAAAAATCAAATCATCCCAGCTTGCATCCAGGTGTACAGCAACTCCTTCTTCCCATGCACGGTCATCTGGTGGAATGGAACGTTTTGGTAGCTCCAACCTTCAAGGCCTTCGGAGGAGCTGTTACCACACAGTCACAAATCTAAGCAGTGACCTATGTTTTATTTGCATTCTGTTCACACTTTACTCACACCTTCACATCCGGCAAAGCACAGGTATACACACACACATTGACATTAAATTCTGACTTATGGACCCTACCAATTAATGAAGTAGAAGCTTAGTCATAGACTGTGACTACAGTTTGGCAGTATGATCAGGGTGGATCCAATTACACAAAATGATATCAATTACAATTCATATTTAATTTCAATTACAATTACACTCATATTTTTTTCAATACAATTACATTATGCGGAACCAAATATATTCAGTATTTGTTAATTATAAATTTCTGCACGTTTTGCTAAATTTCAATATTCTGTACACAATTGATAAACAAGTATAAAGGTAATGTTTGTACCTGTTGTTGAATTGTGACTTTGAATTGTATTAAATAAAAAGACAGCCATTTAAAACATATTTTTATTATATAACAAGATTTACATGTTAGCAGGCCTATGGGTTAAAAGGTTAGAAACAACGAATCATTCCAACTGACATCTATTGAAATGAACTGGATGACTATTGCTACATACATTAGTAGTCATTTAATCCAGTTACAGGTATGAGATTCTTTGGAAGCCGTGCCCATGTGTGACATGTTTGCTAGCAGACTGCAATGAAGTTTCGTTAAAAGGGAGTCATTTTTTGGCGCACTTGTTTGATTATATAAGCAGGTATTATTATTAGTCTTAATTTTCAACCTGTGTGAGACTGAAATTATATTTTTATTGGTGGTTTGTTCTGGTAGTTTGTGATATGAAACAAACATTAATTTATACAAAATATAACAATTACTGCAACATTTCGAAACCATAACCAATTGGCAATGCCAATGAATGCCAAGGCAATAGCTTCTGTCTGGCTACCAGGCTACTAATTCCATCCATATAAGCCAGAATGTGAATACAATGATGGCTCCAGTTAGTGCACTGCAATAATCTTCACAACCTATAAGAGCTGCTGGCCATAATGAAAAATTCAATGCTACAGATAACAAGTGCACAATGACAATGTCTGGTCGCAAGCAGGACGGTGTGTCGTCTGTGTCTGTGAAGGCTGAGCCTGCTGAAGCTGTGCAAATTATATACTTTCTAGTTCTAGCTGTTTCCAGCACTCAGCAACGTTCTATTAACTAACTAGCATGTTTGTGTTACATATCATATGTTGTCGTTGTGAGAAGAACTGCATCTTACGTGAGTGTGGTCGGCGTCTCGTGAGTGCATGTCATCCATCATTCGGTCGTGGACGACTCTGGCAAACCGATTGTGGATCTGTCCCCGCAGAACGCTCCCCTCGCTTGCAGACCTCAACAAACGCATAGTGCTTTTACTTTGTCCGTCCGAAATGCAGCTGGTAGTGTCTCTGTCGCATCTATCGGGCGTGCACACTACCAAGCGCTCCGTGAACACTGTAAGCAAATGCCAACAAACACACAACTTCGCCGCATGCATTCGACAACTTTCGCTTCCGATCAGATGGGCCGACCACCTCTGATTGGCCGACAGCTGCCACGCATAACACTAGACTTCGTGTCGCCCTCTGTCGGAAATGTTTGCGTCAGATAATCGCCACCTGGTGGGGATTATCCACTAAAATACTAAATGGGTCCAGTACACAATTTTTCTATTGAACCAATGCTAAGTCAGTCAGACAATTCCAATTTGGAAAAATAAGAAGCATGGAAGATGCTTCCCGTCATTCGTCACCCAAATAGAAAATTCATATCATAACATTCTTTATTCATATCCCAAAGTTGCATTTACCTGTATAGACTTTTGCTCTCAAGATGGCTTCATCTTGAAAATAATTTTATGTAAATCATCATGAAAATAATTTTATGAAAATAATTTTATGTAAATTACGATAATTAAAACTATCCTGAGAAATCAAATAACTTCCATTTTACATATCCAAGGTGTGTTTAGTTTACCTGGTAGAGGCTTTCATCAACGTGTCACGTTGATTTCATCAGTACCTATGTCTATGACGCTTGATGACGTCATCGTACACGTGAGGCAGTTCATAATTGCCCTCGTCTCTGTTGATGGGTGTTGTAGTTTTTCTGATCCAGATGGCTTCTTTGATGTGCCGGATTCTTCGGTTGGGTTCCTTGTCTACAATGTTCACTCCCTCCCAGTCTACGATGTGGTTTTCAGTTGTCGCATGGTCTATAAGGGCGGATTTATTGATGGTAGACATCAATCTTTTTTTCCCGCTCCTTGTGTATTTCTCTTTTTTCGTGTTGTCTACATCCTTTCTGTGTTCCTCCAGTCGTGTTTTTAGTAGTCTTCCTGTCTCCCCAATGTACTCAGCACCACAGTTCTTGCATGGTATTTGGTACACCAGTTCACCCTGTTCTTCTAGCTCTACTTTGTCTTTGGGATGTACCAACAAGCGCCTGAGGGTGGTGTGGGGACGCATAGTTGTTGCTACACCATATTTCTTCAGTACTCGGTGTACGATGACGTCATCAAGCGTCATAGGTACTGATGAAATCAACGTGACACGTTGATGAAAGCCTCTACCAGGTAAACTAAACACACCTTGGATATGTAAAATGAAAATTATTTGATTTGAAAATGAACTATCCTGAAGAATGTTCAGTAATATCCTGAGAAATGTTCAATAAAACCAGATTCTGTCTTCGTTCTTTATTCATATCCCAAAGTTGCATTTACCTGTATAGACTTTTGCTGTCAAGATGGCTTCATCTTGAAAATAATTTTATGTAAATCATCATGAAAATAATTTTATGTAAATTACGATCATTAAAATGAACTATCCTGAGAAATGTTCAATAAAACCAGATTCTGTCTTCGTACACCAGGGATCCTTCCATCAATGACACGTGTATATGCTGCCAACCAACAGCTAGAAATTTAAATCGTGTCTGCTACACAAAATGTCATGTGTCGATCGTAGTCTGCAAATGTGCCTTCGTTTCAGTTCATTGCTATTTTTAGGATGAAAAAAATCCATGAAAAGGGGTACTGTGTGAAAATCACTACTGGTAGCACTTTATTTGCATAACATAAACCTGTATGTAAATTATTGTTCTGTCCGCAAATTGTGAGTTACTGTGTTTCCCACGGACAAAACATCTTAAGATACTTAAAGATGTAAGCAAGAAGTAGGGATTCGTGATGCACATCAAGTTGGGAGATAATAAAATAAGTGAAATGTTCTTGAGACACAATGATTATTTTATACTAGTGCTGAACAACAGCCTACTGGGGCCCATTTTCCAGTGTTGGTTATAAGCCATTACTAGAAGCAAGCTGTCAGTGTCAGCTGTCAATCGCTGAACTGCTGCATTGACAAATAAATTACAAACACATTTAGTTGAGCTGCAGACCAATTGTAAATATCTCTTTATTGAATCACACACACATATATTGTAATAGAGTGTGATAGATTGTTAATGTCATGAAAATGTAGGTTGATAGTAAATCATCATGTCATCGAATATTCACTTGAAAACAGCTGTTTTTTAAAGTTCTCTGCCTGCCAATTTCTGAACAATATTCAATGTTGATAGTACTATAATACACATAACTACACATTCCATAAAACTGATACAGTAGCACCAGGAATAAAGTCTGCATGGAGTAGGAATTGGCCAGTGAGTAATAATAATAATGGTTTAAAAGACACATTGAGGAATTAGACCAGGCCATCTGTAACAGAATGACAAGCCACACAAACAGGTTAGTAGAGTATTATCCCCATATACACCTGCCTTGTAAATGTAGGTAGTTACAACCGCCAAAGGTCCGCCATGCATAAGTACCACAGGAGTTCCCTTGTGGTGTTGTTAGTATTAAAACAGGCCAAACCTAGACATGTATACATACAACAGCTACGCTTGGATACACGTCTCAATTATGACACCAGAGGCAGAGTCCAGTCTATCGCAACCAACCAGATCATTTGGTAGTTTTTAGTCCTCACAAATAACTTACAATATCAAGTACATCATCGTCCTGTATCACGAGCCATGACTGACCGTGACGATGTTTACCAGAACCCGAGTGTGTCCCTGCCTTAGCAGTATGCATGTTGTTCCCGTCACATTCTTCGAATGCCAGGGTTAGCACCTTGTTGTTATGTACAGTAACATCTCTGATGCAAACCACCAAATTATGATGATGGACGGCTGCTAGTTATGTGGACCAGCATGTGAGGTGTCCGCTACCTTACTGCAATGCTGTAAGTATGACCCACGAGATCATTGCATCTGGGAAGCCCACCTACAGGCTCCCATCTAGTGGTCACATGCAGGACTAATTTAGCAGCTGACTTTTTGCAGCAACATACACCTTCAGATGAACAGTTATACTCGGTGATGAGATCAAACAATTGCTGCCTTGCTGTTGCTTCATGAGAACATGATAAATGATGCTTAAATAAAACAGGAAATCATCATGATTTGTTGGCGAACTGTACAGATGGCTTCTTTAAAATCGCAATGACAAGTACACACGAATATAATACAAGGACATGTGATGCTGCAATTTAACGGTAAATAGGTGTCCACTTATCTCACAGACAAATGGTATACATATTCATATGTGTGAAAAGGAGTTTCATTAACAATCGGCATAATTCAACAACACACATACACGTCTCCTTGCATGCAATCCAGACTTTGCTGTTTTTATATAATTTGCTATATTGCTTTTAAAAACTCCTGGCCATGTATGCTGCTGCCAAGTGGTGCACCTTCAGTGACAGTAACATTCACCATACATTGCTTGTAATACAGCTTCCACACCCAGCCAGATTCCACGAGGGCCTTTCACAAGATGTCAATGGACCCCATACACTCATGGTCTAGTAATCTTTAAAAAACAGACACAGTTATTGGACACCTTTGTAAGTTACACATCTACAATGCTTAATGACGTATGTTACAATCATGCACTGGCTATACAATAGTTTACCATTTTTTGCATTTTCTTATTTCTGTTTTTTTTTTTCTTAATTGCTGTGTTTTCAGTCTGCCACTGATAAATAGTCTTGGATAAAATCTTTATAGAATTAGTAACAAGTGACAGTGTTGATTTAGAATCGGCATGAACTCCGCTGGTTGCATGTCTAGGTGAAACAATAGTCGAACTGCACACAAACATCCCATCATGTGACGAGCACTGTAGGGTGACTGTCAGATACAACTGCTGAAAGTGTTGTGATCTGCCGAGACAGTTGCTGGCTTGAGTCAACAGTCAGTCAGCGTAACTTACACATGCTCACAGAAACAACTGTCACACGAATAAAATAATTACCTAGTTAATATACATGTATGCGTAACGCATAACAGTCCAGTTGCACCAATCTTTGTAGCATGTTCCGTTCTCATAGTCCGTATATCGCATAGTTGTCGAACCCGAAGCTGCCATGATGACCAGCTAATAGTGGCGACATGTCACCATAGCGACGGTTACCATGGCATCTGATCAGCCTATTGGTAGTTGCCCTAGCAACGCCTGTTGTTGCAGACACCACTTGGTTTGATTGCATATTTCTTGCTGCGTTGGTGACGTTTGGCGTTCGCCTGGTAGTCACGTACCTTATTGTTACGTTCGAGGTTTTTTCTGCCAATCCTGCGATCAGCGTGTCGCTTCTCTGCAGCTTGCATAATTTTCACAGCCTTAACATGTGCGGTTAGTCCAGCGTGCGCTGCCACGGCATGTGGGCGGTGCACTGGCTGCGCCAGCACCGCCGTCGGCTCTGGCGGGTTGACAACGGAATCGTCTTCGGATGATAGCTCACTATCTGCCCCAGTACTGCCAGGGCGCCCCCGTGCTGTATACACTGACATACTGGGGTGCTCTATGAGCAGGTCCTCCATGGGGCTGCTCTGCATATGCTCCGGCGACGTGCCCCCTGCAGTAAAACAAGGGGGTGGGGTCACTAACCAACTTTCCTCAAGACTAGGATACACAACATGTTCGGGGAGCGACATATCACTCGAGTTGTCACTCATCGGGTCATCTGCAGTGCTGCCACCTTGCTGCACCGAATCCCTAGAGCGGGACCTACACACGGACGACACATGACGCAATTCTCGCTTACCCCTCCTAGTGACCTTCAGCCTCACTTGTGGGCTGTTTTGACGACCTACAAATGACATTGGTGAAGGTTAGCAGACGCACAGTTCCTGCAAGAAAGCATGTGTGCAACCTACGAGGAGAAAACGAATCAAAAACTGAAAAATAAGTCTTAAACAACACGGCACAGTATTTCTAACGACAAATAGAAAACCAAAAGCACAACAAAGACAATGTTCAGGTTGTCGTTCTGGAATTAGGATTTAGACGTAGCCATGGATATTCTGTTATTGAAATTTGGTCGATGAATTGAAAAATTATAAATGTTATTTGACAAAATCATGGTCATTGACTTGAGGGAATATTGATATCATTTGTATAATTGAATTTGATGAGAAGACATTGTCCAATCATGTTGAGGCATTTGCTAAGGTAAGGGTAAATTCATCTAGGTTACATGCTACTTTATATGAGTTACAAGCATCTTAACTAGGCTGTGCATGCAACTGTATCTAGGCATTGATTCTGCCATTGTAATTCCATCTTTTATTTCACTTTCATTTAGAATACAGATATTTTAATCTAGAAATAATGTTTTCCTAAGTTTACTGGAAGCTTGTATCAAGCTGCCCACCTTGTGACATTTTCTCATATAATCTACTACACAAAAACTTATTTATTATACTGTTATCAACTTAAACTGTCCGTTGGGTTTAGATTATGGTGTAACATGAACAACAGTGTACAAAGATAATTTTTGCATTGAATATTTGCATTAATATGATATTAATACAACAGATGCTTAAATTGAAGTTTAAAATGTTGTTTAAAAACTAGTTTAAGACTAGTTAGATGCATATGTGCTACTACCATAAGCAAGGTTATTTACAGTGATGACCTCTTGTGACTGTTGGAATAATTTTTATATCTTAGTAATACAGTTTATTTGTACTTGTTACACAATTGTAACCTGTCATAGTGTGCATGGCAGATCTTTGTTACGTTTATATTAGCTAGGATTAAATTATATATAATGATTTCTGTTTATCCCTTTTTAGTACATCACTAACAAGTATTCTAACCATTTTTAACATGTACATCATTAGAAATATCGTATGCTACCAACTGTAATGAAATGCAGTGTTAGTTGAGCCACACGTTTCCCAGGAAACTACAGCAGCGACAGCTATATGGTACCACCGAGTGATTGAACATGTTATTAGAACACGATTGATGTACAATAAGTGCCACTTGTCACAACGGTCAGAAAATGTAGGTTAAAAGTATGTTTTTTGATGTTTTTCGAAACTTTTGGTGATTGTGATTATAGTCTGTTGATGTGTAACCCATGTGACCAGACTTCATTTTCTGTGCACATACAAATGGTTTAGCTATGCCCAGGGAAGAAGATTATTTATATCACTTTGCACATTAATGGTGAAGTTTATTAAACAAACGAAATTGTCGAAATAGGGCTAGTTGAGCCACCCATGGCCCAAGGGAGGGTTAGTTGAACAGTGGTTAAAGAAAGAAGACGAGTGTTCTTTATTGGGACATCAGATGGCTACAACATATTAGCAGTTATAGTTACACTGGTTGCGATTGGCCTATGTAAGTCCATATTAATTAAGTGTGTCGACTTACTAATTAAGAGTATAGACTTGTGAGAAACGTGTTGTACCCATTGGGTAGATGTGTTGGCCGAGTTGTTATGAAATTTTAGTATAAGGCATATGTAAATTATACAAATAAAGCATTTACTCAACTTACACTATATTGTTGTTCAACTTACCCTACACCATGTGTTAGTTGAGCCAACTTACCAACCCTATTTGAATTAGCTACACGTAATTATCTATGCATTCTAGGTACATTATATTGGTACAAAATGATTTACTAATAATCACAGTTTATGTGAGTAAAAACAATTTTGACATAGGAATATGATTGCGCCCTAGATATCAAAAAGAATGAAACATAGCTCAACTAACACTGCATTTCCATATCGTACGAAAGTCTGTTAAAAATGATAACTAATGTATCAGGTAACACGTGTTTGTTGGAAAAAATATTGATTGAGCTGGTAAAAGAACTGATGTACGCTACCAGCATTCGGTGCAAAATTACTCTTATCTGGCTAATTTACAAATATAATTATTGTTCTATAACCAATCATTGTGCTACAACCAATCTTTGTTCTACAACCAAACAATCTTGAATTCTGGAATGCCAAATAAATTGCTGATTAGACATGCAGAGGACAGCAGCAGGCATACACAGCACATGCAGTGATGAACTAATACAATGTTCTATGAGGGTATTTTACATGGTGCTAACATTTCTTTACTCTCAACCCATGATGTAATAGTGATATCACCTAACATGCAAGAAAGTTCTTTTTGTCTGTTAACTTGTTGCCCAGCCCAAATATATCTATGTTGCAAGCAGGTGTCTGAAAGATGAAAACATTGCTAATGGTCTGACAGAGGTTATAGATAGGAGATTGTGCTGCCACCTAGCAGACAATGAAAGCAGCACTGCATGTGTGGTGCCACCTGGCAGCCATGTTAAAAATTCCATTGGAGAACTAAGCAGCAAGCGGCGGAGCTGGAAACACAAAGGTCAGGCTGCAAGCAAAGAAACATTGTTGAGTGAATCTATCCTATTCTGTTTAACTTCATACAGTCATATGTGGCACATTGACAGAGGTGGCCAGTTAAAGAAGGAGTCTCAAGTATGCCTTTTATGTGGAATTGCTTCAAAAAGGAGATTATTTGAAAAAGAAGGAGAACCAGGAGCTTGGCCTAAAGAAGGAGATCTCAGCAGACTATACACCTATGCGTCTAGCAGAGAAATTGTACTAAGCATCATGGAACCCCCATACTGTCCTTCTGCACATTACATGGACTACTCAGTGATCATAATAGCATACATGTATATTGCTATTGAAAATAACTTTGATACCTGTCAGAATACTGGTATTGCTATATTTTTCTGATAGACCCAGATCACTACAGGTTATCAGTCTACTCATTGTTACCACATTGTTACCACATGTGCAGCATGTTTTTGTTTGCAAACAGAGGCAGCACTTGAGCAAACTGACAGGTAGACATGTAAGTAATATTGTATATAGCCGACACGGCAACACACAAATTATGTAGACTCCCATTATTTTTCACTTGCCAGATGGTGCTAAAATATCATCAGTTGTCACTAAATTCTGCATGGCACTCATTATAAAAAGATGGTTGCCTAGGCAACCAGACTCATTCCTTTTTCAAAACATATTTTTCGTCTGGCCACTACAATAACAGATTGCGAAATTTATGCCACAACTTTGCAATTTCTTAAATATGCCATGGCAGTCCATGTTAAGTTTGAGATATGTATTTACAACATTTATCGCAAGCAAAAAGTCTGAAGCAAAGCTGTAATTTATTCTACCACTGAGATATCTACATGCAAGAAATATTGCATGCTAGGAAAGCTGAATATGTACATAGGTGTTTGTCTATGTGCAGGGCTGGGTCCAATTACACAAAATTATAGCAATTACATTTACAATTACATTTAATTTTTAATTTCAATTACAATTATAATTACAGTCATAATTGTCCAAGTTAATTGCAATTACAATTACACTGTTTCAATTTCAATTACAGTTACATTATGCGGAACCAAATATATTCAGCATTTGTTAATTATGTATTTTTGCATGTTTTGCTGAATTTCAATATTTTGTACACAATTGATAAACAAATATAACGGTAATGTTTGCACATTTTGTTGAATTGTGACTTTGAATTATACTAAATAAAAAGATAGCAGTTTAAAACATATTTTCGTTATATCAAAATACAATGCAGTATCCAGACATAATCCAACAGGACATATTCCTTACAGACAAAATCACAAAATATGAAAAGTTAACAAAACCCCACAGGACAAAATACAAAAATGTGAAAATTGGACAAAATCCCACAGGCCATAATACAATATTTAATTGTGGTTCTTCTCTAAGCATCCTTTCTAGTTTTATAGACATTTTTCTGTGTGCATTTCTTACATATTTCTTCGGAAAATACTAATAATAGGGTATGACGTGTGTTGACGTGTGTTTGTGTTGGGAATGCGGAGAGGCCATATAAACGGTCCTTGCCACCTGACCTGTCTCCAGTCCTCCACAACACAAGGGGTGTAATTGGCTTGCTAACTCTGCAATGTTTCACAGAGCTGATATTTTCTGAAGCAATATCAGGCTACAGGTCTTTCCATGTTGTTTGAATACCAGCTTAGCCATTGTCTGACAATGTCTGTGCATTGTTTATTGCTTCCTGGCTGTTACCAACGTATTGAAAAGGCTAATCGCTAAGGCTACCCACCACTAGCAGCATGGACCAGTACCCACCAGACAGTGAATACAGTAATATAAGCAGGTGTTATTATTAGTCTTGATTTTCAACTCATGAAACTTAAATTATATTTATAGTGACAATTCATTCAGGTAGTTTGTGATATAAAATGTACTGTAATTGATTGTAATTGAAATAAATTTTCAATTATAAAAAATATAACAATTACAATTACAGCAAAATTTTGAAACCATAATCAATTACAATTACAAGTACACAATTTTGCTGTAATCAATTACAATTACAATTATATAATTGGACCCAGCCCTGTATATGTGTGCACACATCATATGCAGAACCAGAGGTCCAGAAGGGACCTTCCAGCTTGGCACCACTATCATCTTACTTTTGATGTAAACAATTATTTATAGGATTGCATATGTGCCCTTTGCTGAAATACCAAATTCAACCTTGGGGTTAATTAAAAATGTCTAATAACACCAATTTAATATTTTAATTAATTTGTAACACATTTGGAAAGGGGCACTGCACACATTCCATGCAGGTCGCCACATCTGGGGTCCACAAATGGGTATTCTCCAGGTACAGACTTACAGTCCAGTGCTGTGGTGGAGCAACACAATGAAAGGGTGGGAGAAAAAGGGTTTAGGAGACAGTGAAGGGTAAGCGTAGAGTGATTTGCACAACTGTATAGGCTGTAGACATCTCAACATGCTTAAACATGACTGTAAAGGAGAGAACAAAGAAGAAAGCAGTCACAGCAAATTACATTTTCCTGTTCAAAAACTGGACATTTTGTTAAATGCAACGAGCCTGGCTGAAACTAGCTAACACGATTGAATGTCTGCAGAAATAAAAGTACATAATAGTTAACATTTAAGATATCGTATGCAGTCATACAGATTATTTCTACTCCAAACTCATCATTCACTACAATTATTAATAGTAATTATTATTATAAAAATAAATATTATTATAAACAACTAAACTTTAACTGCTAATATAAAAACAAATATAACCGATAAAAAATAAGGAGATGTTAATAAATAAAAAATAAATGAGGCATTTATAATGTTCTAAATATCTTGGTAAAATAGCTTAAAAATGCTAACAAAGCTAAGATAAGTAAAATTTATTTAAAATAAGTTTAAATATGTTAAATATGTTCAATAAATATAAAAAGGTCCACATTAAGAAACAAAATACGTACTCGACTTGTCGACAAGCACCCATTCATCCTCCGCTGGGGATGTCTTCAATCGTGGCTCATCTGCAGCGCCATCTGATGGCCCACACAATTCCTCCGCTGCTCCAAACAAGAAGTTCGAAATTCCACTAAGCATTTTGATCTGCAACAGAGAACGTTGACATCGTCTCATGGACAACACACAAAGTTGCTGCAATGTCAACAGGGTTGGCATGTAACAAAGTAAAAGTACTTTGTTACAATACTTGAGTAGTTATTTCAAGTAATTGGAATGTAACGAAGTAGAATTTTTACTAAATACTTTTACTTGCAATGAAGTAGTTTTATCTAAAGTAACGCGACTTTTTACTCTGTTACTTTTATTTACTTCGCAATATATTTTCGTTACATTTTTTTTACGAAACTGCTGCTGTCGGTGGCGCTCCACCGTCAACGACATTTCAAAAACTGTTCATAGTCGCCAGGCCAAAAGCTATTAATATCATTCAATCACATGCCAGTTAGCGATCATATTTGCATGCATACCTCTCTTCGGGAAATCGATGCAACCGCTGTTTTATATCTATGTCAGTGAACGAAGTCTGCCAAATATTGGCATAGCCATAAGTCAGGTCAAGGCCGTTGACATGAAATGTCACTTCGAGTATGCAATGCTTGAACGCCATCTCAAACTATGATGCGAATGTCTCCGTTGCACCATATAAAGTATTAATCAGTAAGTTTCCAATACGTATTATAAATATTAAAATTTGCAATTTCGACAATGTATTGATAATCCCCCATATACTGACACAATTCTTATATTCATGAGCGAATGCACATCGTGGATCGAGAACGAGAACCGATTTTCGCCCATTGGCATTGTCAGCAACGCCAATTAATGGCCTTACCGGCTTACGTCAGCATTAAACCGCATTTTACTTTCACGAATAAAATTCATATTGAGATGTTTAATAAATTCATAATAATGATTACTCTACAGAACTAAACAGGAAAGAATTGATACTCTGCCATTTGGCAGCATCTTTTCCCAGCAATGGCTTATTCAAGCTGATCCATAAATAATATCAAGCAAGGACAGGGACAGGTCACTTTTAATTGCAATTAGCAACAGCATTCCTCTGTTGCACTGGTCTGTCTTCTGATCAATTCTAGCCCCAGCTGGTACCAGGTAACCAACACAGCTAGCTGCTAAAGCTTGTTGTTTCAATGTTTGTGTGAGCTGATAAGACATGTCTGGGAAGACATGAGAAGGTGGGGGTTCACAAGCCAGATGGCTTCATCAGCTAGGCATAAACTTTCTTTGTTAATTTTACTATGGGTAGTGCTATGTTGTATTACCTCTGACCAGTTTCCATGAGAGGCTACTACTAGTACTGTGTGGGGAGCGTGTGGTCTAATGGTTAGAGCACCCGCCTGTCGATCGAGAGGACGGTGGTTCGATTCCATCTCCGCCGTTTCGAAGCTTGGGCAATTTCGTTCACCCCACTTTGCCCGTGTCTTTCGGAAGAGACACTAAAAGCCGTTGGTCCAAACTCCTGCGTTAGCTCAAGATTGGGCTGTTTGGAGTATAACTACTTGAGACTTGAGTACTGGACTGACCCTCTACCTACTCAGATACAATCACACCTGCGTACACATATCCTGTTGTACAATCTAGCTCCTCCCATACCCCAGTGTAACAGGTCAATAAAAAGACAAATTCTGCCTCATCATTAATTAAGTTCTGTATTTAAGTGAAATTATTTGATGTTGTGAGCTCTCATTAAAGATGACGTAATTTTCCAAGCATCCAAGTGAGCACACTGTTCAATGGTGGCAGACCGATTGACCAGCTAAGGCTGTCTGGGAGCACATTGTTATAGATCGTTATAGGCATAGTTGTCAGGTGCAAGTTGTGTAATTTATATAATATTACTCATGATTTTGTTGTTATTTCTAAGTATTGTACTTTTACTTCAAGTACTTTTGAAAAGTAGTTTTACTTTTTACTCAAGTACTTTTTTTTACAAAGTAATTTTACTTTTACTCAAGTAATTTTTAGGTGAATTACTTTTACTTTTACTCAAGTACAAAATTAAAGTAATTCAGTCAATCCTGAATGTCAATCAGGGTCATCTTGGCTCTCTATCCACCAGCCAACCATTGGTCTTAAGGCAGCAACTAATCTCCATAGCAACGCTAGGGCACTCTACTGAGTATGTATGGCACTGATTAGCTTGCAAGGTATCCCAACACTAAATAAGGCTTAATGGCATTCAACTAATTGTATGCTGGCTCTCAGGTCAGGTAAGCTGTAATGGGATATGTTGCCCATAGCAACTGGTGTTGTCATGCAGGTGTGTGAGTCAAGCCAATATCTGAGCAGAAATTAAATTCTCAAGCTTCCTGGGCCAATTTCTAGTGACTAAGTTGGTCACATTCACAAGGACTATGGCCACTTCTATTCACACATGCACATACACGAGGGGGTCATTGGGTCCCTGTCCAAGGCCAACTGGCTGTGGCTATCTTAGATCAATGTAGTCCATGATAAGTCACCTTGCCTAGATCTGTAGGTAGTTAGGTACACAGCACGCTAGCAGGCAAGAGCAAGCAATGTCTGGCACTGGGTTCATTGAGGGCAGGGAATGTCTCTCACTCCCACTATAATATATCCAGCAAAACCTGGATTTCCCTGTTTACAATATGGATTTGGGGAGGGCTGTGTGCTTTTTTTTATATTATATTTGTTTCAAATGGAGAAATGTGACAAGTACACATTTTTTTCAAAACACATGTTCATCACACATGTATAAAACACATGTTCATCACACATGTATAAAACACATGTTCATCACACATGTATAAAACACATGTTCATCACATATGTATAAAATACATATTCATCACAAACATATAAAATACATATTCATCACAAACATATAAAATACATGTATAAAATACATGTTCATCACATATGTATAAAATACATGTTCATCACATATGTGCAAAAAACATGTTCATCACATGTGTAAAAACATGTTCATCATACATGTATAAATCGAATGACTTTTGATGCTAGAAGATTTCTGGTGAAAACCTTGTAGATTTCTTTTAATGTAGGTATATTTTGATCATAGCTTGACAGATTGTGACACTCATTCAGAAAAGGGATGTTACAGGCTGATTAACCGATGAAAAATGTTGTATGGCTTTCTACAGAATTTCACGTCAAAAATATGGATTTCAACCAAAAAAATGTGTAGATCTGGAAACCTGCCATACAATTTGGTAATTCAAAAATGTGTGCCAATCTGCATATGTTTACTGTTATCCAAGATATCCTGTCTGTGAAGGCATATATGTAACTCTACACATTTTGCAAGATATACCCATGCCCTGGAAGTGACTTGCTATATATTATGTTCGTGATTTCAGGTTGTGATATATACGAGCTACAGTTCTATCATAAACTGTTCTATCATAATAAATAAGGAACAGAGCATTGATTGTTTTTCTTATTAAGCAAAACATTGTTTGTTAATGTTAGAAATATAAGTGCAGCATGGTTATAATATACTAACACAATAGCATTATGTGTTATGTTTGGCAAATATATATGCACCGCCATAAATAGATCTATATTAATGGATATGTAAAATAAAAGAATTGATCGACTGAACAATATGATGCTGCACTTATTGATTCATCTGTGTTATGTTGCTGATTCATATGTGGCAAGCCTAAAACAACAACGATATGCAGGTAATGATATTATTTGACCACTAATGCCACAGAGTAATGAGCAGTTGCTCTACATTAACAGAGCTGCCTCAAAGCTTCTATTGTTCACAATTTATAATGAGAAATGTGTCTACTTGTGACCTCTGGTTAACTTATGAACAACATGTTGTATTTTGAATAACAAAATGCACACAGAGACTAACATCTCTTACTTAAATTATGCAAGCAGCAGTTGAGCTTTTCTTATGTTTTACTTGAAATATGTTGAAATTCTTTCATCAATCATTTCTTCATTTGGCCAACATTGCAACTAGCAAGATCACAATTATGATTGGAATGGTAACCATGACAATGACCTCTAGTTGTCCGTGATACAAACCATGACAATGACCTCTAGCTGTCTGCGATAGTGAGCTTTTTCACTGCACTGCTAGCAACTGAACTCACCGGACAATGAACAGGTACAAGTGTAACGGTCGAGTAAACATGCATTGTATGCAGCACTTGTTGACTTCCAAAATACCTGAGTGCTCCCACAAATTTATTACTACTGAGTCACATCACGACACTAGATCCTGTGATTTGTGAACTAACTCCCACTGCTGACCAAATAACAACCACTGCTGACCAAATAACAACAACCTCCATTCTATGACTCCCACTGCTGACCAAATAACAACAACCTCCATTCTATGACTCCCACTGCTGACCAAATAACAATAACAAGCTCCATTCCATGACTCCCACTGCTGATAAAATAACAATAACATCCTCCATTGTATGATTCCCACTGCTGACAAAATAACAATAACAACCTCCATTCCATAACTCCCACTGCTGACAAAATAACAATAACAACCTCCATTCTCTGACTCCCACTGCTGACCACATGACAACTGTGTCAGCATGACAACATCACTCAGAGAAACTGGATAAAGAAATGTTTGACATCTTAATATACATGGTCATTGACATCATACGGGTTCATTAAAAAATTACGCTGGCAAAACAGGGACCATTACTTTTGGGTGAGTGTTCAGCACATCATGTAACATTTGCTGCTTGTTTATGACAGAACAACACAACGACTCATGTAATAAAAGCTTCATATTTATTATTCATCTTGGCAATAAAATGGGACAGTCCGGCCAGATCTCTCTGGGGCCAGCTGTGACACCCTGAGAACTGGATGCGAGACTTGGATATTTCACGTGACCGGACTGCGGTCCTGGGCCAGCTAGTTGATCATGATCATGTGACTGTGGTCACATGACCAGAGAATACTGGGGTCTGCATCCCTCTGGGTGTCCAGCCAGCCCATAACGAAGTGTTTAGAACGAATGCCCCCCAGGCATTTTGAAATGATAATTTTTTGAAAGGTGGAGAAAGGGGGCTGGTTGGTGGGTCTCAAGTCTCAAGTCTCAAGTAGTTATACTCCAAACAGCCCAATCTTGAGCTAACGCAGGAGTTTGGACCAACGGCTTTTAGTGTCTCTTCCGAAAGACACGGGCAAAGTGGGGTGAACGAAATTGCCCAAGTTTCGAAACGGCGGAGGTGGAATCGAACCACCGTCCTCTCGATCGACAGGCGGGTGCTCTAACCATTAGACCACCGCTCCCCACGTGACGTGGGTGACGTGTTTCCTTGTCCATGCTACGAGACAAAGATGGCCCAAGGAAGGGATGTTGCCAGATCCCACTGCTGGGATAATGCTTCTAATTGGTCAGACACCCCCTGCAGTGAGGGAATATAAGGGGTGCTGTCAGCTCCCATAGCAGGGTTAATGCTTGTAATTGGTCAGAGGCCCCCTGTGGTGAGAGGATGAACCTTTTAATTGGTCAGCTTTCATTCCCCCAGGCCCTTAGTAGGGAATGGTCCCTGGCCTCCCAAGATGCATCGGTCAGTTGTTCTGACATAAACCACGCACAATAATAACACTATGCTTCAATTAATGTTAATGTGACAGTTCAAAATATTACACTAGTACCAATGTTTATCTAGAAACCAATTTTAACCATGACTTTTCATTACAGAAAATATATACTGAGATAGTTTAAATCAGCTATTGCAGCAGACACATCTTCATAGCAGTATGAATTAATTAACAAATGTGGATCAATTACACCTGGTGGGATTATATGCAAGCTAAGTAAACAAATGAAGAGCTGATATTTTATACATTTACTTAAGAAAGTAGTGGCAGATGTAAATACTTCAGTAGAAATGCTGTACAGTCTTTTTGAGATCTGGGAAAAAGAAGAAATTCCAGCAGAATGGAAGGAAGGTTACCTTATCAAGATTCTCAAGAAAGGAGACCTGAGCCGCTGTGATAACTACAGAGGAATCACGTTGTTGTCAGTACCTGGGAAGATTCTAAACAGAATAATCCTAGAGAGAATGAAAGGCAAAGTGGACCAAACTTTGCATGAACAACAAGCAGGCTTTAGGCAGGACCGATCGTGTACTGACCAGATTGCAACACTGCGAATCATAATGGAACAATCCATTGAATGGAACTCATCCCTATACATCAACTTTGTTGATTACGAGAAAGCCTTTGACAGTGTGGACAGGGAGACACTCTGGAAAGTGGTAAGACACTATGGGGTGCCCAAGAAACTAGTCAACATGATCAAAAACTCCTATGAGGGAATGTCATGCAGAGTCATTCATGAAGGTCAACTTACAAAGAACTTTGAGGCTAGGACGGGGGTGAGACAGGGATGCTTACTGTCACCATTCCTCTTCATTCTAGTGATAGACTGGGTCATGAAAACAGCAACCAAGGAGAAACGAAATGGAATCCTGTGGACGATGCTGACCCAACTTGATGACCTGGACTTTGCGGATGACCTTGCACTCCTGTCTCACAGCCATATGCAGATGCAGGACAAAACAACAGAACTGGCATTGATTTCAGAGAGGGTTGGGTTGAAAATCAACAAAAGGAAAACAAAGATCCTGAGAACAAATGCTACTTGTGAAACACCAATTATGCTTGAGGAAGTGACACTGGAAGAGGTCAAAGATTTCAGATATCTAGGCAGCATAGTGGATACGCATGGAGGGACAGAGGCTGACGTAAAGAAAAGGATCAGCAAAGCAAGAGTAGCTTTCCACCTGTTGAGAAATGTGTGGAAGTCAAAGGTAATTGGAGAAACCACAAAAATACGCTTGTTTAACACAAATGTAAAGTCCGTGTTGCTGTATGGAGCGGAAACGTGGCGAATAAACAAGACCACGCTGATAAAGATCCAGACTTTTGTCAACCATTGCCTGTGAAGAATTCTCCGAATACACTGGATGGACAGGGTGAGCAACAAAGACCTCTGGGATAGAACACACCAAGCCCCAATAGAGACAGAAATCCTTAAGAGGAGATGGGGATGGCTCGGCCACACCTTGAGAAAGCCAAGCACAAACATAACCAGACAGGTCCTGACATGGAACCCCCAAGGCAAGAGAAAGAGGGGGAGACCAAAAAACACCTGGCGGCGTGACCTCTATGCAGACATCAAGCAAACAGGGAATGGCTGGAAACAACTGGAGAGGATTGCCCAAGACAGGAGGCGCTGGAGAAATGTTGTGGATGGCCTATGCTCCAGGAGGAGTTAAGGGCCTAAGTAAGTAAGTAAGTAAGTAAGAAAGGAGTGGAAAGTAATAAACGTAATGCACACAACAACTGATTTCCACCCATGCCTGTACAAGCTCAGTCTTTAAGTACACATTACCATTGCAAGAACAGTTTTTGTATAGTAGATATATCAAAATAAATGTGGATTTCTTGATTTTTATACCTGTTGACAGACAGAGAGAAAACTCCTTAAAATGTCCAATCAATATCTGTCACCCAAAAGTTTCTTGCATGGGGGGGTGGGGGGTGTAAGGGCAGCTGACTACCCTCACTCTAATACCACCTTAACCACAAACCTTAAAAAAACAAACACTCAGAAATGTGTCAACCACTACTGGCTTCCCAAACTTCGCATACTGGTTGAGTACACATGGGTTAACATACCTGTTTGCATGTATTAATAGCGTCACATGGCTGATGTCATCCATAGCTTAGGTGGCTATATATAATATAGACTGTGCAATGTGCATGCACGTATGGTTTATACAGCAAGGACTATATTAAAAAGAGCTTTCAACTAAGGCACACAGCTGCAATGGACTGCTCAATTTCCTGCCAACTGAATATTCAAATATGTTTAGCAAACCCAGGTAGTTTTGGTACACTACTAAACTAGCGCTAGTGTCTATTTTCAGTTACTAATAAAATATTCCCAAGACTGAAACCAGTAATTTGTTATGGAACTTGTTAGGACAAGACGCACACTCTCGTGAATAAAACATAATAACAACTGCATGCAGATATAAAATCGTCCTATTTGCATCATTGGTGATATGATGCAATTAATAAAATATTACTTATCAGTGCCGTGATACAATATTTTGCTGTAAAGAAATATAAATTCATGGCCAAAAACATACAGCCTTCTTTCTCAAATGCACCAAGTTTGAATGTAACCAGCTAGACCAGTGGTTTAAATTTCAACAAATGGTCATATAAAAAAGAATGTTGGAATATAAAAGTTTTAAAACAGTACCTTTTTGCGAAACTTCTTGCAAAAATATAATCACTGTTACTACATTTCAAGCAAGCTACTCCTACAACTACAACACTAGCTGTAACTTGAGAGCACCTGAAAATGAAATGGGATACGGATGGTTCCACCACTGGTAATATGAACATTACATATACCATGCAGATATATCATGAAGGCAGCGAGAACAACACGAACACACTCACGCTGCACCACTGATACACTCACGCTGCACCACTGATACACTCACGCTGCACCACTGATACACTCACGCTGCACCACTGATACACTCATGCTGCACCACTGATACACTCACGCTGCACCACTGATACACTCACGCTGCACCACTGATACACTCACGCTGCACCACTGAAACACTCATGCTGCACCACTGATACACTCATGCTGCACCACTGATACACTCACGCTGCACCACTGATACACTCACGCTGCACCACTGATACACTCACGCTGCACCACTGATACACTCACGCTGCACCACTGATACACTCACGCTGCACCACTGATACACTCATGCTGCACCACTGATACACTCATGCTGCACCACTGATACACTCACGCTGCACCACTGATACACTCACGCTGCACCACTGATACACTCATGCTGCACCACTGATACACTCACGCTGCACCACTGATACACTCATGCTGCACCACTGGTACACTCATGCTGCACCACTGATACACTCATGCTGCACCACTGATACACTCACGCTGCACCACTGATACACCAATGTTGCACCACTGATACACTCATGCTGCACCACTGATACACTCATGCTGCACCACTGAAACACTCATGCTGCACCACTGATACACTCACGCTGCACCACTGATACACTCATGCTGCACCACTGATACACTCATGCTGCACCACTGATACACTCATGCTGCACCACTGATACACTCATGCTGCACCACTGAAACACTCATGCTGCACCACTGAAACACTCATGCTGCACCACTGATACACTCACGCTGCACCACTGATACACTCATGCTGCACCACTGATACACTCATGCTGCACCACTGATACACTCATGCTGCACCACTGATACACTCATGCTGCACCACTGAAACACTCATGCTGCACCACTGAAACACTCATGCTGCACCACTGATACACTCACGCTGCACCACTGATACACTCACGCTGCACCACTGACACACTCACGCTGCACCACTGATACACTCACGCTGCACCACTGATACACTCATGCTGCACCACTGAAACACTCATGCTGCACCACTGATACACTCATGCTGCACCACTGATACACTCATGCTGCACCACTGAAACACTCATGCTGCACCACTGAAACACTCATGCTGCACCACTGACACACTCACGCTGCACCACTGATACACTCATGCTGCACCACTGATACACTCATGCTGCACCACTGAAACACTCATGCTGCACCACTGATACACTCATGCTGCACCACTGATACACTCACGCTGCACCACTGATACACTCATGCTGCACCACTGAAACACTCATGCTGCACCACTGATACACTCATGCTGCACCACTGAAACACTCATGCTGCACCACTGAAACACTCATGCTGCACCACTGAAACACTCACGCTGCACCACTGATACACTCACGCTGCACCACTGATACACTCATGCTGCACCACTGAAACACTCATGCTGCACCACTGATACACTCATGCTGCACCACTGATACACTCATGCTGCACCACTGAAACACTCATGCTGCACCAGTGACTCCTGGCAACTTTAGACTAGGGGTCAATACAGTGAAATTGGTATTGACACACCAATCCCAATTCTGGAATTGTAATTGGAATTGGTGTTTTTAAAAGTAATTGGAACTGGCGACAATGTAATTGGTATTTTCAATTACTTTACAATTACATTGTCACTTTTCCAAGTCAAATTATTTGTTATAGATAAGCAATAAAATATAATATGTTGTGTATATATCGATCATATTTGTTTGCCATTATGTACCATAATATACAGAAATAAATACAGCTGCTCTAAAATAGATGCTATTTGTTGGTGTTGAGTATGTCTGTGGTTGAGTATGTCTATGGTTGAGTATGTCTACGGTTGAGTATGTCTATGGTTGAGTATGTCTTTGGTTGAGTATGTCTATGGTTGAGTATGTCTATGGTTGAGTATGTCTTTGGTTGAGTATGTCTTTGGTTGAGTATGTCTACGGTTGAGTATGTCTTTGGTTGAGTATGTCTATGGTTGCTCTCTTCACATACTTTTATTTCTATATGGAATTTTGTAATTGTAACTGTTATTTCTGAGGTGTAACTGGCATTGGTATAATGTAATTGACCTGAAGTCTGCTGGCAACATCTATAACCACAGGTGTGCTTGCCTGCATGCAAGCCTGCGTGCACACCTGCATGCACACTGCAGCTGGCTGTGACATCAGTCTCTGACAAAGAAACACCACTGCTCCTACTGGATGCAGACAGTGCATTAGAGGCAATTGGAGCAGCACAATTAGACTTGAGAGAGATCGATTGATCTGCTGTGCCCAGGTGTGTCATTGCATCATTCTTCACATGTCCTCCAGAACAGACCTCCATGGCGACAGATACAACACTGTGTTTTGAACTTTGGTCATATGTTATTTGGAGACATGTCAACTCTCAGTGCCTGGTGTGACACTCACACATTCAAGGGTGATGAGTCATCTCATCCTGTCACATTTTTTTACTCTATGATTGTAAAGATAATTTGTCTCCATTTTACCTGAAATTAGACATTTAAAATGCAACAGAAACAATTTCCAGAGCCCATATGGTGAGACAGCAGTGGCGCTCTCTTGTGGAAGCCTTATGTGCCACCTGAGGCATGAAGAGGACTGAGTGAGTGAGTGAGTGAGTGAGTGAGTGAGTGAGTGAGACTTTCTGTCATAGGTGCTCATTGCTACCATCTCAGGTACTCCTTAATTGACATATCCAAATGTTGACATCAATTTCTGTAACTGTTAGGTCATTTTAAACAATACACATATGGCATAAAACATTTCAAAAAGGACATGTTACTCTCTCTCTGTCTATTTCTCTCATAACACCAGTCCCTCTGTCTGTGGATACATCCATCCGTCTATCTGTATGTTCCTATACATGTCTCTTTTTTCTGTTCTATTTCTCTTTGCATATATGTTTAAATTATTTCCATTGTTGAGAATTCCGTGTTATTATAGTTTTCTTTGTCCCATATGCTTCTTTCAAGATTTTTAGAGAATAATTAAATTATTAATCTTTAAATTCAGACATAGCTGAAAAGTCAATAGAGTTGCACATATTTCACCTAGTGTGTTAAGCAATGAATACCTCACTTCAGCCCTGGCGAACACTCAGACTGAATGTGCATACACACATGAGCCACAATGATATTTTGTGCGATTCTGCACTGTAACATTGTAGTCTTGTTGCAGCTGGGTAGGCCTACTTGGTTCTAACTAAGGGCATCATTGAATGACAGTGTCCAATACTGCTTGCATGCCTCAGTGATTTTCTTAGAAGTCAGATGAATAAAATAATTAGCAATGCAATAGTATTTATTTGCAATCAACAATACCAGTAGTAGTACATTTAAGACTACGTGACAATCAGGCTGGGCAACCAAAACACAGTCAAAATGGAAGTTTTGATCATAAAGATTGCCCAACACATAACCAGACATGGACATGGGGTCAATCACTACAGCAACTGATGAGCTGAGTCACTTGTATTTAATTACAGTCTAACTGACCTGGTCATGCAATTAACATACTTTGTGCATGTTTTACTGCTGGTAAACTATGAATAATGTTATGTTATGTTATGTTATGTTATGTTATGTTATGTTATGTTATGTTATGTTATGTTATGGTGCCATTCTCTTTTTGAACTTACATAACCTGGTACAGTACAAAGACATGCCAAACAGGCAATATAATGCATCAACATATAATGCACCAACTACCATTGATCAATCACCAGGCTGCATTTGCAAGTGCCAAACACACACATTCAGAACATAACCTACATAACCATAGGAAACTCACAGGTCTGCCAGACATCCTCACATAAGCAATTTTACTATTTGCTTGGCAATGTTCCAGCTATACGAATGACCAGATTTCAATTGCTTAGCCATTTTCTTTCAGACTACACTTCAGTAGTTGTTCCTGTAAAATAGGCATGCACACAGGTTTTTTCAAAATAAACAAGACTTTAGCTGGTATACACCATAGTTCAGCAGGAGGGCCGACTATCAAAGACAGCAGAGCAGAAGTGGTGAAACAGCAGGACAAGGGGAAGACCACAATTAAGATGGAAAGACTACATGTTAAGAGGGATGTGAGAAAGGGTAAGACGATGGCAAGTGAAGGGAGAAGGCTGCCGACAGGGAGCAGTGGGAGACAAGTGAAGGGAGAAGACTGTTGACAGGGAGCTGTGGGAGACAAGTGAAGGGAGAAGACTGTTGACAGGGAGCAGTGGGAGACAAGTGAAGGGAGAAGACTGTTGACAGGGAGCAGTGGGAGACAAGTGAAGGGAGAAGACTGTTGACAGGGAGCAGTGGGAGACAAGTGGAGGGAGAAGACTGTTGACAGAGAGCAGTGGGAGACAAGTGGAGGGAGAAGACTGTCGACAGGGAGCAGTGGAAGACAAGTGGAGGGAGAAGGCTGCTGACAGGGAGCAGTGAAAGACAAGTGAAGGGAGAAGGCTGTCAACAGGGAGCAGTGGAAGACAAGTGAAGGGAGAAGGCTGCCGACAGGGAGCAGTGGAAGATAAGTGGAGGAAGAAGGCTGCCAACAGGGAGCAGTGGAAGATAAGTGGAGGAAGAAGGCTGTCAACAGGGAGCAGTGGGAGACAAGTGAAGGGAGAAGACTGTTGACAGGGAGCAGTGGAAGACAAGTGGAGGGAGAAGACTGTCGACAGGGAGCAGTGGAAGACAAGTGAAGGGAGAAGGCTGCCAACAGGGAGCAGTGGAAGATAAGTGGAGGAAGAAGGCTGCCAACAGGGAGCAGTGGAAGATAAGTGGAGGAAGAAGGCTGCCAACAGGGAGCAGTGGAAGATAAGTGGAAGAAGAAGGCTGCCGACAGGGAGCAGTGGAAAATGACAACAACCAAAGCAGTGCAGTCAGTCTCATACCTTTATAAAAGAAACCACAGGGAAGAACAACATTGCCACCAGCAGCAGCCCATGATAGTTGTATTGAGAAAAACGAGTACCTGTTAGTTGATCGTGACTGTTTTGTTGTGCTGGGTTCCTGGCGTTGGAGCAGTTGGCTGTTGACCTTAAAATAAAATAAATATTGTGTCATCCAGATCTGACACATTACATGCAATGTGGAATAACATATAATTAAATGGTCCTCCTCAATTCAATTTTTTTTCAACTGAAAAATGTATTTAAAATCAAGGAGAAAATCATCAATAATTCAACCGAAGGAACATGTTATGTAATAAACAATTATTTGCTGTCTGAGACATATACTGGTATTTAATTATGTTGATGTCTCTTCGTGGCAGACTTCTGAAGTTCTGTTTCAATTAAGAGACAATGTATGCTACTTGTTTTGCTGTAGAAGCCATAGTCAAGCTTTTTGTGAGATATTTCTCGGTGTCTATGTCGATGTCTGTTTTGATATAAAAATAGGCTATATATATTTATTTTAAATACCAAATGAAAACTAAAAAAATCAAACCAGATCGCTGTCACAGTTTAACAGTATACGGTTGGAGTGGTTTTACAATTGCATCAAAATTGGAACCAATATATAATTCTGTTGACAGCGCTAATAACCCGCGGCAAATAACTTCTAAATCTACAGCTTGCAGCCAGTACGTTGCCTAGGCTGTATGAAGGTCATATGGTTCAGCAGTGACGTAGGTTTGTATACAAACAAGGATCGGCCACGCCCTCACACAGCTGTCCAAAACCAAACTATATAATACTTTCGCCAGACTGGGAGAAAGGCGGGAATTAAATATTACGTAGTCCGTTACAAGGCTAGTACAACCGCACAGTCGGATATACCAATGTTACGTAAACCGAAAAATAAAACGGTTTTGTCCAAACGCAAAGTTTTACGTAATAGAAATACGTTCGTTGGGACGCCGCGACCCACGATTAGCTCAGAAATTAACAAGCTAAAACCAAACGACCGAAATCCACTTGTTTCCTTGTTTCGCTATAATGTTCGAAAGCACCAGTATATCATCCATTTCGATGTGAGTTAGTTAATGTTGCGCGAAGAATTTCCCGTTAATAATACGTTTACTGTAGGATGTCATTGTGTCCACCACATAAATTACATTATAGCGAATGATGTCAACCAGGGGTCAAAATACGACTCGAAATTTCCACTAGTGGTTCTCAAACAAAGCTTAATAATATATACAACGTAGTGTACGTATTACCTTCGGAACTTACCGTTCTATGTTTTCAGTGAGGTTCGTATGAAATGCTTGCGTGGATCCTGAGTTTTTAATCAAAATAGTCGACAGCTTTCTGCTTACTGAATGTATTTCACCACCAGCCCCAACCTTGCAGCGCCAGATGATTATTGTTTACGTTGAGAATGGCAGCCACTGATTGGCTGGTTGTGTTGTCTACCGCTATATATGGGCTGTCATTTGAATATTATAATTAGGAACGCGTCACGAGTAAGCCACGTTCCGTAGTCCACGTGATATAAACATGACCTATGGCGGACCTTTCTCCTATGACCCAGGAAATGGCGCAGCGACAGAAACTGTAACCAACTCACATGGGGAATACCACGGCGTAAAGTAACAGGTTATTGACAATTGCAAACTTTAACAAAAGAAGCGTACATGTATATGCAAAAAGCGTAATTGAGTATATAGGATCACAGGTAGCGTACATTATTAATAAATGGACAACGCCTCCTTTTTAACATATTATGCCGAATATCGCACGCGATATGGGGATTATTGGCTATATAATATTGCGAACTTGACTCGATCACTTCTAGAATCTAGTTCTAGCCTTGGCCTGAGCTTGGATTGGTTTGTGTAAATTGTAATAAATACTGTGACAGATAATCTGTATCTGTATGATTACCGACAAACCACGCCGGTTTGTTCAGAACCACAGTGCGACAATGCTCCAGAGTACGTGGGATTAAGGCTTAACTTAAGCCTAAGGCTGATAGCTAGTATTTGTTTTTCCACATTCACGTTTCTGGTTTTTTTTTCGTCTGTGTCTGTGCGTATGTATATATTTGTGTATTATGTATATTATTATATATGTATAAATATATATATATATATATATATATATATATATATATATATATATATATATATATATATATATATATATATATATATATATATATATATTAGTCATTTCTCATGAAACATTCGTAAATGGGGTTCAGAGGAAGGTAAAAATCAACATATTCATAAGACTTTCTGTCATATTATGAAGAGACAATACTGAGCTAATCAAGGTTGAAGTTGTTAGTTGAATTCACAAAATGTTTAGGTGCTTTGATTGATAATAAATTGACAAATGTGGAATGCTTATTTTATACCATTCTCTCTTTCTGCCATACATCATGTACTGCATCGAAGTATGGAGCAATACATATGTTACTAATCTAAATCGTTTAGTATTGTTACAAAAAAAGGTTGTGCGTTTTATTTGTAGAGTTAAGAGGTTAGACCACACTTCTTTTCTATTCTCCGAGTTACGTGTCCTGAAAGTACCAGATATTGTCGAAGTACGAACTGCACTTATTATGTACAAGGCAAATAACTATTTGCTACCAGTGAATATACAAAATTTTTTTACATTGTACAAGTCAGTCTATGTAACCAGACAAAGTGCCACTTTAAAAAAAATTATGCTCATACCAATTTAAAGAGAATGTGTATTTCAGCTAAAAGTGTAATACTGTGGAACTCACTTGGCAGCTCTTTAACATGTTGTAGAAACGTTCATCATTTAAAAAAATACACTGCTAACATTTTGGTTAGCCATGTACTACAAACAACAGCTTGGCTGTATAAATATTGATTTATTGTAGCTACAAAAAAATAATTGTTTTGCTTATGCTGGTTTTTACATGTTATTCTTGAACTATGCTATGGTGACTATCTAGTCTAAGCACTAATATTTCATCATTCATATTGAAATATAAATAGTTAAGCTGTAACAATGCATGCTGCATAGTGCAATTATTTGCTTCTTGTTATATTTATGGTAATTGGACAAATGTTATAAGTGACACACTTTTTCTTGCCCTTTCAAGACTGGTTTATATTTTTATGTTTGGCTATTTTTTGCGTTGTGTTGTTGTTGAAATAAAGACCTGACAAAGAAAGTAGTTGTAAGTACTTAACATCTGAAACCGTACATCTGCCCACAGTTCCTTGTAGTTTGTACACTTTCTTAATAAATAATTGCTTGTGATATTTCACTTTCTGTACATGTACAATAATATATTTGTACTTGGGACTCAGAAAAATGTATTTGTCAAACGTTTTCTGTTTAGTGTAGCGATGGAATCATTTGCACTCTCCGACTGTGATGGGTTTTACATGTGATGTTATATTATAAGATGCCACTGCAAGGAACTTTAAAATGCATTCATTGAGAAGTGCATAACATGGGCTTTTCAACTGGGTTTACTTTATTTACTTATTTATTCACTGGGGTTATAGTCTTGTAGCTATTAGTTCACAGATAGTTTAGAAATGCAGACGAATGGTTTCACATAATATAACTTCCAGTAAAAAAGGCATATATTACTTGGGAGACCACTGATCAAGTTTCACCTAGCTTTAGCGTCTTTTGTATACATACATGAATATGTAAAATTATTTTTACGCATGTTCCTTATGTGATTATATCATATCCTTATTATTTTAGCCAGGATGCCAACCCATGGAAACCTCATGAATAAATTACAGTGAGTTGGTGAATTGTCAAAGTCATGACGTGTCAGAAATCATTATGTAATAGTTATAGTATAGCTATGATCCAACGTGTTTGATTACACAGTGTCATATGAAAGAAATGCATCTCAGAACTGATTGAACTTTGTTTGATTACACAGTGTCATCCCTCTTCAAAAATACTTCTCTTTCTCATCCTTCTGCACTTGTTTCATTGCCAGTTGCATTCTCACTCACCCTGGACACGTTGGATGGAACTCTCGTCCCTCGTGGGTGGTATTTAATTATACCATGGACTGCTGGCACATTCCATATATCGATCTCATCCCTGTAGTCTTGGATAGCTTCAGGGCTGATGTTCAGAATGTTCATCGTTGTTTCACTAGAACGGACTGCCTGGCAGAACTCCTGTCTGTGGGTTATTATCCTGCCCACCTTCACCTTCACCTTTATTGTCGCATGGACCCGTGGCCAGCCTCCAACCAGGTCAGGAACAGGAACAGGAACAGGAAATATTTATTCGTCCCAAAAACAACAAAACAGAGTATTCAACACAAAAACCATACAATATATTACATCTATGTCGACATAAGAAAACGAAGTGGTAAGAATATAGAGTACGGTCTGAAAATAAAAGATAATGTCATATAAGGGATGGGAGACTCCTACTAAGACTAAAAATTAATCGCTAATGTAGGAGCCACCCTGTCAATTAATATCACCCGTTATTAATATAAAAAAAATAATAATAATAATAATAAAAAAAAAATTAAAAAAAATGAAGATTAAAGGCCAAACAGTGCTGGAAATTTGGCCACAAGGACACATATTGTGCAGTTCCTGTATTGTGACATTGGGAAATCTGTTGCAGTGTGCAAGATCGACATTACTGGAAGGATTGTTTTAAATTCCTTCTCCAGTGCTTTGATGAAAACAGAAACATCTTCTCCGCCATGGACTGCTTCAAGGAACGAACCTGTAGATATTTGGTGGTGACACAGTGACAGTGCATTTGGAACTCAACCATGCCGTCTGTGAAGTTGCAAGTGAAGCTTTCTTTTCTTTCCCCAACTTCATTGAGCAGTTATTTTGCTGACCTTGTTCTAGTGTTTCTAGTGTAGAAACGTAACAACCAACATCATTTGAATCAGTTTAATAAATTACAGTTTGCACCTTCATCTGCATCGCTTCTTACTGCCCCCCTATCTGTGGCTTGGCGCTTCTTATATAGCTCCTTGCAGAGGCCCCTCCTAGGCTCATACACAATGTGTGAGAGAGCCACAATGTCTGTACCAGCCACATTATGTAAGAGGTGTGGTGTGCTATGCCACAGTAGCTATTATGATAGTCTTAGTGGTATTGCTGCTGTGACAGCGCCAGTGTAGTGCAAAGCCTTTTGACCTGCTCGTCCTTTTGATGTAGGACCCTCTTCCACTCGGGGTCATTATTGTGGAGCTTTAGGAATTCCCTGGCATGCAGGTTGTGCATTGGTCTTGATGCACTTGGCACTCTTTATGATATCTGAAAAACATGTTTAACATCTATGTTCAGAATAGCACTAAAATAGTGAAACCATTCGTCACCCGAATCTGTACATCGCACACCAGTCTAAACTACTTACAATTTTATATATTCTGGAGTTTCCATCAGTTGTTTATTTTATTTATATGACATTTTATATGAAAGCGGTTCTTATTTTATTCAAATGACACCCTATTTATTTTGTATATACATTATACAAATAGAACCATTATGTAGAAATATTATATGGCTATCAAACGGCTCCAGTCAATATATATCAAGAATGCAGCAATCGTAAGTCTCCAAAATCATCCGTCATCTCCAAGTTGGAGCATGTGTGTTCCCGCAAAAAACACTGTAAGCCACGCATTATTGCTCCTGATGATGAAGCGCACATATTAGCTCGGCGAAAATCACTAATTTACTCACTACTAGACATTAATAACTTTCATTAAAACATTGAGAAGCATATATTAAAAACACTTACCAAATGTGTTCTTTGGGATTTGGCAAAACTGGACTTCTTTCTATTCATTTGGCATCGCTTTGATTCTCATGAAGATCACTAGCAAGTAGCTCCAGGTAAATTGCCACGCAGCAGTTCTTGCCAATGTATGGTTTTGGGCGACGTGTGGATACAATGCCCGTAAAAAGTGCCATAAAATGTAAGAAAATGTCCTTACACATTATAACATTGACAACTATTTAGCTTGACATATGATATTGATGACATATTAATAATTCTCACCAATGTACAGAACTCTTCTCACAATGTATCTGTAAATGTGCGATATATGGTTGCATAAAAACTTCCCCAAATTGCTTTTGGGACATCCCACACTTTATTATCCAACGATTTTAATTTAAAACTATGCATATCCAAAGTATCCAACTGAAGCATCATGTTCTATGAGAAATCCGTGTTATTTTGTGATATTTTATACTGCAATTGCCTGTATGAATACTGCGACGTACGGTTTCACAAAAACATCCATAACATAAAGATAATATAATACTATATATGTATATTCTAATATATCTGCTTATAAATATTGATGCTGCCATCAGTACACTTGTAAACAACTGTCAACATTATCTGTGTCAAAGTGCATTGGGGTCAGGCGTTCACAGGATCATTACAAGTTACAGCCGTAAAATTACATTCCCCCTGAACATGCATTGTTAATATGATATTCACCCAAAAACAAAGATTAAATGGTTAAATTGTAAACAAATGTGGTTCATTAAAAGACCTTTGGGCAGTCTATATGTTAGAATAGATATAGTTTATACTGTATAACATGATTTCATAATAACAACGATGAGACTATATATATCTTTAAGTTCAAACTAGCTACTAATAACACCTCTCCTAGGCCAGCCTAGATACTTAGTACCCCAGACTGTTGAAACAGTAACATTACAACAATTTGTAACTTTTTACACTCTGTAACATTTTGTGCAGGTATGTTTTGTTAGCTGACATGTACCGATTTCATAAAAGTCACACATCTGTTGTGAAATTTGTGAACACAATGTGTATACTGTAAAACCATGTGGACATTTGTTTGATGCAGTCAGTAAGAACGTCGATGTTCAGGTCTAAGTGTCAATGTGTCAGTATTCTGTGAATGGGGATAGATCTTTTAGTTACCATAAGGTAAAATATACATTTATTATGTACCTTGAATATTAAATTTTTTATTAAAAATAACTACGAATTAACGCTTCAGAATGCTTTTTGTTGACAAATGTTATTGAAACTGTTTCCATGAAGCATGATTTAAAAAATATTTCTTTCAAACAAAATTGCTTAATTTTATTAGTTGAAAAAAAAACATCCCATAAAACATATGATTTTGTTAGTTAAATTGTTAAAATAAATAGTGTATAAATTATTATTATTTCTGTGAAATATGGAAGGTCTTCTGAAATGTAAAATGACATTTAATAAAGCCATGTACAAACATACACACAGTGTACATGCATGTGTGGACACATACACACGCATGCACGCACACACGCAGATCTAAGCACAAACACACATGCACACGCACACAATGCAAGTGGTTTGAGGATATAATGTTTACTGGGTCATTATGTACCATGGTGTGTTATATTTGTAGCATGCCGCTGGATGTGGACGACGTCTTACAACTACTGGCTCAACTAGCAGACGACACTGAGTTGAGGGTGACAGTGAAAGAGTCGCTGAAGGGTGGCGTCATCACGGGTATTGCAGCAGTCATTGGTGGGGTCCTCTTGGGACCCCCTGGGCTTGCCATCGGTAAATATGCAATAATAATAATAAGCACTTTTTACTCACAATCATCTTCATTAAACATTCATTTATTTTTTATAACTTGATAAATTACTGTATGAATATGTTTAGTCTAAAACTCCAACATGTGAGATAGTCCAGGGTAAAAGACAGTCCTTTCTCAGGGTGAATGTGTCTACTACCAGGAACATTGCAACCAATTTCGGCTTTCACAAAATAGTCTGAAACAATCCGATAGGCGGCGCCATTGTCAGCACATTCAATACTCGTCAATTTTTATTTGGTTTCATGTGCCGTGGTTGCACCTACAAACTAGCAGAAAACATTTGCTAGTGCAGCAACTTGGCAAATATGTAACTGAATATGGTTAGATGTGTTGAACAAGTATGACATTGAACACGGATGTTTAACTTAGGACATTTGCCTACAATAAGACGTTGACTTTTAAAGTCACAATGCTACATATGCGTTGAATTTAAACCCAACCCAGGAGTTGCTGCTATAGAGTTGAACCTACTTGTATTGAACCCAAAGCAGCAACCAATACACGAAGAAGAAAATCGGGAGGACAGTGGGACGACGAAGATAAAGAGGACAAGTACGGTGATATGGGGAAGACCAACTGGAGAACTGATGTGGTGTTTGATGAGGAGAAACCCATGCCCAGTAGTGAGTTGAGTCGAATGAAGAACAAGACTAGTTGCTACGTTAACAATATTATTGCGATTGTTTCATGACTACTGTGATAGCATCACGGAATAGCAAATAACCAGGAAAATAGTCCCAAGAGTAATTCATGGGTGGCGCTGTCGATACAAAATGCTGAATCCGTGAATGACACTGCTCCAATCGACGATAGTTGATGTTAGGTCGACGAATAAATAAAAGTATCCAATAAAGTTGAAACAACATGTTTATTTATATTTTTGCAATGACGCAAGTAGTGTTGCAATGACACAAGTAGTGCTGCTAAATTGTTTTGCCGACTATCGTAGCTATCAATAGTTCAGTGTTACCGGTGCAGTTTTCAAGCCACTCCTGTATTCAACCCATTGAAATATCGCGTTAGAGACGTCACAGCGTCCGTTTACGACAATAACGATACAAGGTCTTGTATCAGCAAAATATATTTTGATATATGATATAACACGGAACACTTTTATGAATTGTTCCAGAAATTGTTGCAGAAGGACACATCTTTGGCACTGGAGATCAGAGCAAGCAAACGCATTTGTGGAGTCGAAGATGTTGCAACCTTCTCAAGTTTTGGTGCATTACAATCCAAAATTACCGTTGGTGCTGAGCTGCGATGCATCACCATATGGCATCGGAGCTGCGCTCTGGCACCAGATGGCAAAGGGAACAGACACACCTATGGCATTCGCATCTCGGACTCTAGCTCTAGCCTCAACACCCTTCAGTGTTCCCAGACCATCACTGAACAGCTCTGAAAATGTTTTTGCATAGTCCTCACTGTCCATGCGATGCACTGTTGACCAGTCAAGTTTCAGATGTTCCAACCAGTCTCTACCAAGCAGACCTGGGCCTCTTACTACCAAACTTGGCAGCTGGTATGATTTTTCCTGATGATACACATCAACAGTCACGCGGCCCACGGGTTGTATCATTTTGTTGGAATATATCCGCAAACTTGGCAAACTCTCAGTAGTCAGCTGCAACTTTCGACTACCTTGTTGAATTTGTTCAAATTGCCTTGAACTGATGACAGTGCCATCTGAACAAGTGTCAATTTTCATAATTGTTGATACATTGTGATTGTATTGTTCAGCATCGTTGCACATATATATGGTCTAATATGCTAGATTCATGTTTCACAAAACGCATTTTATTTGCTGCCAGACATACACTTGTGAAATGATTTCCGCGTCCGCATTTGTAGCATTTTCTTCCCCATGCTGGACACTGCTTCTCCGTCGTATTGTGCCTTGTGCCACCACAACAATTGCATGTATGGTTGCCAACACTAAACTTCTTGCTGAAGTGGCGACCCCTGCTGAGTCTAGACGTGCCATCACAGCTGCTTGCCTGGTGATCATGCCAAGAGTGGAGCCCCCTGCTGGGTTTGACTTTGTCACGTGTCTGATTGTCTGGGGTTTTGCATACACCATATGTACCTTACCATCCCCATTGCTGACACTACTGCCGGCTACCGCTTCGCCCTGTACCGTTGTAGCCATAACTTGTGATTTGATTTCTATATCTACGTCGTAGAAACTACAGTTTTTAGACAGTTGCGTGACATTTGTCCAAAGTCTCTTTCGACGCCTGCGCGTCCTAGCAAAACACGAATACTTCAAACTCCACATTGTCATTGGTCATAGCGCTGTGGCACAATATATGCTTAGTTTCATCATATGTTCTATCAGCCACAATGTCAAGACTATCACTTAAATCAAACACCTCTTCCCCAGCATAGCATAGGAGCATTGCCTTCTTTTGATTCGAGTCATTGATATCTTTAGCTGCTATAAAGTTTTCTATGCGTCGCAGCGGGAGCGGTCCCACCTTGGCTGGCTGCGGCTGTGTCGACCGGCTCAGACTTGCCTGCTCCATTTCTTCGTTATCCTCGTCGCCTGTTGTTACATCCGGGGTTGTCTTGACCTCGCTATCTACGACAGGACTTAATGACAACTGCTTGTTGCGACTAAATAATATTTATTTTATAACAACTACATGTAACTTAAAACAAGTTAGCGAAAACCAACGTGGACGCCAAAGCGAAAAACACTATATCACGAAATGTGCTTGAGTAACCGAACGTACGTATTGCATATTCACATCGAATATTGCGATCCATTCGATGCAATAGTTCGATGTATTGTACTGTGAACAGTGTTCACAGACATTCTGGTCATTCATAATCACAAATGGCTTCCACTGGAACAAACGATCTGTGGGTTTTTTCTTTGTAACTGATAATCCCGACTTGCCAGTTTTCACTTTATGCCCCAGCGCACGATTTCAAATTAATGGCATACATTATGATTCAATTACACAGTTTATTCTGGGTATAACAAATGTTTTTTGCACCACATTTATTAGTGTTCTTCAGGTGCTATGTCTAATGGCGTTGACGATTGACCATCGCCTTCGCAAAGGTTCTTTCAACGCTACTAGCGTCGCTAGTTATCAGTAGCTGGTTTTCTGAGCCATTTGTTTAAATTGTTGATGTGTTTCAGTCTGCTTTCTGACCGTCTATTTTCCTTCGATGGTGACAGTTTCTTATTTTGCGTACGTGCGTGCGTGCGTGCGTGCGTGTGTGTGTGCGCGTTAGTAAACATTGTGTGTGGTATTTCAGGTGGAGCGC